>OX383907.1:16342485-16942485 GCA_947532125.1 Saturnia pavonia | reverse complement strand
TTGAAAGCAAAACACATTTTTAAGAATGAATTAAAATTATATTCCCGTGTTTTCGATGGATATTTTTGCATATCTTTTTGTATAGTTTCATTGAAATCGAGTAACTAATTTAGAACAATTTGTGTGTCACCAAACTATAAAACTGGGATCGACAACCCTCCTTGATAATCACGTAATGTAAGAACATTATTCTGAGTGAACAATATTTTCAGAAAGTATTTTGTAGTAGTTTTAACATCCGATCTTTTTCACTGAGAAAAGGTACAGTCAGGTTATGCGTTATTGCTATGTTTTAATTAAAGCAAACAAAGTAGTGGACGATTGTTAGTCATAAAAACAATTCAAATTACAAACGCATGATTGTGTGAAGCACCGTCTAATGTATTATGTAGTTCTGTATTTTTATCACTATGAGATAATTTCTGGGGCATATAGGATTCCTCAAGTAATTTCCCTACACCATGCGCCCTATTCAGTTCAGTTTGAATTCAAATTAGTAAATGTACGTGAATTGTTTATGAAAGTTCTTAATAGTCCTAGGTATAACATAACACTGGTCACAACATAACATTCTACGAGCACAACTTTATCTATAAGCAATACATATTATCAGTTATTATCTGAACCAAATTGCTTCGAGTGAATGACTTACGCAAGAATAGAACACACATAGTTGTACAGTCACCTACAGATTTCTTTATAAAGATTTTTTATAGTAACTGGGCAAAGTGCCGGAAATGTGCCAGATGGTAAGTATAGTAGAATCTAAAAACAGCATCAAACTACCATCGAGACATTAACAATCTACCGCCGGTCGCGGATGTTATGCTGGCCTGTGTAAATAGAACCTTGATGTGCACTGGCTGATTCAAAAACGCGACGCATATATGCGAATCATTATTACGGGCTTTTCAAGATATGCATGGTAATCGCTATACAGTTTAGTTATACGGCCCTACCACCTCGAAAGTGATTCTAGTTATAGTCGATGGAGTTTCTTGCTGGTTCTTATCGATCACTGGGATGTTTTCCTAA
This sequence comes from Saturnia pavonia, assembly GCA_947532125.1. NCBI lineage: Eukaryota > Metazoa > Arthropoda > Insecta > Lepidoptera > Saturniidae > Saturnia > Saturnia pavonia. Next base: position 16,941,450 of record OX383907.1, on the reverse strand, counting down.
CCGGTGGTAGTGTTTTCACGTTCATAACGGGCCTTTCCGTCCGATCTTGACATATAGCTGCGCCGCGTTCGCACATATGTCCAAACATAACTTTGCCCGCATGCAAAAAGTACAAAATCGGTTTCTCCGCAGTCTTCTCGACCCTCCAGCCTTCGTTAGGAACATGGACCTCAACAGGGACATGAAGCTCCCCTCGATAGAAGCCCATGTGAAATATCTCACTAGAAGATACTTCGATAGCGCTTCGAATCATCCTAACCCGCTCGTAAAATCCACCGCGAACTACGTCCCAGACAACTCTATCCCCGTTGCCAAACGTTATAAACGCCGTCCGCGAAATCTCTTTTTCGATCCCGATGACGACATAGAGAAAGCTAACGAATTTTACGCGTCCGCTCCCGTAACACATGCGTGCTCGCGCCCACGCCCGTGAAACCACCGTTCCCTCCGCAGGGGACGTACGGTTACCTTCGCTCCCGCACACCCGCCACGACCGCCCTCCTCTGCGGCAACTCTAGCCTAGGTCCGATCCATCGGCATGGAGCCCTTGAGCCAAGCAGCCGCTCGCGCGATGTAGTGACTCTACATTCACTAGCTCTCACAGACACACATGACACTGCATTATACATACATGCACACCATATAGGTACATAGGTTCTGTAAGGAACCTTTTTTTTCTTTTTTTACCTAGTTAGTTAGACAAAAAATTTCAGACCACTAAATACACATACACATGATCCTTCCCTCCTCCCAGGGGGCAGAAACATGTATATATGTATAGTTAGTTAGATCGAATGATAGGGAATTAGCCAGATCGCGACTTATTTGCATACGCGCAACAGTCCGAGCCGAGGTTCGGCCACTTTGGCACCCTCGGATGTTGTTGCAAAGCTTTCGTGGCTGAGTGCCTTAAGCGCTCGCCTCCAAGCTCGGTAAAGCTGTAAAAGCCGTAAAGGCTACAGGGCTATGTTGTATATTATATCGATCACGCTTCTCGACCAACATTTTACGCCAAAAAGATGTGGATTTGGTGAGCGCTATAATTTTTATGCTGCTACTCAAGGCCTGGAAGAAACATTCTCGCAGTGGGCTGCGAGGCTACGTGGGTTAACTACTCATTGCGGGTTCCTGAACGTAGAAGAGGCGCTTCGTGACCGGTTTGTTATGGGTATGCAGAGAAGGACAAACTTTTCGCACGTGACCTTCAGGAGTTAACACTAACGAAAGCAGTGGAGTTGGTGGAAAGCGTGCGTAGTGGACGCAAGGGGGCAGCAGCATCGTTAGCGTCGGCGCAGGGGCCGACGTCGAGCGAGGCGTTGTTCAAGATCGCGACCAACAGAAACGAACCCAGTGCTAACAAAGAAAAGTGTTCAGTGTGCGGTTATAAAAATCATGAAGCGTCTCATTGTCGGTTTGCTAGTTATACGTGTAAAAAGTGTAATGTAAAAGGCCATCTACACCGTGTGTGTAAAAAAATTAATTTTGTAGGTACCGGCGGCGGGCAATGCGAGAGTGACGATGACGTCTAAAATGCTCAATGCAAAAGCGACAACATATTTTAAAACGGCGGACTATGTTTTATATAAAAAAATCAATATAAATAAGCAAGAATCATGGAAGAAAGGTATAATTGTTAAAAGAATTGGAAAAGTTATATATATTGTTAAAGACTGTTTCACTTCTTGTAATTTAAAAAACATAAAAATCAGTTAATAGCTTACAAAGGTACAACAAGCAATTTCAATGGGCCAAGTGACTGTCCCATTGAACTTGAAGATGTAACGCTGCAAGGAATTTCCTCACAACCGAACCCGAACCCGGGGATAAAAATGCGTCTGACACGGGAAGGGAGGAAAATAAAGGAAAGGAAGAGATAGCGGTTACAGAATCAAAGTCTGGCAATAGAATAGATAGAAGAAGACGAAGAATACTTTGAGGCAACAGATGTGACTCACGATGAAGCCGTTGAGGAGTTACCTCCACGGCAGTCACCGCAGTCAGAAAGGCAAACTGCTGCCGGAATAGTATTGCGACCTATACCTAAGGTCGATTATAAACGTTTTTACTAAACTAATAAGTTGTGTTTATATTGTTAAGCTAGGGGAAGGAATGTTGTATATTATATCGATAGTACGAGGGCGATTGCATTCGCTCCTATTTAAGTCTTGTCGCTTATGAAATAAAGTCAGTATGCTACTAGCTACTAGCCGTTTCACTTGTTCCCTACGCATATATACTAGGCTACTAAGGCTAAGTATAGGCAGAAAAAAAACGACTTTTCAGGCTTCAAAGCCCCCTAAGGCTAACATTATAGTCAGTTCGAAAAAGAAAAAAAATAACGTGCCTTCTTAGGGCCTTTTTTATTAGAAAGGTAGCAAATAAACTTAGGTCCACCTGATGATAAGCGGCTACCGTAGCCTATGGATGCTTGTAAATACCATAGACATCACTAGGACGTTGCTGACCTTGAATCCTATACACAAAAGGAGCTCTGGAAGTCCCAAGTAGATAGAAATCTCCAAAGAAATTACTTTGTGCCTACTTCTCTTCATATATTTTTTTTTTGTGATTAGTTACGTGATTTTTTTTGTATATCCATTATGCATAAACTATAGCATATTGGTTGGGCGTTTCGTAATGCCCACCTGGCTAGCTGATACCTTCAAGTTGAAAATCTATCGCCAAGCATGTGAATTCCCGTTGCTGTACTTAAGAGAGCAAATCCCTTTAGGTTCACAAGTACTAAGGTAGTAAGTAGCAAGGAGTAATAGGTAAGGTACAAATTTTTCGGCATTAGCTCGGATATATGAAAGGATTAATGCCACAGCAGAAAGCGAAAGAGTATTCTAACGATATAATAATTATTGTTTTCTTCGCTTACCCCAGTAGGCTCATGGTATAAAAATAGATAGACAGATTTTAGTGGGCACAAAATGCTTCAGTATTCTTTCAATGGATTTATTGCTATGACCTGTAAAATTACTATTGCAGAATTATTTGAAAAAGTCTAGAATCTGCTACAAATATCAATTAATTTGTTCCAGTGTTGTCTTGTTGAGTATGAATATTATTATATTAGTGCAAAGAAACGGTCTTTTATAACCCACGAGTATAACTATATTTTAAGCTCGACTGTACATAGAAGAGATTCCCTTAATCTTACAACAATAGAGTGGATCGGGGTGACGTGCCCGGGCCCTTGTAGCCCGTGGGACCTACGTGATGTTGCGCACGCGCACCCCATATGAACTGAACATGCATTTATATATTATTTTTTACTTTATCGCTTTAGGGAACGCAACGTGTTGGCTTTGGAATGTTGACTTTTTAATGATCTCGTATAACTGTAATTAAAAATACATCTTTATTCTGTCTCATGGGCAAGTGAACAAAAAAAACTGTGAAGGTACAAAGTTCGACTCCAGTTAAGTAAATATAAATTTTAAAGTGAGCCAGCAAAGTAGATGCGAACTCATAGTGATTGACTAATTAGATCAGTGGCTTGTTGATACAGCGTTACATGGTTTGCGAATGGACGTGATATGAACAAAATTTTCATTACTTTTCATTATTTGATTTTTAATAGTTAGTAACAATATTGATTACTTGGCATCACGATTTAAATCTTTTTCCCTTGAGAGTAAACTTCCCGGGGAAAATTACGCTTACTATCATTTCCTGTAAAAATTAGGATTACTCTTAAAACTACCCTTATTCTAGTACCACCCTACTATAGATGGATATGATGATGTCCTCCTCCTTATGCACCAGGCCAGTCTTGTGCGTTATACATATAAAAAAAACCTAAACACTTAGTTAAATGTGTTTTCTTTTTTCCTAAATAACAAATGTTAAGGTAATGTGAATGTGTAGAGAAGGATGACTTATGTATAAATGTTACAATGGTTCGTAGGTCAGTCCCAGTATGAGTAATGTCCACGATCAGTATGTAACAAGACACTGTATAAAACTTTACATTATTGTATTGAGACTATCGAGAGAAATACATCCGAAACTTGCATCGTAAATGCATTTTCATTGGTCGTAATGCGACGCAACATGATTCGTCAGTCTTCCATTATGTATCCTCCAACACGCTGCTGATTGGCTGTTCTGGATTTGAGAATTGATATCACCGTACTTAGTAACTATTACTACTTATGATATCAACTTTTAATTTTATTATATAGATGTAAATCTATAAATAAATAAAAAAACAAGTTCGATGAAGCTGTCAAGGTCTCCGGGCCAACAGTATAGTGACTTAGAAAAATACAATTATGTCTAAATCAAATAAAACAAGTGTAAGAAGTGAAATCTTTAAAAAAAATGTGCTCTACCTTTCTTAAAACCTCTTAAATGGACAGACCGATAATAAACCGATTGGATAATAACATCACCCCGCCTATGGACTTTGGACATTGACGACTAGTAATTTTGCATTATTGGGCATTACAGGATATCAATAGTATTGGCATTATCACCGAACAGCCTACCTGAAAAGAATTTAGAATAAAACAGAAACAGTCTAGAGCTAAGTGTTGGGTAATAATCATTGAAACTCATTCCGTGGAGCCAATCCAATCTCTGAGACAGGTGTAAATACTATAGTAACAAAATGCCATCTTTGCGCGAAGATAACATTATATACATATGAATTTTGTAATAAATTCTAACAATGTAAATTTGGTTTTGGTCAAACTACAGACTCATCTTGATAATAGACAGTTGACAGTTAACATGCTACTGTCTAATTGGTGATAAACGGAAACAAGTAATTTATTCGTGAATAATATTTAATTGAAGATGTCTCTGACAACACCAGACTTCTGCTGCAATCGTATGATGTCATAATAATAAATCATCGCGTTATTTCTCGATCGGAATCGGAAGATATACAAAATTCTTAGAAAGTATAGCTTGTGATAAAATAGTCACAAGTCCAAATAAATTTTATTCAATTTATGTCTTGAGAAGGCGCTGCTAATGGTCAAACTTTTCACCAGTTCGGAAAATAATATTGTTATTAAAAAAAGTCGGTACGAAAGTTAACGAAAAGGACTATAACATATAGACATAAATCATTACCTATCCACACACTGTTCAAAACTGTACTTACCTTTACATGGCAAAACATACTGTTTAGGAATTTTGAATTTATTGTTATACTAAATGTTAATTGATTTATTAATTGTAATAAAAATCTTTACGCAATTTATTAAACATATAGAGTCTGTTTTACTTAATATTCGCCTGTAAAAGCACCACCGCCATAATTTTTACTCTCGCTAATAACAATCAATGTAATGTTTTTTCCGAATTTAGATAGTTTGTTGCAGGAGAAAATTTTCAAATCTATGAGGCTGTTTAAAAATTATTTAAATAGTTCATCGATTTCCGTCTCCAGGAATTTTAAAGCAGAGGCATCAGTGACCTTCCATTAAAATGGCAAAAGTGCACTAACAATAATGGACAATAATCGGTACTACAACTAAGAATATGTATATTTTCATTGAAAAAAAATGTGATTTTTCTATATAAAACGTCAAATACATAGGTAATACCTATTATTTACGGAAAGTTAGAAATAATTCTAACTATATATTAGCTGTGCCCCACGGTTTTACCTGTGTTGATTTTTTTATACGATTTGCGTTAAATCCGTTCTTAGTGAGCATTTATATTACGAAAAGAGTAACTGTGCTCAATTACAAGGCAATCGGACCTATAGTTATATATATATATAGACTTATAGCTCTTATTTATATATATAATTAGGTATAAATATAGATGAATTCTGTAGTTCTAGTTTAATTCTCTTAAGTTCTAGTAAGTAGTAGTAATTCTTTGCTCTAGTTCTGTAGTTTCCCTGAAGGGCCCGTAAGGGCCTTCAAGTCTCAGCCGGGTTGTACAGCTTCACCGGGCTTGGAAATTTGATATTCTTTGATACAATTATTGGCATGCTTATATCGACGTTTTTCAAAAATTCAGTCCCTAAGGGTAGAAAAGAAATGAAAAGTTTATATGGGAAATACTATTTTTCGCGTCAGATTTATTCTGTGTGGCCAGTTCCAAAATCAGTTTCACCAGCAACCTGATAATTTTAGCACAAAGTAGAAAAATAATATATGAGATATACAAAGAAATGCGCTTTTATGTCGGCAGCTTTATTCGCATAAGTTAGATGCTTACATTGTTTGCACAGTTAATTTATAACATTTATATAAATTCAATTAAATTTATAAAATTGTACAATTCTTAGAGTGTACGCGAGCGAACGCGTGGGTACAAAACTAGATGTGTATCTTATTCGCTCCTTGATTTGTTGGTAACTTGCGGTTTGAAGCATCTGGTTTGTAGAACGCTGATGCAGCATCCGTTTCATAGAGCTGTGTTTTTGTTTGGTTTTAATTAGGGATGTCCGATTGACCGTAGACAGCACGCTTGTGTGCTCTTTCTATTTATCGGGAGAGTGGGGTAATCGCGGACACTTAAGGAAAAAAGTAAATATTAAAAATACTAAATAAAAACTCTGTTAATTTATTGATTAATAACAAAGATAAAGGTTTTATTTATTACTTTTAATCATAATATTTAATTAAATTTCAAAATTAAGTAATTTTTTTGTCAAAAAAAGAAAAGTGTTATTTTCGTGATCCTCTAAAATGCGTGGGGTAATCCCGGACAGTGGTGGGGTAATTACGGACAGTACATATTAATGAGTAGAATAATTTAAGATAAATAAATAGTTTCAACTTATTTTCAACATAAGAAATTAAAATTTTTAAATAAAATCATCTTGAACAGTACGTATATAAGTCATTTGTTAATAGATAAGTTAAAAATAAATAATTTTAAAGAATAAATTTGAATTAATTTCTACATAAATCACAGAGGAACCCTTTGCTTGTGCTTTCACCATCACTGCATTCTTCATGTGCCCATAAATTGCATCCATAGCACATTATCCATTCTTCAGTGGGTGGTTCTTCATATTTTCCCGCACAAAAAATACAATAATACTCATTTTGAGTTTGTTTATTTTCTTTGTTTTGTTTTTTCGTCTTTTTTTGGTTTCGTGTCTTTTTGAGAGTTCTTATTAAATTTGTGATTTATTTTTTTCTGCAAACTTATAAGCATTTTTCCGTACAGCTTCAACAGTCAATCCATAGAATAGTTTACTGCATTTGATAATATGCTCTGCTAATTCTTTTTCTTGTGCTTCAGAAAATACAGATTTTCTTCCACTTTTGGGCTGAACTAAAACTTCTTTTTTTAAATGATCATATATAGTTGACTTTGGTATAGAATAATTTTTAGCTGCTTTTCCTATAGTTAATTGTTTACTTCTTACATCTCTTATTGCACGTTCCAAATTGTTTAAATCATTTTTTTTTCAATTTTCTTTTTTTATTTTCGAGCCATTAAAAAAGCAAAATTAAAATTAAAAATTGTACAGTATGATTATCGATGTGGGGTAATTGCGAACGTCCGAGATTACCCCACTCAATTCGTCCGCCATTGCCCCACAACGTTAAAAAATAAAAACGTAATATTTTTTTGAGGTTAGCAATAAATAAAAATAAGTATTTGTGTCAGAAATTTTTTCTTAAATTCTACTTAACACATCGTAAATAAATTATGATTATATCATTTATGTGTAGCGAGAATTTAACGAATATATACATGACAAAAATTACATGCAAAAGGATGAAAATATTAAATAATATTTACCTTGAATAAAATGCAGAACCTGAGCAGCTGACTTATTGCCTGACACTACGTATACATTAACCTACAATTACAAGTAAAAAAAAAACTTTTTTTTTTCCTAAGGTACTGAAATCGTGGTGTCCGGGATTACCCCGCGTCCGCGATTACCCCACTCTCCCCTACTTTTAAACACTATAATAAATAAATTTTCAAGTAATTATCCTTTCACTTACGTATCAAGTAAATTGGTTAAAAATAAAAAACTAAATATTCGCTTAAATCTAACGTTATCTGAATTCTAAGAACTGTACAATCTAAAGTCTGAAAATATTGAAAGCTGCAGAATGACTTGCACAGTCGACGTACCGTGGCGGCTGTGGTCGCCGCAAGAAATCCCGCGTAACCATAGAAATCCCCAATTGTTACAAAAATAAACCTACCGCATAGGAGAAGTGGTTTAGCGGTTTCTTTAAACAATGCTGTCGCCGGCCGGCGCTAGACCATGAAATTAGAGGAAATTACGCGCTCCTTTGACGTCAGTGCGGCGAGAGTTGCCAGGGACGGACTGAACTTGTGTTGGGGGACTATCACCCGTGTTAAAAGTATTACTTTTCTGACATGGCATCTAATTATTGATTGAATTCTAAATTGCTGTGGGAGCTTTCTACAGTTTATTGATTTATAAATGAACGATAGGCACAAAAATATACAACTACGATTAAAATCAGAAAACTGTGTGTAAAACTTAAAGTCTTCGCGACCGAAATACATAGAGGGCACAGAACTAGTTTAATATATTGCCATTCATTATTCTGAATTGTGATTGTAGCCAAATGCTAAACTTACAACGAATAAAAGAAAACAAACGGCAGAAAATAATTTTTTTCCATACTCGGGTTATTTCGAGTACTTTTTATAATAGATAATTCTAGAGATAAAATATCAAAATGAGTATGTACATAAATTGAATAAAATGAGCAATGAGCTAATTAAAAACAGTACTTATAACAAAAAAAAAACAATATTGGATTTTTTTCTGTCTGTTTGTTCTAGCTAATTTCCGGCTGGCCCAATTTTGACGAGACTTTCACGGGCAGATAGCTCATATTGTAAGTGGTAACTAAAGCTCCTTTTATTTTAAATTATGTAATCCACTATAACCGACATCAATTAAGGTAAAAATTAACATTCAGGTACAATGAGTCGTCACGGGGGAATCACAAAGATAAAGCAATTTAACGAAGCTCGTGTTCCTAACATATGACGTAATAACGTAACTGACCATAGTTTATTTTGCTAAAATTACCTGTCGCGATAGTGGCACGTGGACTGCGGATAATACATAATATGTTTGAGCAATTCATTGACGTAAGTATTTCTCCACGAATTTAAAGGGAAAACTTTACTAACAAAATGATCATATTACAAACGTACAGTTTATTATCCCTGTCTCAGGACTATCTAGTTAATTTTATTTTCTAACAGCTATTACCCACTACTGCCACTTTGCTCAACGTAAACTAATCTTTAGTAATCAATACATATAATAAAATTGAAGTGTCTGTTTGTAATATCACAATAACAGCTTTTTACTAAATGCATATGAAAGTATACCTATAACAAATAACCCATCTTTAAAATGTTTGTCTGTCTGTGTGTTTGTTTGTTCCAGTTAATCTCCAAAACGATTGGGCTGGATACATGGATACATATATATATATATGACAATCGATTTTTATGTAATTTTGTACATGGGAAATATATGTATTTCCATAATTGATAGGCTGTATGCCATGAATTGTCAATAATAGATAGATACTTTTTAACAATTACACCAAGGACGCGCAGCTCTTCACGCGTACCTACTACGCGACGGGTGCCTACTCGATTCTGGTTGTATTTTATTTTGTGAAAAATTAGTACTTATAAACGTTTTCAAATACGTGTTCAGGTGATATTTTATGTTGGTAATCCAAATACTTTAAGGTTCTCACTATCAGAATCGCTGTAGTCAACAAGGAATTTACTTGCAACTATAGTGAAATCATGTCGCTTGGGTTTATGGTCTGATAATAATAGGGATTCAGCTTCAAAAGTTTGTAAAGATATTGATGTCATATGAGGCAAAATCGTTTCCAGATTGTAGTCATAATCCTTTCCCGTAGGCATAAATGGTATAAGCAAAACATTTTCCTGCTGTCTATCCTCAGCAATAGAAGATTTTCTGTTAGAGAATGTAGTGGTAGTACAATCATTATATTTTTAACTTTAACAAACAAAAAACGGACTTAGTATTTTGCTAAGTAGGTAGCTCATTTATAGTTTTTAGCGTTTATCTTATCAAATATAAAAATTTGGAAATAAAACCTAGATACCGTCTTAATTGATGCTGGTTCAATGGGGTGACACACTAGAGAATTAAGTAAAATGTTTTCATGTAAAATAGGTAGGTACTTAGTTTATTATTTACGGTGTATCAGATTAATAAATAAAAGAATAAAGCAATAGGTATTTTAGTCCTATATATAATTATAGTCATCCCTTTGGAAAAAAACCGAATCTTTAAAATCTGTTCATAAAATGATACTTTTAGTATATACTTACTACATAAAAATCACGCCAAATCAATAGAATGTGACTTTAGGTTAAATCAGTATAGTTACCTAACTATTAATAGGTACCTATAATATTGGTAGCATGGTATTTCCTTAATAATTGGTCTGTTCTGACCGCTTGAATGTGATTTTTAGTAATATTTATCCATTTTAACAAATTAATACTATTATCGCTATTAAAATCTATCGACTGTGACACATATCTTGCGAAATAGACGCGGAACCATAACAAAATGGCAAACCTAACGCAGAGATGTGACTTTTTTTTCATAGTTAAATCTGTGTGTTAGAACAGGCAGTTTCGTTTCTGTTTCGCATGCCGTACAACTCATAAGTCATGGTGGCACCACAGCGGGTTCGCTTTATTTATTTCGCTGCGGAGGTTTTCTAAAAGCCTCACAGTCGACAGATTGTAATAGCGAAAATAGTATTTTTTTTTTAAATGGATGAATTTAACTGGAGAACTCATTCAAGAGACGTAGACTAATTATTTATTTGCCATCTCGTTTTAAATTTGGGTAATAACGATATTCATATGACTCTGGTCCTCTAAATAATCGGTTTTTACCTAACCTCTTCTTTTTCTCATCGGACTTACAAAGCGACGATTGTTTTTTAACTGCTAATATAAAACTGTGTTCACGTGATGTGCTGCTACTCGATTTTCGATGTAGTCTAGGGATGTTTGGCTAAGCGGAATATGTACCGGTTTCGCCTTACTTATTTCGCGGCGCATAAATCGGCGCGGCCTATAAGCCAAATGGGATATGAACAAATCCTGGCTTTAAACAATTAAAACAATTATTTAACTGTAATATAAGTAATTATCTTAAGATATGTCTGAGTAAACTGTAAATTATTAGTATTACTGATTGATATCTATCTAGTAAGGAAATGTTTTTGCGTCGCTTTAATCGGAGTGCAAATTCTATTATGTTACATAAATTTATATTTACATTTTTTTAGTATAAGCTTTAAAAAGATTTTTAAGATTGAAATTTTAACTTCACTGTGGACAGACCCTATGTCGGCGGCTTGACCGGCGGGTCTTTGACGCGCGGTTATGCCGCCGGAATATGCCGCAGATATCATCAGTTAGCCGTGAGCCTCATTTCAGTTGTAACAGTTGCCGGCGCTGAGGTTAGTTTTTTGCGGCAAACACGCCGCGTTACACAACCTAAACTAGCCAAATGAGCATTAGAAATGGCCTACAAATATGTTTCTGCTGTATTAATTATTTATAATTTAATTTAATTTCTGGCCCATTGTAATCTACAGTATCTACAGTGGGCTTTAGTTTTCGCTGAATGGAAACATCGTGATGAAAATAGTGCGTTGTTGTAGAGAATTTTGTGACATTAGTCTGGCAACGCAAAAACTGAAAATCCATAGCCGGTCCATAGGTGAGCATTTATCGAAGTCTTTCGGCAAAGTCTGCTATCTACCTCGAAGGCTTCTGTCGATGTATTTTTTTAACGTTATGGCCACAATCTCACCAGATATAAAGTGACGATGTGGCCCAATGGTAGCACGCTAAGCCTAGTGGAAGACTGGCTCCGGAACTCACCTATTGGTACTTGGCGATAGATTTTCAACTTGAGAGTGGTAGCTACTCAGGCGTGCATTAAAAAAAGCTTTACTAACAAGGACACGAGTTATAACTCGATGAAGAAAAGAAATAAAATTACACTCGTTGGATTTCGGAGCCACAGTTTTACGGTAACGTTCATATCGGCAAGAACCAAAAAGCCATCAACGTGATACCATGAAAAAAGAAGCAAGCAAAGGATTCTTGTACGTAAACCATTGTCAGTTGTTTTAATAACCCGTGCGTCAATTTCTTGCCTTGTTAGTTTTCCCACCGAAACTAGTTTTGTTGTAAGGTTAATTTTATAATCAAGTATCTTTATAATGAAAACTTTTAAGCGCACGTGGATTTATCCGTTTTCTTTTTCTTTATAGGTTTGGCGTAGTGGCTACAATCTCACATGATGTTAAGTGACGATGTGGCCCACGATAATAACACGCTAAACCTAGTGGAAGACTGGCTCTCAAGTGTAGCTGCCGGAACACACCTACTGGTGCTTTTTTTTCTTTTATACTATAAAGGCTTGGCGACAGATTTTCAACTTGAGGGTGGTAGCTAACCAGGCGGGCATTAGTAAATGCCCTACCACCATGCTATGGTTTCATCACGATGTTACCTACCTACTGTTATTTCTCCAAAGATATTTCTCTGTGCCCTACCTCTCTTTGAACCCCCCTTCCCCAAGGAGCTCTAGAAATCCTATTCAGGTGAATACGTATGTGTCCGCTAGGACGCTTTTTAATGTTCCGGTCTCAGCTTCACTCTATCATATTGTGTTTTATGGGTATCACTGATACCTGTATTCACTGTACGTAAAGAATTCTATGATCCTTTATCTAACGAGTGGTTTAATTAAATTTGGGATGGAGATGATCATTTCATATGTAGCTGCAATGCCAAATTGTATTCCCCGTTTTTGTTATCAACAGCTTTTTGCATTGCCTTCCACTATAGAAGCAAATTAAAAGACGTACCTATTCACGTCAAAAATAATTTCTTATGCGGCGACGACAGAGAGTTACGATGCTATAGTTCTGAATATTATTCCATTTGCAATGTAGGTGCAACTTAACTGCGGTTACTCTGCGCGCACGCGACTATATACAGATGTGGAAAGTAAGGAAAACGCCTTCACACAGGTAAGGGGATTCCGCGATTTAAGTAATACGCTAGGAAAACCCATAACGGTTTTACCAGTGCTGATAAGCCACGCTTACACGTTTATGATAGCACATTATCTATGCTAAAATAAATTAAATCATGATTATACTGGTACACGTTCTTCTTTGTAATAGACTAGCTGACTCGTGTGCGAATAATGTAAACAATCACACAGAGTTGTCATATTAGTTCAACAGATGGCGTCTTGAATATATTTTCATTAGCATCAACAGGTAGCATTCCTAATGAAAAAGTATTTCCATTATTTTTAACGAAAACATTAATTTTAAACTATTTGTATGTAATTTTAAAATTATGTTTGAATTATTCATTTTGATGAGGAATTAACGGAGATATGGCATGGCCAGGAAAAACACCTTTCAGAAATTAATCGTTTAACCGCGATATCACCTAATGTTAAGTGTCGATGCTTTCAAAGATTTACACGGAGAGTCACATGGAGGTTAAAACGAATACCCAGGCACCCACATTTGCTGATAGATGACAACACTTTGGTGAGCCACAGAGAAATTGCATTGGAGATTTTTCTCTACTTGGGGCAGCTCGACTGGTGAAATACGTCTACCCTACAGAAGATCGTAGCCAAATAACCTTATGTTGTGCTCCTACGCTGAGTAGGGTATCCAGAGATCCTTAGGGAAGGGGTATTCAAAATCGACAGAGTACTAGTGATAACTTTGGTTTTATATCCACCCATAGACTATGGTAACCGCTTACAATCAGGCGGGCCGTACGTTTGTTTGCCACTTTAGTTGTTATGTTCTCTTAAAAATACCGTTTACATTATTATAATTTTTGTACATAATGCGTAGTTAACTGTGTAACTCGTCACATATTTAATATTATCCTGTTAATAATACAATCGTTAAAAAAAACTTAAGATAAAAAAATTCAAAACCCCGAAATAAATATCCTATTCATTGACACCATTCTAATGATCCCAAACAAGATACCTCTACTGTACCTTGGTGAGGAGTTGGGCAAATTCCAGATGATGCTACAGAACAGGACAAGATTACAATATTCATTTAACATCATTGAAGTAACAGGATACCAAATTAAGATTTGAGCAGACCTGTGAAAGATGCTCACATCCATTCATCAAGTAGAAAAGAGCTGTTTCTCTTTAAACGGTTGAGAAAAGTTTCTTGAATCATATCTAAGGACATTATCGACCTCGCCCCCAAGCTCGGTTAAGTTGTAAAAAAAAACCCTTCTGTGGCTTAAGAGCCCCTAAGGCTAAAAGTATTTCTGATCAAAAAAAAATTAGCGACCAAGAAACCTGTTAAAGAAAAAATATATCGGTTCAGTCGTTTGGAAGCTACAATACCACAGACAGAAACACAAATACAAATATTAAACTTATAAACCCTCTATTTATGTCGGAGTATAAATGCTCTCATGTTGGTTTGTTTCAGGTTCCGGAGATATTCAACTCGCGTTAAAAATAATAAAAAGAACTTCCGCTAGAAACACTTTCATTAGATAAAGTTTTTTTTTAAATCTCGCACTAACTACTACTACCCTACTCCCTACTCATTTCGCAAGCAGTTTGTTATATCGAGTTCTTGGACTTTAACGTCGGTAACGCAAGTCCACCTTAGGGTCAGTTAGTGTTTGGTGACAGGGATGGTACCTGCAGATCATTATTGTGACTTTGATAAGTAGGTACATAACACGCTTTAAATGTAATATATTTTATTTTAGGTAGTATTGTTTTTGACTTATGCTGATGGCGTCTGTTAACGAACCATGTCTGAAAATACCGTTCAGTTTGTGTGGATGAATGAGATGTCGAACCTAATTAGAAAGTTCACCGACCCCGGGAAAACCTTGTTTGAGCATCGTGTCGCTTTGAAATCGATTATGCATTAAATTTGGAAATATAGCCGGGCCTGTACTCTTCAGTGATGATGTTTTATAGTTCCCTACCGCACTTTGTAAATCCTCTATATATTGAATTTAAATGAAATAGAAATTACGTTGATGTTACATAACGTAGTAGGTATTCACTTAATATTTACGAAAGTTTAAAAAAATACGCACATTTTTTTCGTTGAGATAAAACGTCTGCCTTCTATATTTAAAATTTAAATAAATACTACTGTTATAAAATATAGAATTATTGTATTAATATAGAACAATAACGAAAAGGATTACGTTTTATTAAAATGTACATAATATGTAAATAGTTTTTAATATGTATTTTTTTGGCATTCTAATTATATACGTAGTATATTTTCTATATAGTGTACTTGTCATATATAATCACAACTTACAATGAAATATATAAAAAATGAACTATACTGAACCCTACAAAACAAAGCGTATCGTAAAGATAGACGTGCAAATTGAAACTGTTATTACTTAACCAGTATTATCCAGCAAAGTTACGGGTTAAACCGCACTATGACTTCAAGAATATTGACCGAGGTAAATTATTCATGCGGTTTCCAAACTACAAAATTGTCTTTGCCGTCTGTGCTGGCACTAAAATCTTTTAAAACTAACATTTACAGGTTTAATGATAAAAAATACCATGACCATTATTTTTTGGAAATAACTGTTTAGAATACAATTAGAAATAAAAGGTTTTCACCTATTAGATGGTGAAGAGTCGGCAAGGAACTCGATCGGGTTTAGATACCAATAGGTACCTTATTTTTATTATGATATTATAAATTTTAATATGAGGAATACTGAATAACATCATATTTAAAGGTACATTATTTAAAGTTACATTATTTAAAGGTATTGAAATAGATTCGAATTATTTATTATGAGTCGAATAGACGACACATGATTTTCTAATAATTATACTATTTTTCAGATACATTACTCTCTCATATATTTTGGGTTAATCCTTGAACATAACTTTAATTTTACCATGTAGTTACAGGACATTATTCTATTTCCGTTTAATCCTGAAATCCGTCCTTGTACTGGAATCTTTCGCAATCTTAAATATTGAACAATACCCTCAGTGATAAACGATGCTTGAGAACCTTGATCGAGCAAAACTCTAACATTATGCATTTCGCCTATATAATTTTCCGCGTTAACTAATGCCGTTGCTAACAATACTTGATTCTGAACCGGAGTCGCAGAAAAGCATGACATTACTGCCGGAGTTTCATCAATATCGGATTCAGTCATCTTATTTCCTTGATATCCGTTATTTGCCGTTTCTTTATTTTGGTGAATATATTTCCCCGAGACCTGGTGAAGCGTAGCGTGATGTTTACGTTTACAAATTCGACAAAACGAAGAGCTCCTACAAAATCTGACACCATGCGCAGAATTTAAACATCGGTAACATAAACGATTCTGGTCTACGAAATTACGACGTTCTAAATAAGTTTTTAGACTAAATTCCTTACAATGTTGTATATGGTGATTTTGCTTACAATACACACAGTTTGTTTGTGTCAAATGAAATGATTGCTTATCATATGACTTAACATTATTTTGAACTTTAGATCTATTGCTTGGTTTAGAATCTAGAAATTCAAGGGCTCTATATCTTGAAGTTAAAAATTCATTAAATTGCTTTAAATCGGGCAACTCTTCCGATGATACATCACTCGACACTTTAAATTCCCACTGTTTTCTAGATTCTTGATCCAACTTTAAAGTTAACAAATGTATTATAATCAAATCCCAATTACTAGTATCAACGCCAATATTTTTTAGAGAGTTCAAGCATTCCGTTGTAGTATTCAATAAATCTTTCATTTGTTGTGCAGATTCAGATGTAAAATTTCTTTGACTAAGCAATCTTTTTAAAATTTGATTAGCTATATACTTTTTATTATTATACCGACTTTTTAACGTTTCCCAACAAATAGAATAATTAGCATCCTCAATTGAAATATGTCTAATTAACTGTTCCGCTTCCCCAGCTAAATAACTTTTTAAATAATGTAATTTTTGTACATTTCCCAATTTAATTCTATTATGAATAAGTGACATAAACAGATCTCTGAACGTAGGCCACTCTTCATATTTTCCAGAAAATTTAGGTATTATTATTTTAGGTAAATCAATAGTTTCACTATCCTTATTAATGTTTCTTATATCAGTATTTATAATTGCCCCGAATGAATCTATATAACATTGAAACTCTCCTTTTACTTCTAAATACAATTCTTCAGCCTTATCAAACAAATCATTTTTATAATAATCCGTTGCATTTAATTGTACAGAATCTAATTCTATAATTATACCGTTATGATTTGTTATAAACTCAGACCATAATCTTTCTAAGTTTTCAAGCCTAGCCTTAGAATAAATCAAAGTCTTTTTATCTTTACTACACTTCCTAAAATTAATGACTGCCTTCCTAATACGTTCATATATGTCATTTTGTACTTTTATTAATTCTGCCATGACAACAAGAAATCACAACACACGCAGATAAGAAAATAATAAAATTAACAATTAAATTCAATTTGGTATGAGTTATTACAAAATGAATTTAAAAACCCTAATAGAATTACGCATAGGTTCCTCGCAGTAACCTATATTAATAAAACTATTCCGAGTCTTGAAACTAACTAAATAATACTAACAAAATGTCATAAAATATACAGTCATTTGTAACTCCGTTTTCTTTTGCTCTTTAATTCACCCAATGTACGAGTATCCACCGCTCGTGTCTTGTCTTGACGTCACCGCCGAGTACACCTCGTACACGGTTTCGTCTGCCCGTCCGATTGTCACCAACCTCACCTTGCTCCAATAGCTCCGTCTCTGACCGTGACGTCACCGCCGAGTACACCTCGTACACAGTTTCGTCTGCCCGTCCGATTGTCACCAACCTCACCTTGCTCCAATAGCTCCGTCTCTGACCGTGACGTCACCGCCGAGTACACCTCGTACACAGTTTCGTCTGCCTGGTCAATGGTCACCAACCTCGCCTGCTCCTATACTCCGTCTTTCACAGTGACGTCACCGCCGAGTACACCTCGTACACGGTTTCGTCTGCCCGTCCGATTGTCACCAACCTCACCTTGCTCCAATAGCTCCGTCTCTGACCATGACTGTACCAACCCCAACTCCGCCTTGCTTCAATAGCTCAGTATTTTACCGTGACGTCACCGCCGAGTACCCTCGCACACGGTTTCGTCAGATACTTACGGCTGTTTTCTGTTGTATAATCCGTAATCGAAGGACCAAATGTATAACTTTCCGTTGCGGAGTTGGTGATTTTTAATTTAAAATACATTTAATTCGACAATAATATAATTTTGCATGTTTTTTCACAAAGATGAAGTTGACAACTCATAATATTTTTTCTTTTTTTTAACAAACCTGTTTTATTTGTATAATGAGGTGATACTTAAACATTATTCGTTACATATGAAAGATACACTACAAAATTGAACAATCATGCCATCTGGCGATACAATTGTACTTAAACAATAACGATTATTTCAATTTGACGTTAATAGTTCACGAATAAATTAACAGATGGCGCTTTAAAAAAATTAAAGATATCTAGCTGTATACTATGCCTCGCATGGATTACAGTTATTGTTCATTAAGGTATCGTGTTTCTTTTTTGATAAGTACCAAAACAAAAAAAAAATGACCAAAATCTATCACGTAGCAAACCTTAAACATTTTATTTATTTAATATCCTGTCATAATCTGTACATATTGTTTTTTTTAATTGAAGGTATAGCTCAAATTCTTCATGGGTTTCCAATAAACAAGATTTAGTTTAAAAGTAACAACGCCCAAGTTGTTTTTACTTCTTATGCTAATATATTTTATGCCTTACATAATTTGTAGTACCAGTTATTGTTATAGTTTGTTGTAAATTAGATAAGTACATTAAAGAGCGCATATATTGACGCGGACCGAGCTGGTTGTTCCCATGTGATATGGAAATTACCTTTCGATGCAAACGAATAACAATTTAAGATGCGAATAAATCCAGCGACCTAAATCATTCGAATGTGACCCCAACTCTCCGGCCAGGCTGCAGGCTGCTGGTCCACAGGTGCCTACAGGTCGGCGCCGACACGCTCCGAGATATGATATGAATTTCTAAATGTTGTTCACGCGTGCACTCGCTTGAGACCGAATAAAGAAAGTCCGAGACGAGCGAGGATTGTATGGTGCGGACGCAACGTGATCTGGCGACGATTCGACGGATACTTACCCTCACTGGATATAATATTTACCAACGACAAAAATAAATATAGATTTCAAGTGTAGCGGAACGGTCGGTGAAACATTGTTAACTTTACGTAGACAGGCGACAGGCGGGCAATATAAAATGTCGTATCAACATGGTATGGTTTCATCAGGATGTTTACCTTCACCGGAGGCTCAGGTTCAACGTTGTGTCCGTACACAATATGTCGCCACTACCGAGCCATCATATCTTTACGAGTTTGTAACGCCAGAATTCGTTTACACTCAGTATTATAATGTTATAAAATGAAATGAATGAACGATTAGTCAGTGTTTCGATATATTTAATTATGTTTAAGTGTAAATATTTCATAATCTCTAACAGTGAAGTTGTACTCGGAGGCGAGCGAGGCGGGCGAGGCGGGCGCCGTCGGGTCGCCGTACGAGTGCAGGTTGCTGTAGCTCTCACTGTTTGTGTTGCAGTTGCTTGATATCAACAGATCTGCGCCTGCGCCGAATATTGGACCGCAACTGGAAAATTCAAAATTAACGTCCGACCGAAATACGATTTCCACTCGAAACCGAATATACTCATCCAGACATCCATACAAATTCATGTTGTAAAGTGAAGAATTTTTCATTTTTTTTTTACCTTTTAATTTAGTTTTTCTACCTTTAAACAAATTATTTTTGCTTAAGAATTAAATTTATATATAAAATTTCTTCTAAATACATACATAATAAATGTTTGTACGAAAATGAAACTACAGTCGACCATTATATAAAATATTTCGTAAAGATACTGAATGAGTTGACTAATACGTAAAGTAATATTACATTTGTTTTCAATAACATATAAACGCATACATTTATAGCGCATCGCACATTTACTAAATATTAAAATTATGTGCGAGTAGCGTTGGTAAAACATCAATTAAATAGCGAATAATCGATTCTTGAAATAAAGCAATCGATTGTTTATTTCCAATACGTCATACGAGGTATTCTTGTACAAGGATGATTTGCGCGGTTAACGTTTTGTTACTCGTAAGCTTATTACAGGAAGTGAACCTTGGGAACACGCGGTTATGCGATTACTATCGAATGTTTCAGAAACCAGTTTTATCAAGACTATGGGCCAGGGGGGGAGCTGTCTGCCTTGGTCTTCCCCCTTAATAGGATTTGGATAGGCTGAGTGCTGGCTAACATGACTCAAACGTAACGCGAATACTTCATATGTGTACGAGTTTCATTAGTTTCAAACATTTATAGAGTAATGCAAGAGCGAGGTATCGTAATATTACTATGTCTACGTCTGCCTACAACCCATTAAACAAAATTGATTATAGAAGATAAAATGCTAGTTAAACAGTAAGATTATCTTTTGGAAAGCTTAGTATTATAGGTGGTATGAGATAGTTGATTTACTCAGAATGGTAGCAGAGTGCGAAGGGTTTCTTGAGCAGCGCGTACTTCGCCGGCGGGTCGGAGAGCGCGAAGAGGAAGGCGCGCTCGGCCGACGCGTACCCGCCGGCGCCGCCCGCGCGCCACGCCACCTCCGAGTAGCCGCCGATCACCTCCCCGCGCGACAACTGTCACACGACACGACACTATCTTTCACTAGAAAAGCATTCGATAAGGACAAGCCTCGTGGCGCAGTTGTAGTAAGCCCTACTAATGAGCCGAGAGGTCGCGGGTTCGATCCCCGCCCATGACTGACTTTTGTGTGATGAGCATAATTGTCAGTTGTGTGTCTGGGTGTGTTATATATATAATATATATGTATAGTATATCAGCTGTTTAATTACCATGATACAAGCTTATGCTTAGTATGGAATTAAATGGCCGTGTGTGAAATTGTGTCCACATATTATATTATTAAAAAAGATAACATTCATTGTTCAATCATTAATGCCCAGTTGATTAATAGTCCCTTCAAACTTATTAATACTACGTATTTTAATCCCACGGAGTAAATCGACAATCACTAACATCAACATTGGTAATAATGTTGCCACATTTATTTTTGTAGTGTTTGTGTTATTCAACATATCCGATAATTAACTATTATGATTACATAATTCAGGAAACTATAAAATGTATATAATATGGCGAACAAATTACTAAAATTTTCTTCATAATATACAATTTGTCTCCCTTATTCGGCCTTCATCTTTGGAGTGTTCAATATTTAAAAAAAAATATGAATCAGAATAATATTTCGTACGGTTTTACGAATACTTCGGCCACGTGACATCACTATCCTAAATCGCAATAAACTAGCAACACAAGCAATGTCGTTTTACTCCGTGGAAATAACAAACGCAGTATTGACTATGAAAATATTGTATTTGAACTCTTGAAGAAGTTTCATAATTTAAATTCTAGTAAACTCAACTTTGCTCTCAATATCTTTAGCTTTCGTTTTATTTACTGAGTCGGTGACGTCACACGTGGTCACGTGACTATAACGCCGCACCTTCGTGACATTTATTTTTTAAGGTGTAATGAATATTAATTTGTCGGCATTATTATGAGCATAATACAAAGCGTTTAAAGCAATTTTTCAAAATTGTATAGTCTCGTATTGTGTCCGACTGGATTGTGACCACTATACATAAGTGTCACGCGTAGACGTGTCGTGACCCAGAATCAGCCGGTGTATAGCCATCAAAGTGAGTGGTAGAGGTATGTAGCCGAGAGGGTCGCGATCAACTTGTACGTGGTGATAAATCCAGTGACTCCCTCTTGAGTTGTATTCATATTTTAATAGCCTATTTATTGGTAGTCAAGATTAGTTTTGAATTGTTTTGTGCTTAACTTAAAGCACAGGCCATACAGGGTGGTCACATTGCCGTGTTACTGTAAAACAAGTTTAATATATGACGCGAGATCGATATGGACCAATCTTGTGGGTTCAAATACAATATGCCAACCTTATTTTACCTCACAATTTATACATTTTTCATAATAATATTTAAAAATATGGCAGGCTACTGTGCCTATTTAATTTTAAGATTCAGGTCTGGATTCGAAGGTTTGGAAGTCCTGGGTGCAAAAAATTGTAGGCTCCTAACAATTTTAAATCTATATAAATAAAATGATTGTGGTTTGCCGCTGCTGTGTGCGCATCACGCAAAAACTACTCGATAGGTGTTTTTACCCCGTAGATACTTGGTCCTTATAAAAATATCACGATATCTTTATTCAATAAAAAGTTATTAAAATTTTAAGGAATTACGATTACTTCTGTCGGCCATACGAGCGAAGCCACGGGTTCAGCTAGTATTAAATAATATGCTTTAAGTTGTTTGTTATATTGTTATTATACACAGTTAAATAGAGTATTATGAAGGAAGGTAGATCCTGGACCTGGACGAGCAGCAGCACGGGCGCGACGCCGTCGCAGTGCGAGTGGAACGCCTGCGCGGAGAACCCGTGCGTGGACCCGCGGAAGATGAGGCGCCACGACTGCTTCGGGCTCCCGCACCTGTACGTGGGTCATTCAAACAACTACTATGGAGATACAATACAATCAACATGCGAACTTAACAATGTCTACTATTATGTATATTAACGAGTAAGATATACATTTCGAAAGTTAACCAGGTGACGTAGCTAGTGAAGGCCGCATCAATCGACATGAAATCGATTCCCTACAATGAGCCTAAGCTTTCGGAGAAGGAAAACATCGTGATTAAACCATAGTATGGTGGTAAGCTATTTTCTAATGACCACCCTGGCCAGCATCAAGCCTCAAGTTGATAATCTATCCTCCAGCACCAATAGTTATGTCCGGCAGCTGTGACAGTCAGTCCTCCTACTAGGCTTAGCGTGTTATCATCTTGGGCCACATTCTTACTGTAGTTCAAGTAAGATTGTAATACTTAACAAAAAACAAATTGAAGAGCAAACAAAAACAGCAATGGGTTTAGTGTATCTTTGTACTACCGTGCACGAACTAGTGCAGTCATTCAAAAAGTGATCTATATCGACTACCAGGGGTCGACTGATACATATAAGGGGTCCATGTCGGTGAAAACCAAAAATTGGGGGTCCATGAAATGTAAACGGGGGTCAACGGTAGTGAATGAAAACATGTGTTATTCCTATGAGATAAAATGTAAAAAAATTAAATAGAAGATAATTCGTTCTATTCGAGCAGGCCGGCCGCGGTATAACGGCTACGGCTGCCGGTAAATGTATGACGAGGTACAATAAAAAAAAATTATTACCAATTATTAATGACAGCTTGGAAAGCGCTCTTGTCTTGCTGCAGAATGAAGGAACCAGTGAACATATTCACCGCCAGACTAAAATAAATTATTATTTTAAAATTATGGTTAATTTCTCTGAGAAGCTTGCGTGCTATTTCGAACCTGGTGCCCAAATCATCATCCATTTATAATATATTTAGTAATTCTAGAGGAGAAATCTTACACTACGATATTTAAATGATATAGTTTCAAACTCCAATCCACTAGTTTAGTAGTAATTAAAGAACTATTTCAAACATTATAAAAATTATTCTAAAAAGGCACTAAGCAAGTCATCTATCTAAATCCTTTTTCGTTATCAATTAAACAATTCAATGATGACATAATATTATATAGTATGTATGTACCTTATTGTAGCTTATCAATTATGGTATAACATATAAAACTTCTTAAATAAATCGATTGAGATTTAATAAAAATAAAAAAATCGTTATTTGTTTTAAGATTTTGTAAAGTATCATTGACTATTCTTATAGCCTATCAATTAAAGAATGACTTATTATGTTTCCCATATAAAAATTTCATCAATATTATTCAAGCTATTTTCGAGTTAAATCCAGATATACAAACAGACAGTAAAAAAAGTATTATCATATTTGTTATCATGATCAGTGCCCTTTATAATAAATGCCTATCAGAAAATTTGGAAGAAAAATTACATATATAGACAGTAAAGATGAATGATTGCAGGGTTTTATTCGTATAATGAACAATTTTATAGAAAGAATTAGCGTGATTTCGGATAGGTTACCGCGGCTGCGTGCGCTTGTCCGGCTCGGAGGTGAGCGGCGCGGCGTGCAGCGCGGCGCGCCGGTACCGCTCCAGCGAGAGCTCCATCGGCACGGCGCCGGTCGGCTCCACCTCCTCCGCGAACACCGCGCTGTCTGCACCCACACACACACACACACACACACACATTGTTGTTTATGTTAACCCACAACACCCGCACCGACTTCCGTCCGATCTTGACATATAGCTGCGCCGCGTTCGCACATATGTCCAAACATAACTTTGCCCGCATGCAAAGAGTCCAAAATCGGTTTCTCCGTCGCCTGCTTGACCCTCCAGCCTTCGTTAGGAACATGGACCTGCACAGGGACATGAGGCTTCCCTCGATAGAAGCCTATGTGAAATATCTCACCAGGAGATACTTCGATAGCGCTTCGAATCATCCCAACCCGCTCGTAAAATCCACCGTGAACTACGTCCCAGACAACTCGATCCCCGTTGCCAAACGTTATAAACGCCGTCCGCGAAATCTCTTTGTCGATCCCGATGACGACATCGAGAACGCTAACAATTTCTACGCGTCCGCTCCCGCAACATATGCGTGCTCGCGCCCACGCCCGCGAAACCACCGTTCCCTCCGCAGGGGACGTACGGTTAACTTCGCTCCCGCACACCCGCCACGACCGCCCTCCTCTGCGGCAACTCAAGCCTAGGTCCGATCCATCGGCATGGAGCCCTTGAGCCAAGCAGCCGCTCGCGCGATACAAGTGACTCTACAATCACTAGCTTTCACAGCCATACATGACACTGCATTATACACACATGCACAACACACATAGGTACATAGGTTCTGTAAGGGACCTTTTTTTTTCTTTTTTTGCCTAGTTAGATTAGACAAAAATTTTCAGACCACTAAATACACATACACATGTTCCTTCCCTCCTCCCAGGGGGCAGAAACATGTATATATGTATAGTTAGTTTAGATCGAATTACGGATAGGGAATTAGTCAGATCGCGACTTAATTGCATACGCGCAACAGTCCGAGCCGAGGTTCGGCCACTTTGGCACCCTCGGATGTTGTTGCTTAGCTTTCGTGGCTGAGTGCCCTAAGCGCTCGCCCCCAAGCCCGGTAAAGCTGTAAAAGCCGTAAAGGCTCCAGGGCCCCTAAGGCTAACAGTATAGTCAGTTCGAAAAAAAAAAAAAAAACCCGCACCGACTGTTCTCTCGAATTACGGGAGTAGACAGCTTTTGAAAAAATCTTTTCAAAGATATGTGGAATATAATACCTATAAATTCATATCTATTCATTATCACACTTTTAAAAGTATAAATTATTTTTTGTGTATAACTAAAAAAGAAATTAGTGTTTGCATTATATATGTACAGAAATGGGCAAAATCAAAATAACAAGTCAGTTAGACACTTGTGGGTTCATTTTCAGGATGGTACTTCATTATGTTCACATGTTCATATGTGATTTCAGTAAATACATGTATCATCTATAGTATTATAATAAAGACCAAGAGTTTGTTTGTTTATATAAACGCGCTACTATCTGGGACTACCAGTCTAAATTGAAATAAACTTTTTGCATTTCAGAACCTTTTTATTCAGGAAGGTTATAGGCTATATTAACTTTACGCTACAACTCCAAGGAGCGAAGCAGTAACAATGAACGTCAAGCAATCCATATTGCTTGAGCTGTCCATACAGCTGTAGGCAAATGCAGGAAGTGAGATAAACGATAGGCTACACGAGTGCTTTGGCGTCGAGACGGAGACTTGGGCGAATAAATTTAACACGGGTGAAACCGTGGGGCACAGCCAGTGTATAATATTTCTACAAATGTGACACATATGATATGTATATATTGTCAAATAAAGGTCATGTGTTTACTACTGCGTTGTAACAATTATAAGGTACGCACCTATAAGCAGCAAGCGGACGTGCTGCATCAGCGGCGACAGGTGATGGCAGACCCTGGCGCGTTCCTCTTCGGTCCAATGCGCTGTCGGCTGCGTCACTCCGGCGCGTTGCTTGGCCCATGCAAGTGCACCGCGCCACACTTCCTCTTCTTCCAAACATAGCTGGAATTTACCAGAATGTTGCTTTTATTTCTTGTCATCTACATATATTATTATTAGTGAAGTTTAACGTACTTAGTGAGGTAATGTGTAATGTAAATAAAATAACTAATAGAACCAAAAACTACAGGTTAAACAAACCACCTGCCACTCTATAAAACACTACAGGTGCCTTATCCTTTTAGAACCAGCATAGTTTCACATGAATTTGAGTGCTATTGCTTGATAACATTGAAGAAATAATATTCACCGCAAACAAAAAATCAATGTAAATAATTAAAATTACTACAATTGAGTAGTGAAGTATAAGTACTTATGTAAAAAAAATAGTTGCACAGCAGAGTGACGTCACTATACCTGATGGTAAGCCCAGTACATTCCAAAAACAATGCCGACCAGCAAGAGATTAAGTATATAGGTAACATAAATACATACCTACATAGTTCCCTTTCATAGCCTTGTAGACACTTAACTGAAGTAACAAGGTTGACTTCAATATTTTGGTCCTTTATATAATCATAAAATTTGCAGAAGTACATATATTCCTATCTACAAATGTACCTACTTTGAGATTGCTCCTAAATATAGTTAATTATAATTAAAAACCATATAGGTTATTTTATGAGAAGGAAGCAAAACAATGTGAATTGATTAATGAGGCAATTATTATTTGGCAGTTTTATTTTTCTAGCCTTAGCTATTTTCGACTATACTGTCATGTGTAATGGTCTAGCTTATATAACTCAATTGTAATACATTATAAATTCTTACAAAATCTGATGAGATGAGCTTTATAAGCGCATCCTTAGGCAGGTTCAGGAATGCGTTAGTCTTGACACAGTCGGCCGCGTTATCCCCTATGAATGCGATGCAGCGCTCCATGAATGATGAAGCACTCTTACCTCCTGCAAAACATTGAAATATTGTATGTTTTGCTCTTGAGATTTATGGCTGTACTTAGATGTATTGTACTACTTACAATCTGATAAGGAACACAAGGTGTTTTGGATGCAAACTTTTGTAGGGCAGAGGTATTTCACCAGTCGGACTGCCCTAAATAGAGAACCTTACACAGAACTCACTGCAGGAACATAACACAAGGTAACTTGACTGCAATCTTCTGTAGGGTGAAGATATTCCATCATATTTCTTTTATAAGAACCCAATGTTATAAGACAGGAATAAAGTCGAAACTTCTTTCATTATATAAGTTTACAATTAAAACATACATACTTCATGTGGTCAAAATTACATGTTATTGAATTTTGGTTTGTAAAAAATTTATACTTTTTAATAATAAATTGTAATTGAATAGAAAAGAACCGACAGAGGCATTCGTCCAGCTGTGAGAAATCAGTAGCCAATAGTGATATTGATTTATGGTTATCATTTTTAAAACTTGTTGTTTAACCAGTAATTGATCCAGTTAGCAGCAGACTCTGGAGCAAAAAAAGACTAATTGCTATCATCTATACCAAAATATAAAGATAACTTCTTTGAAAACTTTACATAGATACAGATTAAGTTTTATTTAAAATTCTGATTCGTTCATTAAATTCAAAATGTTATTAACATTACTCAGGGAACCTGCGAACAAAGTGGGGCTGGTCACTGTGGTGATTATTGGGGCAGGCCTATGTCCAGTAATGGACATGTTTTGGCTGAGATGATGATAATGATTAGAGAGGTAGGTGGCACTTTCTGCATTTAACAAAAGCTTTGTTTAGTTGCACTGCAATTGCACGAATAATAAGAAAAGTTTAATAAACACTTTTACCTTTTATTTCATTAATCATTACCATACTGATATTTTTATTAGTTATTAATAATATAATATTATTTCAATTACATAATATTATACACTTATTTTTTCATAAAAAATAAAATCTTTGTTCAATAAAACAATATTCTTTCATTAATATGTATATTCATTACTAATCGTTATGGCAGCAATGGCTTGTAAATGAAACCAATACTACTTAGGCTGTTCCGATGATTATATGAATCAATTCTGTATCTTGATGTATTTGTTATTTAATAAAATAAAACACTATACAGTTTTAAAATACACAATGGAATTAAATGTAACGGAAACCATAATAAAGCTAGGACACTGATATTATTTCTTGTTTCACTATGACAAATGAAAAATAAAACACATTATGTATATAATATAAATCTTACATTTAATGGGACAGTTATCAAGATATTAGACAGATGATGTTACAAACACTCTTGTATTTTACAAGTACATAAATTTTTAATCACTAGGAATGATTCCTCACTTATCCTGTACTTTATAACCTATTACACTGATGCGTTGGGATTTACATTTTGTATTAGCGTTATATTGTCCCCCTTCATCATTATTCTACCAATTTGCTTCCTGTTCTTAGTTTTCATATGAACTTCTTCAGCTTCATCTAAAACGATGTTCATATATTCGTCAAATCCCACGATGTGTCCCTCGATTCGCAGATTCACGTTCTCGTAAAGCCAAATTTGTACGCGGCTTCTATTTTGTAAATATCTGAAAATAAGGTTGATGGGCTGCACCATCACCTTTTGAACTTTAGGTGGGCCTTTGTACGCCATTTTCAAGGGTTTACAATAACTAATTATTTGTAACACAAAACAAAAGGCCGCCAAACCCGGTTCGCGTCAGTGAGAAAACGATGCTATGCAGTGTTGCCTGAACCTTCGAGTCGAAAACTGTGTTTTATTTTCTGAAAAGTTACATTCCTCCTACAAAAGTTACATTTTTTTATTGAAAAGTATTGAAGTATCATCGTAAGTTTTAAACGACATTAAAAAAGGAGGTGATTCCCAATACGATTTTATTATTATTATTATTTTTTTTGATTACTCGATAGCTTAGCTAGTTTTGAACCGATTTTGATAGTTATTTTTCTTATTGATAAATTATACACTTATATTCATAGAATTCTAGAGAGTAAGAGACTTATTCAATTAATAACTTTTTACAAACACTAAGGTCACGCAATCGAATAGTTATTTATGATAGCATAGGTACTAACAATAATAAATTTCTGATTTCTGTGATACTTAATAAAAATATTGTCAATGAAAATACAATATTTAAATATCAAATTTTCACATGTTCGTACACACATCAATCTGTACATAGCTTCGAGAGTAACGTTACTCAGTTTTTACAAGAACTTTTAAAAGTTATATTTTACGTTATTCATTTACTTAAAATATTTGCTTTTGCTCATAATTTATTATTTGTTTTTGTTGTGTTTATTGTGCTTATTTAGGCTACAATGAGAACGATTCATGAAATAAACATTGTTGGAAGTTCACTCTTTTTAAGGAATCCATCATTACATCGATCATTATAATTATCCTTTATATTTAATTATTTTAAAACGTATTTGTCCTTCTACCACAAGATGTAGACCCAAATACACAGAGAATAGCCTCCGAAGAGTCTCGAATGATAAAAAAATAACATTTTTTATAGAATTTAAGTTAGTAATAAGTAATAAGTTTAGTATTATATGAATAAATCTAAGCCTAACATTCTTAGCAATTAGCAGTTCATTCTATTAACGTCCTTCATTCAAACTATTTTTTTTACTAGATAGTAAAAGAAAACGTGGTGACAGATTTTTATAGTAGGTATGCTAACTGATAAAAAATATAAATTAGTTTGCGTTAGAGTAAGCCAAAACTATTACGCAAAAACTTACTCAACTATATATTACATTGTTGTAATATACAAAAATATTAAAAAGTTTTGAACATTTACAAAACAATTTCCGTCTCAGTTTCAAATTGCACTTTGATTGTAACTTTATGTCATTTGTGATGCAAAAACGTTATATTGTAAGTTGTGTAAGTGACACTCAGTTTTGTTCATGAATAGACTTGTACAACAATCAGGATTTTTTAAGTACGAAGTAAAATCAAGCTTGCTAATTTGAAAGTTGTAAGATTTCTTTTTGTCACAACGTGTTCTAATTTTTCTCATTTTTGAAAGAGAGTTAGTCACTAATTAGGTGCATTCGCAAATTGATTATAGTGAAAAATTTAGTTGATAGTATAAAAATTGAATATTACTAAAATTTTCTTGAATACAAAAGTTACTTATTTGTTACGTGAGATGTTCAAACGTTACGAAAAATGTAAGAAAATGTAGTCTTCTGGTCGCACTGATGTTGGCAACAGTGTTGCTGGTAGTTAAAGGGTAAAAAGATTCTAAATTGCATATTGTGAAATATTAATTTGTGTTTCCTTAATGTCTATAATAATACATGGTATACATACTATAGTAATACATATACTGTGCACACATTTGTTTCGTAGATTTAGAACGATGATTGGCAAGCAAAAAAATTATTACCTCTGGTCAAGTCTGTAAAGTTGGTAAAGTTCTGTGTTGCCAACAAGTATAAATGTAGCAAAACTAAAACACTACAATAATAAATTAAATAAACACAATTTGCTATGCAACATTGTCCAAATATTTCTTTTTTTCAATAAACTGCACTGTAAAGCAGGGATGATAGACTATACCAGTTTCCTGATACACGTACCAGGTTTCAGGGTATTGTAACCTGTAAAAATTATGCTGGTACGTGATAGCACCTAGTATCAGTAACGATCTAGGACCCAGGTGTTTGGTCCATCGAAGAGTTAAAAAAGGTTGTACTGAGCGGAAGACAGAATAAATAAGGCCTCTGACGTTAGCTACTTTTGTGCACCGATGTACTAAAAAAATAATTTAAAAGCGTGTAACCGTCACACGCGATTGAAGTAAAACATAATGGGATACTGGTCACCATTATCCCGACGGCCACTATCATCCCAACGGTCACCACCATCCCGATGGTCACCACCATCCCGACGGTCACCATCATCCCGACAGTCACCAACATCCCGACGGTCACCACCATCCCCCTAGTCGCGCCTAAAGAAATTTTACTTTAATGCCGTAACGGACTTCTGTTGCATATATTGCCGTAACGGACTTTCGTTGCATTGTCGTCCAGTTACCTCCTAATCGCGCCTAAAGAAGTTTTACTTCAAAAAAATCCTTCGGAGCGGAAGACGGTGCT
Organism: Saturnia pavonia; assembly: GCA_947532125.1. Classification (NCBI taxonomy): domain Eukaryota; kingdom Metazoa; phylum Arthropoda; class Insecta; order Lepidoptera; family Saturniidae; genus Saturnia; species Saturnia pavonia. The sequence continues at coordinate 16,910,031 of OX383907.1, read as the reverse complement.
CAGCCCCTGGTATTTGTTATTTGTTTGAGGGTACCAGCTTTTAGCAACATCTGTACCAGTCTTATTAGGCTATAGTGGCCTGCAGTCTACATCCCTGCTGTTAAGTGCAAATTTCCAGCAATCGCTTGTCGTAAATAGATAACAGACAAACAACAAAAGTTAGAGAGTACGCTTTTTAGTTTTTGTAATGATAATATTTGAGTATTTTTGTATATGTATTTTGTAATTACAAGTAATCAGCAAAAATAGTGAAAATGAATGTAGTTATTGCATAATATAAATGCACAAGCTGAGCCCGCGGCTTCGCTCGCGTGGTCTTATTTTTTGTGCGGAACCCTAAATATTTTTCTAAAATTAAAGTGTCCTAAGTTATACCTTATAACATCAGCTATCTGCCAGTGAAAGTTCCGTCAAAATCGGTCCGAACGTTTACCCGTATTACCCGGAACAAACAGACAGACAATTTTTTTATTTTATTTAATATCAATTTTAAATTTTAATCATTAAATATTTCATCAAAATGAAAATCAAAATAGGCGTCTACTTAGCTAAACATTTTTTCATTACATTTATGAAAAGTAGTTTTTACAACTAGCTGTGTCCGTGGCTCCGCTCGCGTTGACTACAGAATTATTGTTTATGAAGATATCGTGATTTTTTTAAAATGTAAGAACTATGTACCTATCTAATAAGTAAAAAAAATATCAAAATCTATACAATAGTTTTTGTGTGATGCACGCACAACGGCAAACCTCAATCATTTCATTTTTATAGACGATAATATTTATTATTTGATATATTTTGTTTTGACACTAGATACTTATAGATAAAATTATTAAAATTTTAAGAACTGTTGGGGAAAAACAACTTGAAATGTAAAGTAATGAATTTTCTGCTAATAATTAAACTATATGCGTAATAGGTATAATGGAACCGTTTATAAATTATAAATTCTTATTTTGCAGTAATAATAATAAAATTATATGAGAATGCTGATGGTTAATGAGATGAGGCATATGAATTATAAACAAAAAAAAAGAGTGCGATGGCCGGGAATCGAACCCGGATCAACTGCTTGGAAGGCAACTATGCTGACCATTACACCACCATCGCACATAAAATTCTATTAAAAATATGAATTTTGTAGTGGTTTACCTGGACGGTCTTGTATTTCTACAGCTGCTGCTAATAGAGTACAGGCGCTTTCTACACTTAGAGTAGAAGTAACATGGTCTTCACAAGCAGCACGGAGATCTTCTAAGCCAAGGTCGGCTGCTAAAGTCATCATTTCAAACACACCCGAATCTTGAAGTAGGAGCTAAAAGAAAATGTGTTTATAAAAGTCATTATATTGGTTAAAACGAAAAGCTTACATTGAATAAAACATACATAAGATAATTTAAATATAGATGGCGCTAAAAATAATTTATTTGTTCTATTCTAGTAATTTTATATATTATTTTTATAAACTGGGAATGTTAAATAAATGTATAATGTCTTTGGTTGCGAATATAAATTAACTAATAAACGGTTTATTACCTTGCCAGTGTAAACGTATTGTATGAAAAGGCGAAATGTCTCCGGTTGTACGTGTGGCATACGTATTGGTATGGGCTGACCGCCCACAGATGGCGTTACTGTACATCCCGGAATCCGACATATTTCACCGCGTTTCGTATTTTGAAAGCTTTTGCACCTGCGAATGAATTGAGGAATGAAAATTAGGCAGTTATATTTGCTTTTTGAGTTTTATCGTCGTTTTAAATTTTCTACATATTTTATTTTTCTATTTCGGTCGATTTAAATTACTATAACATATTTTGGTACGAAGTTCCTTATGGGGCGTTGCGGAGCGGGCCTAGCCGGAAAAAAAACGCCCGTAACGTTAAAAAAAGCGTAAGATTTTTATCTATAGTCTATGTATGATGGCTATACAGTATCTAATGTATAGTTTATGTTTTGACTGTTATTTAGTTAGCCAGAGCAACTCTGAACAATTGGTTTTTAAAGTAAAACTTCTTTAGGCGCGACTATTATTAACGTATTATACCTTATCACGGATGGTGGTGACCGTCGGGGTGGTGGTAACCGTCGGGATAGTGGTGACCATTTAAGCTTTACTTCAATCGCGTGTGACGGTTATATTTTTAATTTTTATCGATAAAATATCATAATAAAAAATGTATACCTGCATAATTATTATGTATACCTCGAATAGAACTTGAAATTAATATTTTATAATGAGGAACTTCGTTCCTATCTGGTGTCCCACGACACCACACGGTTCTTATTTAGATAAAACACTGATTGATAGGTTTTAAATAGAACGAAAAACGGTAAGTAATCACTCACCGGATGAAAATGGTGTAACAGTTAAGCTCTTAAAAGCTAGGGATGAAATAATTGAGAAGGTTGTTGTCGAGCTATTGACAAAGGTCTTACAAGCTTTTACATAAAAAAGGAAAATTACTAACTTCATAAGCTATACACCGATAATCTTCTTGTTCCAGAATATATCATCTTTTTCAGAAATTTTTGTGCCACAGAATTTGACGCCATCTCTGTGATTTCTAGACTATGACTAGCATGTTTGATAGTGTTTGATCTCGAAGTCATTTTTTATACTACTAAGGTGGCAATAATGCATACAGCTCGCCTGATGGTCAGCAGTTATAGTAGCCTATGGACGCCTCTAATACCATAGGTATCAACTAGCGCGTTGCCAACTTTGATCCACCTACTTCAAGAAGTTCTAGAAACCCTACTCACCGCATGGTTAATGCCCAGCTCCTTAGAGTCATAACTTGAATTTATATAGACCATTACCTTCCTCAATAAGTAGGATATAAAATATATATATATTTAAATATGACTCGTAGGTCCAGAGATTAGCGCATTAAAACAAAAACAATCTCTTGAGCTTTTTATAATATTCAGTATATATTTATTTAGAAAGAAAAGTATTTATTGAAACTTTAATGCTAACAATTCAAATGAATTTCTCTAAAACAATCCACATTAAAAATAAAGACAAGCAGCTCAAAGAAATGCCAGTTATTAAGAACACTGAAAAGATTGTCGTTTCAAAAGATTCTCAAGTTATTAAACTCTTTGAAAGTTTTCAACAAACTACAGCGATGTTTCAAGCAAGTTCGTTGTAGTACTTTATAGCATAATTAAAAACCGATAATCCTGCAGGATGGTTTCTAAGTGAAGCGTAGAGCCGCGCTCGACTTGGACGAATCGGGTCTTAACTTTACGAGTTATGCACTTATGAAAGTGACTCCTTTTAACAACTTTGGACAACTACCTACCTAGCATTTAATATTACAGTTAAATTATATATTTGAAAATGGCTCCGCTTTATATTTTTATACAGTTTATTAGATCATTATAATAATGCAACTGGTATTATGTTTACAGCCTATGGCAGCCTAAATGCGGTTTTAAAATGCGTCATACTTTTTTAACTATTTGAAGTTTCGGCCTGGTTACACATGTAAAGTAACCTGTATTGTAGGTACTTAATATATATTTTACAACAGTTACGTGAAGTAGACATAGGTCTAAGGAAACTCCTCGCAAATAATATTATACTTGTAATAAGATTTCAAGTTATACTACTTTTGTCGCGTTTAGTAGAATCTAAAATAGAGTGCTGCGAGCGCATCATGTGTTAAAGAAGTGTTACGTGATAAACTTAAAAAACAATAATAATAATGTGTATTCATTTTGCTAACTTTTATTTTTTTGTTGTGTAAAATTATAAAAAATATATCTGATTCAAATAATGTTAATTTATTCACCGATAATGTATTTTTATACACTTTAAAAAAAAGTCTTTAGAATTAATTTACATTATTATCATTGATGGCTAACTTTATTATGTTTTTGATACGTAGATTAGTTATTTTTGTTTTGTTACTCCATGGTTTTTTAGTATTTGTGGAGGCGGAAGAGCTAAAAAGGCAATATGCGGAAACACTTGATACTTGTAGCATTTGGTTTTCAATTATCACCTGTGAAACAGCAACGGAGAAAAAATAATTTCATTGCAATACAACTATAATCTCTATGATTATTGTAGAGCGTAAAGGTATAGTGTCTGTGTGTTAGAAAACCATGACGGTTTTCAAAGGAATTTTGTTACAATGGTTTATCGATATTAAAAATCAAACCTATATAATGGACTTAAGTTTTACTATTCTTATTCGAGAAGTAATCAAATATGCGTATTGCCCTAATTATTTACGGTCTAGATTATTAAACAACCAATCCTTAAATTATACTGAAAGGAACGATGGTTTTAAATTGACAAAATAATTAATGAATGTTGTCGAGATTACACTGAATCGATATTCATTCTAATGACTGGATGTCTACCAAACTTAGACATTCCGGAAGCAATCAGATGAAGCAAAGATTACTTCTTTTTACTATTATCTATTTAAATACATACTATACCATAAGTGTGCCTTATTATCTGGTCATTTGTATGAGAGACTGAATTTTTTAAATCGTAGCATGACAAATTATCCGTACTGTACCTGATGGTATGAACTGTGCAATTCAACAAAAGCGGCGACCACCGAGTGATTTTACAATCCATCGCCAATCGCCGCTGTCAGGCCTACCTGCATAAATATAAACTGGATATGCACCATTGCCACCGGCTGATAGCAAAACGGGACGTGTATAAGTTCATAACTGTGAGGTCTTTTCATTATATATATTACACTTCAAACTTCCAAAAAAGATCTTCTCAAGTTCATGGAGATTTTACTACATTTTCTTATGAATTGTTTTGTAACGGTCCTGACCACTTCAGCCATTCGGCGATGATTTTAACTGATTCATGTCACAAATAGACGAACGATGGTCGATACCAAGTGTCAATTAAGAGCAAAGAGAAAAAAACTGAAACGTTTATATAGTAAGTATAATAATATTACTAGGCCATTAAATTACATGAAAATAATTACTCAGAGACTGTCGCGTGGAATTGGGGACCCGGCTTATGTTTAATCCTTTATAATTAATTCAGTGGTCGGAGCTAAGATCTTTGGATGCGATTGGTTCGACTCTGCACTATCATTAATCTTGGTCAAGTGCGAACGACGCGGTTTTGGTATAGATTAAAAGAACAAAATAATAACAGATGTGATATTGAATTTATTTTATTCTTATTTAAAATATTGGTATGTAGTATGTCTTCGACTAGACATTTTAAGGTATCACGTTTTAATAACTTATAAAATATTTAAAGTGGTTAGCGGTGTAACATACATAATATTCTAAACATTCTGCTTTTTCGTTTTGAAGCCGATATCTAGCAATTTCTGCCATTGCTTTTCTCTTGCGAAATACGTAATATAGTATGAACTAAGAAATCTGAAAATGCATATATATGATAAGTACTTAACGTCGTACGCTATCGGAATATGTTATTTTTAATTATAATATAATTTACAAAATAACTTTTATATTTAATTTAAAAGATTCAATATTTTTAACATGTACTACAAATTCATGAAACGGTAACTACCACGATAGTTCCAGTATGACGTCATTATATATTAAAACGTCCTATACATTAGTATGAATATTTTTGTTTATGGAAAGATAGTTGTTGAAATTGAAAAGTATAGATATGACCAGCGATTATTTATTATTTCTTATGTAAAAAGATAAGAATATTTAGGATATTTAATAAATCCTCAACATAATATTATAATTCTTATTTTTAATTACAGTATAATCTCTTTTTCCTACTGGTAATAAACTACTGAAAACCTGTAACAGTTATTTCAGCTATCTCCATTAGCGTTGCTAAATAACTATAAAAAACTTTGTTCTAAGAGCATGGTTGAATGACGTCACCATCCAAGGCAAACGTTTTCGCGCGGATACTTGATAAGTAAAAATATTTATTTTATAGAATACTAACTGATTTCGTAAAATTGAAATAAAATTCTATTGGCTTATTATTATTAAAGAATCAATTTAGCCACATTAAAAAAAATAGCCTACTCGGGGATCGATCTAGAACGCGTTTTACTTTTTAATTGTCCGAGATTGTGCTCGAGAAGTTTCGGGCCGGGTTACATAAGCCGTGGTCACGAGCCGAGTGATATATTGTGGTGTTTTTAGTTTTTACGGTGTTCTTCTGTTGCGTTCTCACTAGACATCTTCTAACTAACTAAATTTCTGTGTAGGGTTTTGCGCAGTAGTGTCGATCATTTTCTATATAAAGTAGATGAACATCATAAAAATATTTATTCAAAACATCCCAGCCATCGAAAAGAGCCGACAACAAACTCGTTTGTATTTATATATTTTTACTGGTTATAGTAACAGTTCATAATAACAATGGTACCATTTTAGTGATTGTATAGAAAGGATCACTATAATTCACATAATAATCTTTTGACAATAAAACGTTCTTGATATGATCCTTCAACATCTTGTTAAGCAAGTCGATAATGTACCGAGGAACCTTCTTATAGAAGTACACTATCTTTTACCTAACAAACGTTTATTAGCCTTAGTTCTTACTGAGTTTAACACATGGGATGACTAATTTGTGTAGTTGTCTAGTATTAAAACTATGCCGGTCGTTTACAAAATTTAGCTTAGCTAAGTTTTTGCGAACAAAATCCGATCCGTCCAGCAAGTTGTACAAGTTACCAAGGTGTGTCCAGCAAGACTTGTGTTTTTCTCTCATTTTTCTTCTTTCGAGAAAAATATTATATTCATCATAAATATCATATATGAGGTTGAGGCTTGAGACATAGAATAATTATTAATAGAAACGAATTATAAGATGGTATGTCTACATAATATTTAATCTATGACTTTAGAGCAAACTCGCTCAGTTGAATAATGACACGTGCGTTTTCGCTATACTTTTTGCCGGTTTCCATTTTATAAATGGTAGTATAGGAGGATGTTCAAGGTTTTTGTCACTTTTAAATTATGTATGAAAAAGTTTAAGGTTTATTACGAGTTTTACTAAAATGATACTAGCTTTAGGCCGTAATTGGATTCTTGTTTTTTTTTTAAATGAAACGACTCACACGCCATCTATTGTAAACACGTTGCACTTACACAGAAACGTTCACAGTAACTCGTCAAAGTATCAGAACAATCTGATGATTAGTATAGGAACACACAGGGAAAAAACAAATAAACATTAACTTATATATATATATATATATATATATGTATTACATATTATAGATAAATGTACCTACGCATCATATAGTGATATTATTATTATAAGTGCTTGTGGAGTTATTTTAATACTTGAAAACTAGTCAGTCTTTATAATTATTCTAAAACTAAATAATAATAATAAATATTTTATTAATTGTATTTTGTTGTATATAATAATGAAACTTGAAATTACAAGTTAGATTTACATATAATTAATCTTGCTGGTTTGTACGGGCACATGATTGATGTAAACTGCGGCCGCGACACGACTAGCCGTCTCGACGCGACGCGACGCCCGTCGCGTTCTGTTGACACGCAATTTACATTATCGCGATTAATTGTCGCAACAAAAGCTCGATCGGTGACAGTCAAACATGAACAGTAAATCAGTCCAGCAGAGTTACCATTTATACTAACATATAAAACCTGAAGAGATTTTTAGTTTGAATGAATTCGCTGGCGGTTGATAGTACTGTATAAATTTCATAATTCTAGTGACGGTAGAGTAGATTTTATTTATAGTAATTACTTAAACTTGAAGAGTTATTTTAGTTTAATTTCGAAAAGTAAATGCTTTCTAAGGAGAAAAACGAGTTACGAAATCACTCTTAGAAATCCAACAATGAGTAAAAGCAAGTAAATAACATTAAATTTACTTAAAAAGAACTCAAGAATATCCTATACCTAATTAATCCTATATCTAGTCCTGGAAAACAAAAGTTATAATATATTTCTAGGTTTCTAAACTACAGTTTCTGAAAAAGATTTTAAACTATTACAGACGTTGTTAAATTCAACTTTGCGAGAAAAACTTATTTATTTTATATCAACTGTGCAGACAATATTTAAGGAGTATGACCAGCAGTGACATGTAATAAATCAACGTCAATGTTTTTGCCTTCCGTTTAGGTAACATCGAGAAAAGTGATCGTCGGCCTACATTATCGGAACCCTTCGTAAAAAATTCAATATCATAATGAAACAATTTATGTCAATAACTGGCTTTAACAGAAAGGGCTTTTAAGGAATTTGTTTTGTTTAGTTAAATTTTCGGAAATAACTTGTTGTTTTTTTTTCCTTGTCACTTTTAGCCAGTTGTTCTCGACCAGTGAAACATTATGTTTTTAAAGCTCGCTGCCAGACACTGTATACATGAAGCTTGTGGGACAACTGTTCGCGAAAAGCTATAAATGCCTTACGAATTCAGTATAATAACGCCTTTAAGGTGCTATCGGGGCTAGCACGCCACTGTAGCGCATCACAGATGTTTGTGAATAACGTCTCGGATTGTTTTCACGCAACCGTGTGTAAACGAATTGCATCTGTGATGACCCGTGTGAGGACAGATTCTCATGAAAATTTGTACATGGGAAGCTTATGTCATTGGTAAAATAGTAGGCTATATATATTTCCAATAATACTCGTAGAAATAGTAAAAAATGATTTGGAAAAAATACATTTATATTCATTCTTAGTCGATTTTGATGAAATTTATATTTCGATGTGAAAAGTAAACCAGTAGGAACAACAAAACAGACGTTTGTGTCTGAAAATACTGGCTAAGCCTAGTTCAGGTGGCAGGGTTCAAACGTACTTATTCGATGTAAAATATTTAAAAAAGTGAATTATTCTTCTGAATACACCTCTACACATTACAGTTAGCTACAAGACGAGTTCAAAGAAAATTACACGGACCCTAACGAACCTATTCTAGAACATTTTAAAGGAACGTATAAATTGAATCGTTAGCTTTTACAACTCTGTAATCTTATAAATTATACATTGAAAGGACTGACGTCATCACGCCGCGCCTTTACTTTCCATGTATAATAAATATTTCTATCTTTCAGTTGTTTCATAATACAGTTTCTACCAGAATAATACTATTAGAAGACTTTTGCAGCTACATAGAGGAATCTCTACACTTTTTAAGTACAAGATTAACTTAGTTACAGCGCTAAAACCACTTCATTGTCACTCTTGCACGTGACGTCGCACACCGGCTTTGTCGCAATCTTTTCGAAAATAATGATCCCTGTATACATATAACAATTTGACAGCTCTCACTGCACTGTAGGCTGTACGTGACTATATTAAAATACTAGCTATGCCCCACGATTTCACGGTTCTTGTCGGGCGGCCAACTCGCTCTCGGCTTCCTAACCTGATAGTTACTGAACTGATTTTATTGACGTAGTACAGAGGCTAATAACACTGATCAATTTTTTGCCCCTAATACGTTTCCCACGTGTCACGCAGACAAAATGCTAAAAATAATTTCATTTGAAAAATAATTCAGAAACAGTTAAAAAACTATGAGGTAACGAGCGAAAATAGAATTTATGTCTCTTTAGAGACTTTCACATATGTTTTAACAAACGTGTTGAAGTTATTAAAAGATATTTATGCAAATTAAATTTTGCATACAATACACCTACATCATTCATGCTTCGTAAATTCAGTTTAAGTTATATTATTTTGAGTTAGGAAGAAACGGCCTAGTGTTGTTACCATGTTGTTATTCTAAATTTTTTTTTTACTTTCTTAAATCGTTTACAGTTATTCGTTCAATTCACTTACGAAATAATCTTATAAATTTAATTTCTTTTTTTGTACAACGAATGATAATCAAATAGGTAAACCCAGTTGAACGTTGATTCAATAACTGTTGAATCATAAAAAGGAGTTTGCACTTGTTTGAATTGTTGTTTGCGGGGTGGTAGTGCTGTACAATCTGACTGGGTAGCGACCATCAATCATATGGTGAAAAGCCTGTCATAGTGATCCAGATCCCGTCTCGGTAACAGCAGGTGCATATCCAGTTTCTATTTACGCAGGCCGGTTATGCTGATTTCTCGTTGGTCGCCAATGTTCTTAACATTAGCGTTTAAAAATGTTCTCACGATGTTCGACTGGAAATATCCAGAACTCTGTACTTCCGATTAATCCATATATATCGAGATTGAAAAGTCACTAAAAAGACCTGCTTTGACGTGGTCTTTATATAGTAGAGAGATATTCATGGAATTATCTTTTATAATTAAAAGTCGAATGACGTGAAATGAATAATTTATTCGACTATAGGAGTGAACAAATGGATATCGGTAAGTGGAAAGTAAATAATTGAAGTAGAATCAGTGCGTTTTGTCGCAACGCGAGCGTATTGTTCCTTTCGCAATTGTTTTGATGATTCGTATCGCTGGAGGTTTTGTTGTAGGGCGACTCACTTTCCATGAATTTACAAGTTTTTAAAATAATACACAGTTCAAAATATTTATTTGTCAAAATATACGTTTATGTGTATATTGATACATTATTCAATATTTGTTATTATACCTACAGGTGGATTTTTTTTTCATTTCAATCGATCCTGTTTCGTGTAAGGAGCAATAAACTCTATGGGACCAGCTGAAGTTAGAGTACTAAAAATGTCACACATCGCAAAATACTTTTCACATGCATTTCGTAGAAAATTATCTTGGCTTCGATAACCTTTTCCAAGAAAAGAGACTCCAACCTATATTTATCCTTTTTTAACTTTTTATGATAGCACGCTACAAAGAAAACCTGAATATCTGTTGCTAAGCACCAACAGGTGTGTTCCGGCAGCTGCACTTGAGAGCCAGTCTTCCACTAGGTTTAGGGTGATTTCGTCTTGGGCCACATCCTCACTTAACATCATGAGATTGTGATCACTACGCAAAAATCTATAACGATAAAAAAAATCATTGCTGACTGTACACCTAAAAAAAACTGTAACCGCAGGTCTAAATGTCACCTGTAGTAATATTGAATATTTTATTTTATTGTTATTCAATAACTTGACTCCCATGCATGGCATTAATGCTAATTTTACGCGCATTTTGTGTGACGTTAAGAGCCAAAGGGTTGATAGGAAGTTGGCATTTCTTTTGTATACATACAAGAAAATGGTAATAAAATTAACATAAAGAACTTCAATCAACGTCACAGGTTCTTTGTAAATAAATTACTATGTAGGTAAAGTACGTATAAACGCTATTATTATTGTGCGCATTTTTTGTTGATTTTCTACTAACGTTAGGATAAATAAGTGAATGTTAGGAATGTCTTGTGCTCGCGGCCCTGAGGGCTGCAGTCGAGACCTATGGTATATTGCCCATCCTGCCATCCTATTACATTGTTACGCCACTGCTAGGTAGACTAATATAGTATGGAATATTAAGAATCAATTTCATGATTAATCGAACTTGGTCAGGTGTTTTCAAAATTATATGTGTTAGTGTAAAGTGTGGTTACCTAGCAAATGAGTGGTTCGCGTGAACGACGAAGTTGTAATTACGATCCGATGGTTTACCGTATCCGATAGGTGGCGCTGTTTCCAGCACGCATTGTTTTGCGCGGTGGCGCGGCGCGGCGTAAGCTTCACGTCAAATAACTTTTTCCATTTATTTCAACAAATATGTGTAGTGTTGAGCGGTCTGAACTTTTCCTTTGATGGTACGAGTTATTGTATACATAAAGAATAGGGTTTTTGTTTTTGCTAAAGTCGTAGGTACCTTGTGTTGTTATAACAGATATCTACTTACTTTTGCGTCGGTTATATTTGTTTTTAAATCTGTAATATATATTAATAATTCTTTAGTTCTGACTGTACATGTAATTTTATTTTTGAATGTCTTCATGGACATCCTATGTAAAATAAACTGAACCCAAATATTTGTACATAGGTACTTTTTTGTGCATTGCACATTTTTACTACGACATCTTTAACTGAAAAAATCGGACAATTAGCAAGTAGAATTAGCGTCCCGAGACTGATACCGTACATTATTGTACCGTCTTTTACATATATTTTTTATGTTATCCTTATATTCTCTAATGTATCTCGGTCTGCCCGTCTGTCTGTCTGTTAATGCGCTTATAACTCAAGACACCACTTAACAGATTTCGGTGAATATTTTGTATTATTTTATAGATGTTTATACTAAAAAGGTTTTAGGCTAAGTTTTGAAACGTAATGTAACTAAACATAAGAAAATACATGTAATGATAATATAAAATAATCTCGAAAAAAGTCACTACTTTCTTAGAATACGCTTCCAAAAGCGTATGTTGTAAAAAAATCAAGTTTCTAGGTTAATGTAATAAAAAGATACCCTTAATAATAAAAATGTAAAAATCGCACTCTATAACCAATTCTTAAAACCTATAGGGTACTTCCCGTAAGCCTACAGTCTTGAAATTTGGTGAGAAGGGAGGTCTGTTAACAAAAGTTAAGAGAAATATTAGAAAATAAGGTATTTCTAATCTAGTGTATAATTATAATGCGACAAAATTATATTGTTTTCGTTAAACATTTTAATTATATTGTCTGCGAGGGCAGACCCACCACAAGGTGGTCCGACGACCTGGTAAAGATTGGGAGACCGGGAAACCGCTGAATGCGGGCAGCACAGAACCGGTCATTGTAGCGATCTTTCGAGGAGACCTATGTCCAGCAGTGGACGTCTTTCGGCTGAAATTATGAAAATTATATTAAGTTTTTTTTTCTCGTAAAGTGTTTAAGGTATACAGTTAAATATATACCGAATACTAAGATCTATAACCTAAAACTGTTGTAAAAAAAATAGGTTTTTAAGTTAACACAATAAAGAGGTACAGCCCTTCATAACAAAAGTCTAAAAGACCCACTCTGTGATCAATTATTAAAACCCATAGAGTACTTCCCGCAGGCTTACTATAGTTTTGAAATTTTGCCCGAAGGGAGGTCTTGTAACAAAAGTTAAGGAATAAATCCGAAAATAATGAATTTGTAATGCCGTGTGATATTATACGCAACAAAATTTTATTACATTTGAATGTAATATTCAATATCAAGACCTATGTTCTCACAGTGCTGTAAAAAATAAACATGATAGATACAGCCTTACATGCTAAAAGTCGCACTCAGTGACCGATTATCAAAACCTTCAAGGTACTTCCAAGCTACGTACAGTTTTGAAAGCCTTTCTGTCATATAATAGTAAACAATGATACTGTCGCCTTTTAGAGCATACAATTAATTAATAAATTATTAATTTATTTCACCTAAATTTATAACATAAAATAAATATTTCTGGTTTCTTCTTTAACATAAAATTACTTATCGTGGTTTAAATATTATAGTTTTTTTATCTATACTAATATACTAAAGCGGAAAAGTTTTTTGTTTGTTTGTTTAAATACGCTGATATCTGGAACTCCCAGTCGAATTCGAGTTTTTTTTTGTATATTATGTTAGATTCAGTATGAATAGTAGGTATAGGCCATCTAGCATTAGGCTAAAACTCTCTAGCCTTAGCTAGCCTTAAATATTGATTTTTGTTAAGTAAGTCGAAAGCAACATTGTTCCCGAACTGCTTTATCCGCGTGCGCTGACGTAATGGTTATTGATACGTAAATACAATGTTCCACAAAAATATTGCTCCTTAGTACATTAAAAAAAAGTCCGCGATACTATATGCCTATCTCATATGTATACATAAGCCACAATAAAGTACTTTATGACAAAGTTTTATTGAACATTGAAAAGCGATTTATGAGCGTTATTATTAGGCATGGTATATTAATTCTTACGAACGAAAGTTACTTCATCATTAAGACAAATTTATGAAGATAAACTTTGCCATTTATAGCATTTTATTTGGACATATCTATGAGAGATAAAAGAAAATTAAAACAATTCAACACTCGGTTCGGGCCTCTGACTTAGCAGCAGTGGCGCGAGCGAACTGTGTGAATGTAACGCTACATGCGTGGCCTGGCCGTCCGATAAAAATATTGTCTATATTGAAGTGTGTATTGTGTAAGATGAATGACCAATCAGCATTTTTTTAATTATACGCAGGTGAAGCCGCGTGCCACAGCTAGTGATTTATAAAAGGTTTTCGATATTTCTAGTTTACAATGATTTCTAGTATATTGTACAAGAAGGTTTCTTAATCACCTATTTGCATAGTGTTTCTTTCGACCTGTTTTATCGGTTTTGGCAGCGTATTCCAAGAAAGCGTGCTGGTAGTGATTTTTCCTAGTTGATTTCATATGATCATCACTTGTTTTTCCCAATGTTTTGTTACATAAAATTTCAAAACATAGTCTAAAAACCTTTTTAGTAAAAATATCTATCGAAATTTGGTGAAAATGTGGTTCTTGAGTTGTAAGCGTACTAACAAGCAGACAGACGGACAGACTTAGATTCATTAAAGATTATAAGGAGAATATATAGACAATGTTTATGTAAAAGACGGTACAATATTGTAACCAGTTCGGAAGATTCAGGGCGCGAGTTCTACTCACTACTTGTCCGATTATTTTTTATCATCACGATACAGAAATACTTAATTTATCGCAAAAAAATGTTTTTCTCTGCAGCTTTTGGGAGTCAATTTGGCTCCTTTGCATTTATTTGTTAGCAAGAGTTCCAAGCGTTGCAGTCAAATTTGCTTGAAATGGTGAAAAATATTTGGACATCTATAACTTGTAAAATGTACTTAGTAATTTTATAAAACCCAAAATGGTCAATATTTGAGATTTAGATAATAGAATACCTATTATCAAAAACCATTGAGTATATTTTCTGTAATAAATTTTAAATAGAATTGAGTTACTTTTGACATTCTACACATGTATATGTATTATGTATAATATGTATCCATTTGTTTAGAAAACCATTTTGAAGTGTAGGCAATAAATTTTAAGCAAGCGCATTTACGTAGCCCATCAATCACACCCCCTCTCCCTCAAACGCCAAGAAGCGTAATTAAGTCTCAAATTATCCCACCTCTTCTGTACTACGTAATCATAACGGCATACTTTGACACACTTTAGGTATCCCTTTTCTTCCATGTCTCTGCCCGTGAGAGTGATGAAGATGGCATGAAAATCGTTGTGAAAAGTAGCGATGTTTCGAAATTACACAGGGTTATATGCAGCAAGACAAATTACACACGTTTACCTTGGGAATGTAAGGAATACGGAAACATTTGAGTATTATTACTTTCTCAAAAATATGAGTTGAGGATGAAACTGGTTGAACATGTTTGTATTATTTCCCATTATCTCATTGGTGATCTTGATCCGTTCAGATTCGCATTATTTACGCGAGGTCAACTACATTGCCAAGTTAGAAATCCCATTACTAAGAAAGTAACAAATTGTTTTGTAAATGGACTGAAGAGAGTACATTCCTGCAGCTATAAATAAAGGAACAGCTATGGAACTTGGCACTCGTTAGATCTCGGCTCCTTTATCGGTGACAACGACTACCCCGAGCATCGTTTCTACCGAACTTGGCCCCTTTTTAACATTTATGATTTTGTTGGGATTACTAATTTCTCTGTACACAGAATATATATATGAACGTACTAAATTCTATAAATAAAATACAGATGGCGTGCGGGAAGTGAGCGCGAAGTTTTTCAATTCTTATATTTTTTTCGATCACAGGTAAAAGTTTTTCATTAGTGCTCCATCTACTAGGTATAAAGATTATTACAAATATAGTAAAAGCCCGAAACCATACATAATATTTGATTGTGAATTTTATTTTTTAGTTACCATAGTTTTCATGATTTCTGCATAATTCTTTAAACACTTTTTTAATAACATGATTAGACAGACAAAGACATAAATAGATATATTACTTATCTATATTACTTTATATGTTACGATCATTCATGAAAGGTTTCATGTGATTACGTGAATCGTCACAGCCTCCGTGTCGCGGTCGCGAGCCGGATAGAACATTTAACTTTTGTTTCATTTCGATAAAAGATTTAACGAATCCAAAGTAGATACTCTTCCGTTATAAACAAACCACATTTTGCCTCAAAAACTCTGTGTTAATTACGTAAAAACAGCTCAGTATGCTTATCGTAAAAGGTGATTGATGGCTGTGAAGTTTTGAACTTTTTGAATTAATCACGTTAGGGGTTGGTCGCGCCGTACTGTACCTACTGGATGTGGTTTCACGCGATGCAAATGTGAGAGAGAACATGCGTACGTTATCTTCACTAGTTACTTAATAAAAGGGACTCTACCGTTAAATTACAGTATAGCAGTTCCCCACCTTGTATCTGCTCGTGAAACTAACACTACCGCCACACCGTAAGGAAAAGAGTCACATCCCACTAAAACATAAATCGGAAAAATAGCGAAAAGTCTGTAGGAAGATATTTCAGGTTTAGCTAATTGTGAAGGAAGGTAAAAAGCAAACAATGGTAAAATTGCCTTTTGTTCCTGATTTCAAATGTCTATATTCTCTATACATATACATGTTATGTATAAAACTTAATGTTTCTCTGTCTGTCTGTATGTTTATGATTCATTTCAGGCCAAAACCACTAATCCGATTTACAAGGTTTTTCCTTTAATTCATAGATATGTTTATCTGACCAGGTTATAGAATATATTTTGTTACATAAAATTACATACGCAATAAGCAATGATGATAATTGTGAATAAATTCGAAAAAAAGAAGCTTTTAGGGCTATTAAATGGCTTAGGCTGAGTAAACCATAAGATATATATTTCAAATTAATATACTGTATAATTGTAGTTCTTAAAAATACCTACAAAAAAATCTACGATAGCATAATATGTCTATCTTCTAAGGATCGGCCACAATAAGCATTTTTGAAGCACCACAAATTCTGCGTGCGCTCGATCGACAGCATTCTGTAGTTTTCGCGAGTGGAGCCGTGGGCACAGCTAGTATATAAATAAAAGTCCATTACCAAAAATGTAAGATGCGCTCTTCTTTCTTTTTATGACAGGACAGTAGCTTTTTTTTATCGTTATAGGTTTGGCTTAGTGGCCACAATATCACCTGATGTTAAGTGACGATATGGCCCAGGATGGTAAACGCTAAACCTAGTGGAAGGCTGGCTCTCAAGTGCAGCTGCCGGAACACACCTATTGATGCTTGGCGACAGATTTTCAACTTGAGGGTGGTAGCTAGCCAGGCGGGCATCAGAAAAAGCCCTACCACCATGCTATGGTTGCCTCACGATATTTTTCCTTCACCGAAAGCTCAGGCTCATTGTAGGGATACCAACTTACGTCATTCGACGCGAAGTCGATATTACTACTACTACTACGAATACTAGGTGTGCTCCACGGTTTTACACGTGTTAAATTTATTCGACACCAGTGCAAGCATGTAGCCTATCTTTATTCTCACGTCCCGTACTTGCCCGTACACGCTGTAGGCTACAGCTTACCAGATTGCATGGCGTAAACGTTACTGCTCCACTCCTTAGAGTCGTAGTGATAAGTTATATTATAGCCTATTATCTTCTCAAATATATAGGCCATAAAAAATGTATCAATTGTTGTTCAAATCTGTCTGGTAGTTCTCGAGATTAGCGCGTTTAAACAAACAGACAGCCTCATGAGCCTTATAAAATTAGTATACATTATTATTATGCATCCAAGCGTAAACACGTTGTTATTAAAATTGTCAGTACGAAAAACGAAACGTTTGCTTGTACTTTTGATGATAATATAGTATAATATAAAATTATATAAATCCATTAACTGTAGTTGTTTCGTACCTACGCAGCGCGACTCTGTATTACATTTTTCACTATTTTTGTGGTAGTTGTGATACAATTGGGTACGAGTGGTCTTTAGGCATGAGATTATAAGGTATCATTTGGTTATGAATCGCGTTGGCTCGAAACATAAATTGTATCAATAATTGTTATGCTGTATGTACCTGTGCGATACATATAATCCATGAGGAGTTTCTGGGAGTCGATTTCACACCTTCACTTTAAATATGTAAAAGTTACCATGAACTTTTATTTTTTATACCATTGCTAGGATTTGACATACTTAAGTGATTTCTTGTTATTAGATAAACTTAATTTACATACATATAATTTGGTTTTGATTATGTAACCTCAAATAAGCCATACTCTGTTCAGTGTCCCATCCTATGATATTGACCAGAAGGGTGAGGCTTAATGACTACGCCAATCGCCATATTATAGGTAAGTTATATATTATACCATAATAATTCAATATTTATTATAAAGGAAAGGGGCAAACAACATTGTGCTTCTAAGTAAAAGCGAAGTAAAGTGGAGCCTTCAATACGTTCCACTTGGTTTGGCAGCAACTTTCTTCTCGATAATTCTATTCGGGAAATAGCCATAATCTTTTCTTATTTTTATATTTATGAATTGAAACGTCTGTTTGTATGTCCGATTTTTTAACTACCTAACTGAATCCCGCATTGCTCTGTGCTTTGCAACTGAGTCCCTTCCCTTCTCGCCCCCAAGCCCGTTGAAACTGGCAATGCCTCTGATGGCTTCAGGGCCCTTAAAGCTAACAGTAAAGTCTTTTCGAAAAAAAAATGCTTTATTCTCTCGATTGAAATGAAATGAAGACGAAAATTATGTTCACTAGGCTAGAAATGGAGTGTATAGATAGATAAACAATTTAACAGAACGGGGGAAGGAAAAACACATTGAACATCAAGTAAAGATTAACATGACAAACATAAAGATGGGGAGAGAATTTTCCAAATATACCGGAGGACAGTAGTGGAAGTTTATTGCGGAAGATGACCTTACCAACGAGGACCAGATTACTGATGGCACAAAATAAGAATTTTAAATGTAATACTTTTCTAGGGTTGTAATTTGTAAGGGTGATTTTACTGAATACTTTTATTTGTATAATTTGTGTAAGATAAATGATTTTCGATAAATTTAAAACTTTTTTACATAGAATATATATTCAAATGACAAAAAAAAAAACAATTTCTATAATTTCGCATTTCAAGTTTACATTGCAAAATTATACAGTGACTTTTTTAAACATGTATTCAGTGTCGTCATATGTAAGAATGCTTAACCACTTGGAAACAAGACGTTTTGCTGCAAGGACTGACATTTCTTAGATTGGACAATATTTTAATACCGTATTGTAAATATGAGAAGCCATGAAATTTCCTAGTCTTTGTGCGAATGCCAAATTGACATAGGGAATCGGAGCACAGAATATACGACGTTGCAGCATCTGTGAATACTCGGAGCAATTTAGTATCTCTTTATGTTCATTTAGACACACTTTGAGCATAAAAAGTTGCCGAACAGTGAGAATTTTGCTTTCTTTATAAACTTCTACGGTCGGATATCTGTATGACCTTCTAAGCATAACCTTAAGGATAAAACGTTGCGCTGTTTCGACTTTAATTATCGCAGTTTTGGCCACTCGGCCAGCAAGTAATACAATAAGTAATTAGTGACTCACAAAGTGAGGACACGGCCCTTAGCATATCTAAATCAGCTGTATGTCTTAGTTTTTGCATGACGTATTGTTTTGTAGGCGACCCGATAGTTGTTCGATGTCCTTTTTAAAAGTAAGGTGTTGGTCCACGACCACTCTGAGATACTTTATAATGTCTGTTTTCATGATGTACTCAAAATCGCATGTACTGTTCAGGTTTGGGCAGGAATACATTTTAATATCTGTTATTGAAGAGGGTGGAGCTGTAGTTGATGTTTTATGGAAGCACATATACATTATTTTTTTAGTGTTTAGTGTTAGTAAGTTCAGTTGCAGCCACATCCATCCTTTCATCATACCAATTTCAGTGACAGATTTGACATCAGACCAACAAGAACCTTGAAAAAGGATGGCTCTGTAATCGGCATAGCACAGCACATCCGCATTTTTAAGAGGAATATTAAAGAGATCGTTTATGTAAAATTTATGTATAATAATAATTTTCCTTGAAATAAAATAACTGAAGCCGCGGTTAAAACTTAGCGATACATAAATAGGTATCAAAGTAACGTCATAGATCACATATCGAAAGCAGTAAGTTATTTTTTCAATTCAGCCTTAACAAACACGTTCGAAGTCCAGTAAAGTTTTCGCATAACTTGTACCAACTTTGCGGGGACATTGTAGGAACTTGCCGTTCTTCCCTCCAACTGGACCACATGTCGGGGCCGGCCTATTTGCATGCAAATTGTTGGAAGACAGATTTCTCCCCCTAAGTAACTGTACGGTTGATATAACTTTCCGAATACATAATTCATTCGTTACGGATGTCGATGATTTTTTTTATCAGTTTTCTGTTCATTTCTGTGTAGTATCTTAAACTCAGAGCTTTACTTATTTCAGTAAGTTAAAATTGATTCGCTTCTGAATGATAAAAACGAAATGATGATAGTGAGGTGGTGGAGTACTCGTGTCAGCCGCCTTACTCTTGACACTTTTGAGTTTTGAATAGAATCGAATAAACTTCGATTTGATGCAATTTGGCACTCTTGAAATTAAACCTAGCGAAGATCGTGTGTGGCCCGGATCGGAACTAACTCAAATCGATTTTTTTCGTGATCACTGAAAAATGCGTTCTCTTGACGCAATCATCAAGCATGAATCGAGTTGGCAAATCGAAAATAAACGTGAAAATACACGATAGCAAAACAACAACGATAACAAAACTATCATGATTTTCGATTCGAATCAGTTGCAAGAGTAACCCTCCCTGGTCGGATAACAACCACTATACATACGCGAAAACACATCAGGTACCGTACGGCATATTTACTACTTATAAAATTAGCCAGATCAATATGAGAACACTTGAAAACACTTTCTATTAATTTTATATTTTATATAAATCTAATATTTATATATACTTAAATTAATCATGGTTTAATTGTACAGTTTCGTGTGGTCGACTAGTTTGCTGATGAATGGAAATATTCACGTGCCACAATGAAATTATTTTTTCAAAGATGGAATGAGTAGAGGAATTCATATTATGTATATATACATATAAAGAATTAATATCTGTAGTAAATATAATGTTTGTAATTTCTATGTTGAAATGTTTTGTTTTACACAGTTATAAATTGATTTGTTAAACTGTGTAAATAAATAATAATAATAAATGTTATCTTGAAATTTATTGTATAATTTTAGTCATTAACTATATACATAAATCGATTTTCTATAAAGTAAGGGCATTTTTAAAAAATATAAATTATATTTCAAAAGAATAAATTCAATCATCTATGTAGTGACATCTTCAATAATAGTTCAACATATAGCAACATTTTCTAAACACTATCAACAACAGATGGCGCAGACCACAGATTTATAAATTTCTTTTGAAACATGATGTAGTCTGTGGTGAATATTAATTTTCTGAAGGTCCTTTATATCCGTTTAACGTTTTATGCAAATTTTCTCGTCTCATCAGGTAAATTACATCTTTACGCCATCTCGAATTCGTGTACATTTGCATTTGAAAAGATGAATTTGTGTGCACGTTCGACTATAAACCCTGTAACTCGTTCTAAGCTGAATTACATCAAATTGAATAACTTAAAATGATTTTATCTATCACAAAATAATTAAACTTGTTTGAATTTTTTAAAGTTAACACAAAATGAAATGTTCAAAAATGTTGTTAAATCCTTTTTTATATTAAGATTGTGTATCTGTTTATAAACGTTTTCTTAACAAATATCCAGCGTTAGTTTATGGCATTTTTAGATGTGAAAACAAAAATAACAAATCTTTTGTTATAACATTTTTTGGACATTTTAGTTTATGTTAACTTTAAAAAACAATATAATAATATTTTATAAACTTTCATCGCGTGATCTTGTTAAGTATATAAATATATGTATATATATATATTTATATATGAAGAGCTCCAAGAAGCAAAAAAAATGTAGATCTATTATTTAAACTATTATGTCATCATTTGTGAAAACGGAAATTGGAACAAAATTGTTAGTTAACAATTGTAACTTTTTGAAAAAGTGATATAAAACCTTTTCAAACGTGGTTTTATTCTTTCAAGTGTTCAGATAATAGATTTTTATTTTAATTTTTTTAATGTATATTTAATACTTTATGAATAATTTTTATTTGTTAAACTGTTTTCAGCGGCAATGCGCCTAATGCTGTATTGGCCGCGTGTAGTCCCATTTTCTGCGTAAAATAAAAATTATAAATCCGGTTTTAATGGGCCTCCTCTTTAAGGATCATTTTTCAAAATTTCTTAAATATGAATAGGTACCCAGTTTTTGTGTTATTAACGAAAAACTAAATTAATGAGCTATCCATCATATTTTTAGGACCTTTATTTCGAATTAACACCATTTACAATTTGTTGACTAGACTTATAGATTGATGACTATTGGTTTGATAAATTACAGGAAAAATAAATGTACAATAATTTGTAATTACAATTCTATTAGATTATTTCATGCACTATCATAACTCCCGTATGGTCTAGTGGCTAGGATACCTGGCTTTCACCCAGGAGGCTCGGGTTCGATTCCCGGTACGGGAAACACTTTTTGTATGTTTCTCTTACCTTGCAACCAATATTATACGGTGAGCATAAATTTTTTCCTCAGCCGGACCGAGAACAAAGACAACGTCTGCTGAATCTTGGTCTTCCGAGAGTCGCTGTAAATCACGCAGTAAGCCGGGCAAGCCGGCACGCTCAACAGATGTGGCGCAGCATGTTCCAGGCACTCTGTTCGCCATATTTACAGATATCTTCGTTTTTAACGTATAATCACGCACAACTATTCCACAAATCAAGAATTTAAAACAAATCTAAAGTGAGTATTTATGTTCCTTGCTGTGATCTTGATGTTTGTAAATAACAAAACAAAACACACAAAAACGTTAACAAAACACGACAGTGCAAATGTTATCACTAAATTAAATGTTCACTTTATAAAAAAGATACGGTTTTCATATAAATAAGCAATATAATTTATTAGTCACAAATCAAAGCTTGGCTAAGCTTATTTAGCTTGTCAACATAACCTCAATCACGCAGCTTTGACTCAACTACATATAACTTGAAACGGTTTTCCAGCATCTTTGTGTCCTTTTTTGATAACGAACAATATGAAACACTGTGCTCTCGGATTTACCTGGTTCATAAAGCGTTGAGGTATTGAAAACAGGTTTCTCCAGGTAAACGCTTCTATTCATATCTCTATCTTTGTCATTTAAAATATACCGTTTATGAGATAGAACATATATTTCAACCCATTGCACAATAGCCTCCGTGGCGCAATTGGTTAGCGCGTTCGGCTGTTAACCGAAAGGTTGGTGGTTCGAGCCCACCCGGGGGCGAACAACGTTTTTTAGTTCTTTTTATAATTAATAAATAGTCTTTTTTGACAGAAAGTTTAGGAAAAAAAACAAGCTACCTTTAATCACACTTATTTTTAGCAAGACTATTTCTATATTCGTTTAATACCACGCAACAGAAGAGCGGTCTAGCTAACCGAAGACATTGCGCTTCCGATTGCGCAAAGTGGCCACCGAATGTAAATATTAAAAAACAAGTAATGAAAGCGCAACCCTTACTTATTTTATATTTATTAAACAATAAATTCATGTGACCGCTTTGTCTATGAAATAAAAAAAATGCCTTATAAAATTATATGCTATGGATTATAGTTGTTAATATAATAATAATGTCAAAATCACTTGTTATTTGTCATTCTATCTGTTTGTATATCTGGATTTAACTCAAAAAAGCTTCCCTGATTTTAATGTAATTTTGTACTCGGGAATTATATGTCATTTCTAATTTAATAGGCTATAAGAATTATCAATAATATTCTTACAAATGAAAAAAAAAACATTTATATTGATACTCACCGTTGTTAAGGAAATGTTGTATACAGGGAAAGGAAGTATGTTATATCGAAATAGAAAATAAAACATAAGACATACATCAAACTAAGAGACATAAATAATAATTACTGCGTAATAAACTCGTGCAGAGCCGCGAACTCAGCTAGTTAGTACCGAAAAATATTCTAAGTTTAGCAAACATCAAACGTAATCAATTTCTAATAGATAAATATAATTGCTAATAAATTCAGTAAGTAAAGAAAATAACAAGTCTATTACAAATAATATAGTTACTATGACTAACAGACGTCCGCGTCATACTCATTAGTCAGCGAAGCAATGCCGCGCCGGTAAAGTAGCAGCGCGCTTGGATCCTAGTCGGAATCTACAATATGTCGAAGCAATTTTATGCTAAGCATTTTTAAACTTTTTGAAGTGAAACTTCTCATGCGACTTCCAACACGTTAAACGTTTAACGCACATTATCGGTCTCTCCTCTTTGTGTGAGCCAGAGCGAGAGAGCAAATGTCGGTGTGTATGTATATTGCACGCTGTTTAAATAAAATATAAAATATCTTTTAAAATGAAGTTTCATTTCTATCGTGTGTGAATCGCCCTTTTTTTTATTACGCTGCTCAATCGTCCTATAGCTTTCTACGTTATAGACATAGAGTGATCGACTGGCTACAGGCGGCATCTGACGCGTGCTGATGAAATTGACAATTAAACTGAATAATTTAAGCCACATAAGGTTTTCGTGCCATGCCCTTGTTTTTATACACATGATATGTGTAATATGAAACGCTTTACTTGATGACTACTAAGTAAAATTATTTTGGTATTCTACATATTACATCATAATTAAGTAATTTTCAGTAAATGTACACTTTATGATTATTATCTAATACTTTTTATGTAGAATTTATGTAAGCGCTTTCTGTTACTTACAGCGACAGCCTAGGAGGTTTCCGTATATTCATATTAATCTATGCTAGGAGGCACTGATTCCGATGACGGTGGTGTTGAGTCAGCAGTTGACAATTTGGAAATTGTGCAACCATTGATCTGTCGGGCGGCATCTAGCGTTAAATACGTGAAACGAACGCGTCGACAGCTGTCATAGTCCGTAGTCGGTTTTGCGGTCGTTATAATTTTGTGCTTAGAATAATTTTGAAATTAGAATTAAGTTCCCAAAATCTACAATTCAGTTTTTTTATTGTTAATGTCACTGGATACACGCCCTTTAAGCATATATTCGTTATATTTTTCTCTTCTTCAAACACGGCTCTAAGAAGACAGTGGCTGTGACAGTGTGGTATTGAAAAAAAAAAAAAAAAAAAAAAAAAAAACAGTGGCTGTCTTAATACAGTAAGTGGTTAATACAGTCCAAAGAGATTTTGTGGTAACTTAAAGTTTATGTTTATATGGCGTGATTATTATTAATAAATTATTCAGTCCCCTTGTGCACAATAAACAAAATACTAAAGCAAAATGCTGCCAATATTGGGACAAATAATAACAACATGATAGATGAAGATCCTACAAAACTGCTAGGATTTAGTTTCGAACCACTTTTACCAGAATGTACAGACAATGATCAGTCAATTAACCACAGTTGTACGAATGTTTTAATAATTTAATTTTAAATAAACAAAGTAATTAGACATACATATTAATTCAAGATGATAATCAATCCAATTTGATTTTTAATTCAAATATATTCAGTAATTTATCGTTAGGTATCGGAGCCGCATCGTCGCGTCGCGTCAGAAACGTGTTATCTCGACAGTTCGGAAATTAAAAAACGCTGCCGCGACACACGTTACGTTTTTTTTATAGTCGTACGGAAAAATGACGTGTCTTCGCCTGATGATAAGTACAGTACAATTAAAAAACAGCGACACTGATAACTATTATCAATTAGTACATATTTATAATTATATGCCAGGGACAGCAAAGTGCACTACTAAATATTTCGTCCAGGAAGGAGGCTGGTATAGCTCAAATTGGCGTTCATAATATAACTATAACACTGTTCTTCTTTTAAAAACCCAAACTTAAATTTGTGGACGTGTTGTTAATAATAAATAACGTATTCGTGTTACTGGGGTGAGCAGTGAAACTTAAAACATTAAGAATTAATGTGTTTCTAGATAACAAATAAACATAACATATATTAAGTCTTGTATATTTTACGATTTGTATATATACTGAGAGCCGTAACGATCTCATTATTTTATTATCATCATTTCAAACAATTGTTTCGGTTTATTGTTTTATATTCACGCTTATGATTAAATGAGGTTGTGTGAGACAATTAATTTAAAAAATATATCTAATGAATTATTTTTGAAGGTGGTGGAAGTTATCAATGTCCGACTAACAACCGTAGCCACTTCTTTCTGCTTTCACAATTGCAACCGTTCAAACGTAGCCATCAGTTGTAGCGGCCTTTGTGACTGACTTCAGTTACGTTCAGTTTGAAAGAGATTTATATGGAATTATAATATTTGCATAGACATTGTATTAAATAAGGGCGTCATGTGTGTAATGGAGGCTTAAGAATATTCCAGCTAGCCTGAACAACAAATAAGAATCATTAAGTAAATATTTAAAATCTGGGAACTTATACCATGGTATTTGCATGCCACCGTTACCCATAGTAGGTACTTTTGTTACAAACACTGTACCAGGCTTTCGATATAAAAAGTATATGGACTTGCATCAAGAACTAAACTCACAAAACAAACGCCCTGGTGTTGATAATTTGATATACAGAAATATAAACAAAAAACATCTACAGTATATTTACTATTATTATTATAGAAAAGTATAGTTTGTGAGTTTGAATGTAGGAGATAATCTCTGGAACAACTGATCCGACTCTGACAATGTTCCACTAATTGGTAGATACAATATTATCCCTGAATACTATAGGCTATTTTTTATACTGATAAAATACTATAGAATGAATGGCGCGGGTAAAACTGTGGTGTGCAGTTAATATGAATTAGAGTTATTATTCTAATTTGTGATTCATATTTATAACGTGATCAGCTGCATGTGTCAGCGTCTGATCAAAGTCAACAAATATATTAACTCAAGAATTATAATTCATTAGGAAATTGTAATTCATTTCTTGTTTTGTAATGGTTTTAGATCATACGTTTTTGAATGTGGATCGTGGAAATAAATATCTGTAAAAAACAACCCTGCCAAGTGCCTTCCATATGATAGTAGTAACCGGAGGGGATGCACTTAGCACGTCATCGACTCAACAAACAACGAATACGCTACTGACAGAAATATTACCTTCTTTCATGATTTTATCTGTATTTACCCGAGGTCTAATGTATGTCGACTTGCATAGAAACCAGACGAAACGCTATAGATCTGTCAGCGAACACATTCCACCGTACATATACATCTGTTCAAATAAATACATTGAGAATTATGATGCGGTTTGTTGGTGCTAGTTGCGCGTTAATGGTCGATTCAATTGCCTGTATATTATCCCACTAACACCTACATATTTACGTAGTTAATGCCGATTGGTTTCCTTTATTATTTTATAAACTAAATCGTCTTGTAATAATCACTACGAGTAATAACACTTTTTTTATTAATATTACTAACTTTTCCGGAGTCTTTGTTTCCGCAAAATGAAAGACTCGAGCGCTACCTTTTGTAAACTCACTAAAACAGAAAGCTTCGGCTCCCATTTTGAAGGCAATGATGGCTCAGTGGTAGCGTGTACGGACATGGCGTCGATCGACGTGAGTTCGAATCCCTGTAATGACTTTGAGCTTCCGGTGAAGGAAAACATCGTTATGAAACCACAGAATGCTGGTAGGGCTTTTTCTATAATGCTCATCTGGCTAAGTACCAACCTCAAGTCGAAAATCTGTCGCCAAGTAACAATAGGTGTGTTCCAGCAGCTGCAATTGAGAGCCAATCTTCCACTAGGTTTATCGTGCTTCTTGGGCCACATCGAGACTTAAGTTCAGGTGAGATTCAATGATTTAAAAAAGACCCATGACGCCTTCATACGTTCAACTTTTTTATACGGTGAAAAATCTTTTATTTCATCTTTTTCCATTTAATGGTACATATTTAAAATTGTGTCGTCAGAACAGTTAAAAAAATGTAAATACTATTAATTACGACACTATGTCAGTCAGACTTCAGGATCAGAACTCGAAATCTATCTTGTGGCAGCGGAGAGTCAGACAAGATGATGTTATCTCTACTAAACTATTCCTAATCTATCTTAAACTGTTCACCGCTGCACTGAAAAATGTTTTCAAGATTCTGGACTAGTAAGGACGAGGCATCAATATAAACGGCGAGTACTTCACCCACCTTCGGTTTACCAATGATATAGTAGTCTTGGTTGAAACCATGGAGGACCTCCGTACAAAGCTCAGTGACTTCAGTGAGGCCTATGAACGAGTTGGTCTTAGAATGAACATGGACAAAACGAAGATTATATCGAATGTCCATGTAGCGTCAATTCTCGTAAACATCAGACACTATACGCTTCGAATTGTTGATGAATATGTTTACCTGGGATAAACTATCCAGTTAGGTAGTCGAAAAAGAGGTCAGTTGTCAAATCCAACTCGGCTGAGCAGCATTTGGGAAGCTACTTAACATCTTATTTACTTATTTAAGCAATCAACAAAGCATACAATTCCCCAAAATTGAAAAAATACAAAACATGCTTAACTTAGAATCTGACTGTTGCCTTAATTAAAGGTTCTCTGCGTGATCGAATCAGAAATGAGGAGATCCGCAAGAGAACCAAAGTCACCGACATAACCCTAAGAATAGCAAGACTTAAGTGGCAGTAAGCGGCACATGTTGCTCGTAGAACGGATGGCCGATGAGGCCGAAGAGTTCTCGAGTGGCGGCCACGTACGGGAAGACGCAGGGTGGGCAGACAAGCCACAAGGTGGACCGACGACCTGGAAAAGGTCATCTCAATATTCACGCCTTTTATACGTACCCACACAATACATCCGTACCTTCTTTGGTCTTCTTCTAGGTTTCCTCCCTGTTGGACAATATTGTTTAATAATGCAATTAAATGGTAAATATTTATAATAATTTACGGTGTCGTGTGTGTACTGTGACCGGATACAGATAACGACGTTAACTCAATCTTAAATTTCGATTCGGTTTGGTTCCCTTGTAGGATCGAGTTCGAATCAAAAGTGAAATAAAATCAAATTCGAATTGTTTTCGGCCAAATCGACAAATAATAGGTGGGCTTGCTCAAACGGTAGTATAAAACATATTTTAACAGATTATACTACACGGTAAATTTGTAAAGTTAAGTAATAAATCAAAACTTTTATCACACCGAAGGAGTGAATGGCTGCGTTAGTCCAAAATTATTGATAAAGGAAAACGTAAAAAAATAAATATTTACCGTAGGTACGATATCGATGTAGGTACACGTGTATGCAAACACGGCCCGTGTCCTCCAGAAAGGTAATAATCCTGTTATTGAAGTGTTTATCTATGTTAAAATATCGGAAATTATCGGCAGACGTCTCGCGACAGTGATTGATGAGGAGCTACCTGGTACCTACTCTGTTTGCAGTTGATAACATTTTTTTAAATGTTTAACGTACTTTTGCAGCTTGTTTCAATTGATACTGGCTACCTACATCGTCATTCTATGTAAAAATAAAGTCCGAAAGTTAAACGGAGTATATCAGTTATGTTAATATCCGAATTTTTCCAAGCTCGGGTGAAGCTGTAAAATCAGTCTGAGGTTTCAGGGCCCTTATGGCTAACAGTTTAGTCAGATCGAAAAAAAGTATGCGAATTTTACTCGTTTATATAATGAAACGAAAGTAGTCGATGCTAAATGGTTAAAATCAGTGGAATATTTATAATCTCAGCGCAGAATTTACCGACGCATATTAAGGTGTTCGCGTTGATTTCCACTGCGTCCAACTGAATCGCGACCAACATACACCACAGTAGTACACTTATCACGTATCGCGTTAACACTGTTAACCGGTGTATATTCAGTAATCACACTAGGTGGTAGCGTTTGTACCCAACTCTGGTCGTGACCACCGTGCACATACCGATAAACCCCAGTGACTCTCTTCCCCCACCTCCTACCCTCAGTTGGCCAGAGGCTCGCAGGCCGGTATGACAGCGACGACCGACGATGGATAATTGTCAGTGGTTGCTGCTGTATTAGGATTATACCTATTGTGCATACCACCAGTCACGGTTAAGTCCCTGCCTCGTGCTACTGTAAAAAAATATTTATTTCACTGTTGGCTAATTGTAAGCGAAACATTGTAAGTAACCTCTAAGGTTTGAGAAATATTCGACCATCATGCATATCATCTAATGATTGTCATATATCATATTATCATAACATTTTTAAATAATTATTTAAAACAAAATATATTTTTTCGTAAATAAAAAATAATTAAATATTGTTGTAATTTTTACGTAAGTAATATGATCAGTAAATACAGTTAAAAGCTGATATTATTTATTTATTTTATAGCACAGGTATACCAAAAGTTCGTTTACTTTTGAAGAAGTAACTGCGTCGAGCAGCAACGGCGGGATGGGGTGGAGGGCGGAGGGGTTACGCAATGCAAGAGCAGCCAATGGGAATTTAGTACCATGGCGTCATTCAGTCAACGTGCGTTCTGCGTATGCGAGTACTATCGAAACTACGATTCTTCAACTATAGCGCAACGAAAATTTTACACTAATTACAACCTACGGCATAAAAATGAAACAGGCGAAATTGCAGATATTGCAGGGAAATCCTAAATTGAAGCATCAATCCAAGGTTACTGTATGGGCAGCTTTGTCAACAAGAAGCATTCTTGGGCCATATTTTTATAAAGATCAAAGAGGATATGCGGTTACAGTGAATACAGGGCGGTATACTATCATGTTACAGAACTTTGTCTCTCCATCGCAACAGAATTTCGATGGTTTTCATCAACAATCGTGGCTACAGCAAGATGGGCCAACAAGTCACACCTCCAATGACTCATTGGGTGCAGTTCGCGAAATTTTTGGGCCAAAAGTGATATCAAGAGAGGTGACATTAACTGGCCACCTCGTAGCCCAGATTTATCCCCAATAGATTTTTGTCTTTGGGAATAACTTAAAAGTAAAGTTTTCAAGGAACCCAGTGTCTCTTGAGGAATTAAAGGAATGTATTCGCAAGGCAATGCAGAACATTTCACCAAACACCTATAGAGATGTCATTGAAAGTTTCCGCTCCAGGTTACAGATATGTCAAAATAATCAAGGTTCATATCTGAACGAAGTAATAAAAAATTTATTAAATCCCTGTTTTTGTACTTTCATAATAAATAAACTGTTTTATCTTATTTAGCTAGTGTTTATCTTAGTTAGCTAAAAGAAGACTTTTGGTCCTTCCTGTATAATCATTATGTATGCTACAAGGTCAAAGAAGTTTTACAAATTTTTATTAATTTTTGTACTAGTCTATTCGCTTGTAGTGTTTTCCATGCTACAACTGGTCAACGAAAATGAATGCACTATACAGTACAACCCATTCAGACTTAGCTAAATTTATTATTGATATTAATATATTGTTTATCGTTTTTATAACAGATAGTTATACCTTAGAATGATAAGTAAACAATGTGTTTAATTAACACAAATGTCGGCCGCAGTCCGCACCGTGCACTTCTCGAAACCCAATCAACTTATGATAATTTCACTAACACAAAGAAGGACAGCGCCACAACTCCCTCCTCGATCTGGATATAAGGGAACCAATTAAAACGGGAGTGCTAAACGTCAACCGTTGAATATGAACTGTGGGTCCGCGAGACCCGCCCGATGCGATCTGCCCGCAATTATACCACAAAAGAATCAATTAGGCGCCGCACGGCACGACGTGACGCGACGTCGGCAAACCAGAAAGAAAACAATATTGTGCTCATAACGCTTATGCTCTTCACCGTTTCCGTACCTTACCTTGCATTCTTATAGTGCTAATATGCGACAGAATAGCTATCGGTTTTATTTTTGAGCATAAATTAGTTTTTTTTTATAAAATAATAAAATAAAGTGGCTTATCTTCCAGTAAAGGCGTTCCTTTTTGCTTGCTGACTCTACAAAATAATTGTACAGTTGTACTTCCCGTAATAATAATAATAACAACCAGTACGGTACAGAATATTTTGGGTATGTAGGTATATCAAAGTTGTTTGTTGTGCATAAATATGGGATATTTACTAAAATTCATAACAACAAATTTCAATAATACCTAATTAACTAAACAATAATACAATTTTACTTTTTTTAAATGTATTAAAATAATTAAACGGCAATTAAGAGTGGAAATAAATAAATAAAATATTATTCTTAAGTTTGAATGTAGCCTAGATGGTTGTATTACTTTTGTGACGCCTATCTGAATTATTGCTACAAGTCGTTTGGAGGGGCACTGAATACAATGCTTAATTATTTTAATTAAAGTAATTATCACTTATTCTATACTAACACCCCCACCCCGGCTTTGCACGGTTACCAAAATAATACACATACCTCTATTTGTTTACACTGCGCATGTCTGTAAAGCACTCAGTCGGCATGATTTTTTCAGACAAATTAAGCAAGCATCGTCATATTTCGGCCAATTTTTTATAGAAAACCGTAATGGATTATACACCAAAGCCTTTCTCATGAATCACTCCATCTATTGATGATAACCGAATTTAGCGCGTTCAGACAAACAGACAGACGCGGGGGGAACTTTATTTTATAATATTATGTATAGATGTATCGAACCACGTACCTTTATCATTTTTACAAATAATTAAACTAGCTCTTTCCAGAAACTTTACCCCAGGTCCCAGGCGACCTCTATACCAAATTTTATTGGAATTGGTTACGAAGCTTAGTCTTGAAAAGGCAACAAACAGACAGATACATGTAGTTACTTTCACGTTAACAATATTAGTGAATAATTTGTAGCCTGTACCGTAATACACATTCATGAGTTATGTCAATTCTAAAACATTCCAAGGACCTGTTTTCGTCTCGCGAGTTCGGCCCTCGTCTCTTTGAGGTGCAGATCAAAGCGTACGCGCTTCTATTAGCCCTGATTACAGCAGCGCACTCGAGGTCCCCGCACTCGACGGGTACCTCGCGCCGCGCCGAGCTGCACCGCGGCGCGCCGGGCTCATTGTCTACCGCGCGGTCGCCTACGGGTTAAAATCACTTTTAGTGCCATCGTAACTTAAATTAGCTTTGACACTGATGACAGGCAGCTTTTCAAGAGTTTCAAGTATTCTTTTAATAACATTATAGAATGTATCTATTTAAACATTTATTTTATTTTAATATTGCTTGATTCTTATATAAAGTTTAAATACTCCAAGCATTGAACCTCCATGAACGTAAACTTGCTTTAGTCATCTGTTTATATTTCAAAAATTCTTTGATTTCGTAGCTTATTTATTGAGGAATGATAACTTCAAGCTAGTACGGAAAGTAAGAACGACGATAAACTATAGTGTGATGGAGATTCGGTCGAATAAATTTAACACGGGTGAAACCGTATGGCAAAAATAGTATTATTATAAAAGGCGAAAGGTAATTCCCTTTTTAAATCATAGGTGCCTCTGACAGGGTTTAAGTATATGTTTATTAAGGTAATCTATACTAATATTATAAAGCGGAAGAAATTTTTTTGTTTGTTTAAACACGCTAATCTCTGGAACTACCAGTCGGATTCGAAAAAATCTTTTTGTATATGATAGTCAGATACACGAGGAATAGCATTACGCCATACCCATATATTTAGTATTAGGCTATACCTTTCAGCTAGCCTTAAATATTGATTTTTATTAAGTAAGTCGGTTCAAATAGCGCACTTTAACTGCTTTATCTGAGTGCTCAGGCGTAATGGTTAGTGATACATAAATACAATGTTCTACAAAATTATGGTTCCTTAGTGCATCTAAAAAAAGATCTTGCATTCAGTTATATATAAGCCACAATAAGGTATTTTGTTGCAAAGTTTTATATAAAAAAGAAAACTGATTTATGTGCATTATTATTAGACATGGCATACTAATCCTTACGAACGAAAGTTGCTTTATCATTAAGACAATTTTATGAAGATAAACTTTGCCCTTTATAACATTTTATATGGATGAATAGTTTGGGAGATAATGTAAAATTAAAATAATTCAACACTCGGCTCGGGTCTATGACTATAGGTATAGTGACGCATAACCCTGCTCGCCCGATAATAATATTGTCCATACTGAAGTATTATAAATCATCAATCAGCGATTTCTTTTAAATTATACGCGTGTGAAACCGCGGGGCACAGTCAGTATGTATATAGAACAAGTTATGAAGAAACAGTAAATGAAGACGACAAAAAATGATTTCCAGTAAGTTTTCTTGCAATATTTACCTAAACCATTGCAAGTACGCGATGGTTTACGGTAAAAATAACTTGCAAAAAATAATTAGCCGTTCCATAAATCTAAGTTTAATATTTACATTTTACATCTCAATGACTGACTACGTAATTACTGATTATGTGATGAAGCAAATTAAAAATGATTAAAACGTCATACCAAACATTAATCGTAATCAATTTAAGAAATTAGGTCATTATAACTAAATATCCTTAATAGATCTTTACGGCTTCCATTTGTCTCATTCTTTCGGAAGTAAGTATTGTGTTGGAAGACGACCTACAATAAAGAATTAGGAATAAAATAAATAAATGTAATATTTAGAAGATTTGTTATTAATTATCAATACATGTATTAGTAGTTCAAGCGAGCGGAGCCGCGAGCATAGTTAGTTATTTATAATAAGTATACTTAATAAATAAGCAAATGATATTTTATGTAAATTTCTAGTACTGAAACAGATG
The DNA here is from genome assembly GCA_947532125.1 of Saturnia pavonia. Classification (NCBI taxonomy): domain Eukaryota; kingdom Metazoa; phylum Arthropoda; class Insecta; order Lepidoptera; family Saturniidae; genus Saturnia; species Saturnia pavonia. Next base: position 16,875,221 of record OX383907.1, on the reverse strand, counting down.
CGTTGGTGGTGTAATGGTCAGCATAGTTGCCTTCCAAGCAGTTGATCCGGGTTCGATTCCCGGCCAACGCACACTTTTTATAACTTGTGAAGTATTCATTGATTATATTATTATACAGAATATATTGTCATTTTTATATAAATGTTTTCAATTTCTTGTACTAGATGTCAGCACACGTATTTGTTAACAACATTAATAATTGTACTAATGTTTATTAATTATGAGTTGGTCACATTATAATAAATACATTTTATTGAGATTGATTAATAATGTCTATATTTCGGACTAGCTGTGCCCGCGGCTCCGCTCGCGTGGATTACAGAATTATTGTTCAAGAAGATATCGTGATATTTTTTTTGATAAGGGCCATATATCTAAGGAGTATAAATAAAAAAGATCAAAATGTATCCAGTAGTTTTTGCGTTATGAGGTTTACAGTTAAACCTCAATAATTTTATTTATATATAGTTAGATACTGCAGATAAAATACATACTTTTTAACCTGAAGTAAGTTAGCCTATAAGTACGTAAACAGCTGCTAACTTAATAGATAATCTATAACTAATTCGCAAGTTGTATGAGTCTGGATATGGAACAGTCTCGATAGGAGACATAACATCAAGCCGATTTAGCTTTCGCAAGGGAGTTCGTCAGGGCTGTGTGATCTCACCAATCCTATTTAACATCTATGGCGAGTACATTATGCGCCAAACTCTTGATAGCTGGAATGGTGGGATAAGGATAGGTGGAGTTAAGATCTCTAACCTCCGCTATGCCGATGATACCAATGTGCTGACCTCTACCGAAGCGGAAATGGCGGAAATTCTTGACCGTTTAGAATCTATCAACCTGAGAATGGGGCTTGCTATTAACAAAAGCAAAACGAAACTCATGGTGATAGACCGGTTTTCAACGGTCCAGCGAACTGACCTGTTACAGCAGTATGAAACCGTGAACCAATTCCAGTATTTTGGCTCCGTAATAACAAACCGAGGTAGCTGCGAGACTAAGATACGCCGAAGAATTGGGATGGTAAAGACAGCGATGACTCAACTGAGCAAAGTATGGAAAAACAGAAATATCGCCAACAGAACCAAAATACGCCTGGTTCGCGCACTAGTCTTTTCCATTGCGCTACACGGGTCAGAGACATGGACACTCAAAGTCGCTGATAGGCAAAGAGTACTGTTGGCGTCGGCTACTGAGAATACCGTGAACAGCCGCCGTACAAACGTCCCACAAGATGGTCAGATCAAATATCCGCGCAGCTTGACATTACAGTCGGTACCACACTTCACCAGGCGACCGAGCGCGACAAATGGAAAGAACTAGTTGACAAGACCAAGAAGAGTCACGATCCTCAGCAGTGAAGGACCGATTAAGAAGAAGAAGATAAGTTAAATTGGAAATCTGGAAGTGACTCCTTCGCTGTACATCCCACAAGAATTATATAAAAAATTACTGTAAACATTATTTATTTAGTTTAAAAAAAAGATAAAACTAATTGAGTTTCTTGTCGGCTCTTCTCTATGACTGGGATATTTTTCTAACCTGTAGTAGTGGTTTAAGTTTTAAAATTCATAAGTGCCTCCTAAGGGGGGTTAAGTAAACTGAATAAAGCATTTTTGATTTTGATTTTAAATAAATATTTTGGATTTTTCGAAAGTATCTTTAATAATAATATATGTATAATACAGATTCTTAATGGTTGTAAAAATATCTCACATTGAGCAATTACCTCTTTTTTAAGGAAATCAGCATACGAAGTATTGGCGATTCGTAATGCCAAGAAATATATTATAATTTTGTGGTTTACTACTAGGAGTACATTTCTTAAGTGTTCTGGTTTTTTCCGATGTATTCCTTCACCGCCAACGGAGCGTGCTAGAAATTAAATTATATTTAGTAAATGTTTATACATTAAAATGGTATTGTTGAACGTTTTGATGTATAGAGATAATTCACCTCAGCAGACATCTGGTACAAGCAGACGGTTGCATGAAAGCTAAACAGTCGCTTTGAGTCTCGCTCTGTCTTGTTTACGTCTGAGAATTAGCGTGGCAAGTCGCTTTGCGGCCGAGACGTTTCGCGAACTATTCTCGAATCTGTAGACATTATTTTATAACATTTTCGATAATGTAGTTTGTCTGAGGAAAGTGTAAATTAGGATTGCAGCATATGATGTCATAGAAGATTTTTAGTAACTTAACGAACCAAATTATATGTTCAATTTTTGAGATATAAATTTATTTGATCCTCATTCCAAGGTTGGCAAAACATGTTCTACTCTATCAATTGTCATATGAGTATATATTAAGATCTTTTATACGCATATTATTTCATACTTGTCATACATACATAAATCACGCTTATTTCCCAACGGGGTAGGCAGAGATTACGTCCTTCCATTTACTACGATCCTGACAAACATCTTTCGCTTCTTCAACATTCATCAATGTTTTTCATCAATTCAAGTGTAATGAGTGTGTGTTGGTAGCTAGTGAATGCAGTGTCCTGATGGGACCGTAGATTCTCAAGTGGCGGCCATGTACAAGAAGACGCAGCGTAGGTAGACCCGCCACAAGGTGGACCGCCAACATAGTGAAGATTGCGGGAACCCGCTAGATGTGAGTTGCATAGGACATCCTTGTGACCATCTTTGGGGGAGACTTATGCCCTGCAGTGAATATCTTTTGTCTTAATTGTTGGATGGATTTATTTGCACAGTAAAGTAACGGCATTGTGCCTAATGGTAAGTAGAGTACAACCCAAAAACAACCACGACCATTGAGAGATCAGCAATCCATCGCTTATCGCCACTGTCATGCAGCAAGCCTTCGGGCACTTGGACACTTCGGGCGGATACAGTTCCATTGTTGTCAAAACCTAGAATACAAAACGATTTACAAAAAGGTTACGTTCCAAGTCCCTGTTTTCAAAATATACACCCACAAGAGTCGGCGCGCCGCGGGCGCGACCTACATCCATTCAAGGCATTTCCTTATCCCTGTTTGACATCGCAATCGTTCCGAGATACGACGAGGGCGCCCTCACTGATTTCACTCTTTATGTACTTATCGCGATGCATTAATTTTATTTAAATGTTACATTTTTGAATTTATTCTCGGATTTCAAGTATTTTGATTTAGCAGGATGAAATTAGAAAATATTAAACTGTCTAGCTATACATATAGAAAACGATTTGCATTATATATTAAAGAAACACTTTCTAAAAGCAGTTCTCCACAGAAAACAATGAAGTAGAAATCACTTGTTTACGTTTTTATTTTAGTTTTTGGGGTACCTACATGCATCCGATCGCGTTATAAACCGACTAAGAATAATAGTAAATAAATAAGAATGTGTACCTTTCTTTACTTTATTTATAACCATAAGTGTATTGTCTTTAATGTGTACTCCGGAAGAGTATTTCCAAATGGCGTCCGGCTAGCTACCACATTGACAGCGATAATCTGGAAGCTTCGAAGAATCGAAAGCCCCGCATCTTTCGTTGAGTCCTAATAACTGAATTTGAGAGGCATCTGCTCTTTTCTCGCGAAAACCACTTATCCGAATTACATGGTTTTTAATTTCACAGCTATGTTATCTGGCTAGGTTATAGGATATATTTTTTTAGATAAAGTAACATACGTAAGCGTTGAATATAATGGAGAATCAATTCGCGTTTAAATGTCTTACGTTGACTAAACCATGACAGATATATCAAGTTAATATACGACATAATTGTAGATCTTAAAAATAAGTACAAAAAAGTTTGCGATAGCATATATGTATCTTTTAAGCATAAACTCAATAATCATTTTTGTCTTTAAAATAGCCGGCGGGTGAACGGTGGGAACGGTGGCAGCACTCCATTGCGTCGACAGCACTCTGTAGTCCATGCGAGCGGTGCCGCGGGCACAGATCGTTATATATAAAAGCAATAATGCTATTATAATAATATATAGTAGCAGTGCGAGTAGCAGAGTGAATTATAAGTTTAGCGTTGTACCGTCGTGTCCGCGTCCCAGCTGCAACCTCCGCGGTCGCGGAGCGCTAGAGAGGTGCGCGTACATTTACAGAGAGCCTCCAACTATGTGCAAGTGACATTCATTAAACAACAGCACTTATGATAGAAACTGAAGCAAGGCACAATGTAGACTTTACATTGTTTTACTAGTTTCTAAGCTATGTGATCACACTCACCAATTACATTTTGTGCCCACGCTTGAAAAACGTTCCCTTTTCTAAGCTCCACGTGTATAATTTTCGAGCACAATGTCAAACGATGTCAAATGATCAAACGATGACTTTAAGATGTTTTTTATCCAAAACAAGATCTAGCCAAACGGAACAAAAACCTTTTATCAATTTTACTAAGTCTAAAACACGGTACGACTAATTTATGTCTATTTCTAGTATTAAAACTGTGCTGGTCTTTGACAAAATCAAGCTTGTCAAAGTTTTTACGTATATACATTAAACTATCAAGAATATTTTAGGAGGGCAAAGTTAAGATATTAATTTCCTGAAATTTGTTCTTTAGTGATTCGCGAGGTCTCATGTTGTATATTTATAAAATATAATATCGCTGCCGTAGAGGTAGAATTAGATAACAAAATCAGATTTGCGTGATTTTGTGATTTTTCGACATAAGAGACAGTAAGTTTTTACGTACAAAATAATTAAATTTACTGTAAGTGTATATGTTATGTACTGAAACAATGTTTATTTTTGGGTCTGTTACTGAGACTTCGGCTTTTTTTTAATAACGTGACAAATTCTAAAAAGAAGTTATCTAGTTTCGCGTTACTGAAATTTTAAAAATTAAGGCGCTGTTACATGCTTCATTTTTAGACGAACTAATATAACAGATCATGGGAAGACCAAAAGACGTATTGTATTGTAGATTATAACCCATAAAAGTGTAGTTAACTAATCGTATATCTACGGCAGCGATATTATGTTGCAACTTCTGCAGTATGTCGTGCTCAAGATAAGTACACCCGCGCCCTAGCTACTCGAAGTTGCATCTCCGCCGACCCGGGCGCCCCACTAAAAAGTCATTACCGCGTTTTTGATCCTCCGCTTTTGATTGTACCAACGCGCCGCGCCTGTGTCTGTGTCTGCTAACAGAAAATAAGTAAATGTTTTAGTTGGAGCATTTTCGCTTTCATACAATTCCTTTTTCAGAAATATTTGTTTTAATAAATAAATCGAAACGAAATAAAACGAAATAAAACGAAAAAGCGACAGTAAAAAGAGACAGCCATATACATCTATCGGATTTATTCTACGAGAGAATGTATTTAGATTATGCACGGTTAATGCAAGTCCTGATTTTCATGAAGTCGTCGTCGGATTGGCCTAGTGGTGTGAGACGACCAGACTTCATACGCAGTGCGCACGTGTGGTGGATAGTTCGAATCTCGCTGACATAGAATATTTTTTAAAGAGCATGTTATTTTTCTGATGGTTTCTCTTCTGACACGAGTGAACTGCACACATAATTTGTTTTTATTACCTATATAAAAGGATAACTGACTCACTTTATCATATTATCAACGCACAGCCCAAACTACTGGGGCTAGGACCGTGACAGTTTGCTTACGGGTTCTTTTTGCACTGTAGGTGAGCACTACGGAAGGAATTTAGAAATTTGGAATTTTTTGGAAAAGGAAATGAAATTTTGTATGAAAATCATTATTGAAGATAGATCTATGAAAATTAGTATTTAGCAATTAGAAAAGTGAAAATGTCCTATTTCGCATTTTTTTCAAATTTATTACCTAAAACTGTAAAAGATGGGGTAAAAGTTTGCATTGTCAAAATAACGTCTGTTTACTCAATGCATATAATAGTATAACAAAAAATTAATTTAACATAGGCTACTTTTATTTTAGAAAAATAATTAGTGTTCCTTGCAAATGAAATAATAAGTCTTTTTAGTAGTCCATACGAGCGAAGCGGGGGGCACCACCTAGTTATTAGAAAATTGAACGGATATAGGTAAAGAACGTTCGTGGCTGAATTGTGACTACAAAGTATATTGGAAAACAAAAGAGAAAATTCAATACTACGGATTGTAAAAAAATATCTATATCTTTGCATGTATAACATGTATGTTATATAAGGTACAGTTGAAAGAGCTTTCGTGAGCTTTCATGTTGTGTCAATACTCAATATGGACATGTGTCCGCATCAACGGTCACAGTCACAATTTTGTGATCACTCGGATTTGCACAAACGATGATGTCAACATGTCTTAGAGATGATTCGAAATAGTTTGGAGTTTACTCCTTATGAATCGATTTCATATCGATATCGGTACATAAATTAGATGGGGAGCATACTAAATAAAGAATACAAAACAATGGTAAAATAATAGTAATAATGAGGAAATTACAGTGAACACTTAGTACGAGGTGAGCTGCATTACTTACTGTTTGCCTTTACCTTTTTTATTACCTTTTTTATAATTATAGCACGCCAATGTGACGGCAATATACCTGATTGTAAGTACAGTGCAGTTCGACAACATCGGTGACCAGCGAGGGATCTACAATACATTGCCAGTCGACACAGCCATGTCAGCCAAAATATTTATGGACAATAAAAAAACATAACGAGTCGATCAACGTGAGTCCAAATCGCGGCAATGAGCCTAAGCTATTTATGAAATAAACATCATAATAAAATCATAACATGACCATAGGGCAGTTCCTGATGTCTGCTTGGATATTAACTAAGTTGAAAATCTGTCGTTAAGCACCTGCACTTCCTGTGTTCCGGCAGCTGCACTTGAGAGCCAGTTCACCCACTAGGCTTAGCGTGTTACCATCTTGTTACCACATCGTCATTTAAGATCAGGTGAGATTGTGGCTAAATAAAAACTATAAATTATTTTTTTAATTATTATAATTGTGTATCTTACAAGATGATGTGACTAATATTAATGGTGATCATATCGTTACACCACGTAGTTAGATCCGAGGCGAATGCCTTTCCGCCCCGGATAGTCACCAACTCGAAATTATGTAGTTATGCGTGCGAATTGCTACTATACAAGTTTTTATGTTGTGTGAATAAAGACGGATATTTCATATGCATTTATTCTAAACTAGTTACGCACGCGGCTCCACACGTGTTTATTACACAGTAATTTCTTCATCTTGTGTTTCTATTTTTACTCATATTTTACGATTTCTAAAATTATTATCAATAATTCTTATATAATATCAAATGAAAACGATATACTTCTCGTGTACAAAATTTCATCAAAATCGGTTGTCATTTTTTTTTACGATTTCTTAATGATTTTTTTTTATTCTTACTAACTGCGTCCCGAAGTTTCACCCACGTATAATTTAAAACAAATTGCTTTGTGATTATTTATAATAATTCAGTATAGACGATATTTTTATCGGGCGCCCAGAGTTATGAGTCACACGTTCGCTCCTCTACACCTATAGTCATAGAGCCGAGCCGAGTGTTGAATTATTTTAATTTTCCATTATTTCCCAAACTATTGATCCAAATAAAATGCTATAAATGTAGAAGCTTATCTTCATAAAATTATCTTGATGTAAAGTAACTTTCATTGGCTTATAATATTTATTCCTAATAAATCTGGATATCATACACAAAAAATATTTTTTCTAATACGACTGGAAGAATCCAGTCCTGATTCCGAAGAAATTAGTATGTACCTATAAACAAACAATCATACTAAAAATCTTCACCTTTATCATATTAGTATAGATTAATTGCAGAATGACATATTATACTTTCCTCGTACAAATCTTCATAGAAATAGATCTACCTGTTTTTGAGTTAACGTGTTTGAGTGATCAGTGTCCTTTATAACATAATGTCTATCATGAAATTTTGAAAATGTTACTTGTACAGTACTTTTTTAGTGATCTCGACGATCATGTTTGATATATGTAATAATGTTAAGAAGTTTTTAGTATATGTCAATATGTTGTGTTTGTATGTTACTCGTACGTATACTTGCTGTAGCAGACGATACCGTAGGAATGCGTCTTTGTAAATTTACCAAACGATTCGCATCGAGGGTTCATCACGGATTCCCTTTGCTGTGAGACTATCCCGCCCGCCCACTACCACTGCACTTGCTCACCCTACGAAAGCATGCGAAAGTTCTATTAGTAGTTCAACGTAAATGTCATCCTGTTTCGACTATGAATTGCAGTCAGAGTGTTTTTCATTGTAGATTTTTCATACAGTTTTCTGTTGCGACAGGAGGCCGAAATGACCACATACGTACAATGTGTACATAACCTAGACAATATTATGATTAAGAGTAAATTATATTTTGTTATACTTAGGCCCTAAGGAGCGGAGTAGTAACCACGAACGTCAAGCAGTCTGCCAACAAGTACGGGAAATAAAAACAACGATTGTTACATAGATAGTGCGTTGACGACGGCGCGGCGCGGTGAAAAGCTGATCAAATAAATCTAACACGGATGAATCCATGGAGCAAATCTAGTCACTTATAATTCAGCAAAAACATTACAATTATTTAATTATGCAAACATAACACTTCACTAGTACATTATTATCATGGTAAAAAAAAATTCGCCGCTAATAACAAAATCAAATATAAAAAATACTTTTTTTCTATTTAGGCCCTAAAAAGGTACTTATAAACGTCAAACACTATTACCGGTTCGGAAAACAACCCAGTCATCGAGAAGAACCGGCAAAAATACGATCAGGCTTATTTTTTTTCGAACTGCATAAATAATATTTAAAGTTAATAATCATAGTATTACCATATTAATAATTTATTGGATGCACAGAGAGGGAGTCACTTCCCGACATCATTATCATTTACACAATGATCCACCATATAATAACCTTTTGACAGTAAAAACTGCTTGACATGGTCCTTGAACTCATTGTTTGGCAAATCAGTAATGTGCTTCGGGATCTTATAATAGATCCTAACACCGTTAACCTAAAAAACTTTTATTAAACTTTAGTCTAAAACAAGGTACGACTTATTTATGTCTATTTCTTGTTTTAAAACTGTGCTAGTTTTTGACAAAATCAAGCTTGTCAAAGTTTTTACGAATATACATTAAATTGTTAAGAATATATTGGGACGGCAAAGTTAAGATATTAAATTCCTGGAACTTGTTCTTTAGTCTAATGTTGTATATTGCCTGCTTTTATAATATGAATATGGTGTCTACCTCAGCTTCTAAACTCCACAGCAAAATACCGTAAGACTAATGCTATGGAAGTAAGCGAAGTAGACTAACCTAACAGTGGCTATGTCTGTTAACTGGCGAATCTTACGTACTGCGAATGCAACAAAACTTAATCTTCCCGCTAAAGTTTTAATGTGCAGACTCCACTGTAATTTTGAATCAAGCGTAATACCCAAGAAGATAGTATTAACAATTAAGCCTGCTAAATTCTAAAACTAATTACATTGACATTAGTATATGCGTGACGTCCTAACAAGCTGGTATTGTATTAGAAAATTGTACACAAGTTTCGTCGGTCGATGCGGTGTTCATCGTAAATGAACTGTACTGTTTTTGATGATAAGTTTGACATATGATACGTGTTCTTAAGTTCATATCGACTTAGATTAACCTTTGATTTGGAATTTTTGGCGGAATATTATGTAATATTGGCAGTGTGCAAAACAACTTCTTTGCACCCATTGGAACCCGATGGATGTATCCTACGCGTTCAGTGAGGTCTACGATGGTATCTACTCATCAAAACCGATAGTGAGATTCCTGAGACTTGAGGGTTACTCGGGAAGGCGAATACCCCAACAAACCCCTGATACTCTCTACTTGGTGCATACCCAGGCAGAGAAAAAAGCCCTGACCAACAAGGGCTTTGGAACAGGGGAGGGGTCGCGCGTCCTGACGATCCATGAGTCACAGGGGTTGACCTTTAAATCGGTGGTGATCCTCCAAACCAAGGGGAGGAAACTACAGATCCACGATAGTGTTTCCCACGCTATCGTGGCAGTCTGAAGGCACACCGAGACCTGTGTCTATTATACCGACGTGGCCGACGACACGATTGGCAGGTTCATCCGTCGAGCGGTGAGCGCTTCGGCGATTACAACCTTAAAATGGCCCTCAGACACGGTGACATATAAGTCACCAATACATTAACATCCATAACCTCAGCGGTGAGCGCTGAAAAAATGTAATTTAGTATGTATACTTAAAAACCGTAAATGTATTCATGTCTTGCAAAGCTAAAACTAACGACATTGTAATTAGTCTTTAATTAGTTTTAATTAGTTTGTAATAAATAAAAAAAACATATTTAAATCTTAAAACAATATAATAAGAACATAAAAAAAACTTCTAAATTACTTTTAGTGACAACCCTGTTCTGTTAGTGAAAGTAACTTAGCAGCAAGGATGTATTTTCAAAATATTGTATTTTATATTAATTAGCTATACAATTTTCACTTAGCATGTAGTACTAAGCTGCTCAAATGTAAGGCAGCTATTTTTGAAGCAATTTTTAACTCAGTTATTAATAAAAACGCCTACTAAAAAAAGGTGCGGACTACGAGTCTGCAGTATTAATGCTTTATTTAAAAAAAAATATTGGCATTATTATACGTGATATAGTTTGGTTATTTGTCCATACGTGAAGTAGATTATAAATATAAAATTTGGAGTTGCCACAAAAACTTCCTAGATAGTTCTAACAAGGGAGCCACTATCTTGTTAGACCCCATTTTGAGGTTACCCAAAAATATTGACACTCGCAAGTGCTTCTGCGGCGCCAAAACATGAAGCAGACCTTTAATTACAGATCCACCTGATGTTAAGTAGACGTTATCATACTCACAATATTGAAAGATTTACAGCAAAACGGTAAAATAAAAAACTTAAAAATTAAAAAAATGCGCGCTTAATGTTTGACTGATATGCAGAGAGCCGCGCGCGTTGAAGATCGCTTACCTTGTTAAACCGATTCAGAAATGAAGAGTTTTGGACCGAATTGTTTCATGTGACGAAAAGTGGATCCTTTACGATAATCGCAAGCGAATAACGCGATGGCTGACTCTAAGTGAAACGCCAACACAGTGCCCTAAATCGAAACTTACCCACAGAAAGTAATTGTAAATGTTTGGTGTTCACTTCAGGGCGTAATTCACTACAGCTTCCTCAGATTTAGTCAAGCATTAACAGCAGACATCTAGTGTGCAGAACTCCCAATAATGATGGCAAAACTCGCAGTAAATCAGTCTCGACTCGATCTTCACCATTATTGTTCCATGATAACGCCAGACCTCACACTGCTCGTGAACCAGTTTTAACACTATAAAAACTGCAGTTAGAAACAATCTGTCATCCACCATACTGACCGGACCTTGCCTCAATCGATCACCACTTATTACGCGATTTGGACGATTTTCTTCCCAGGATACAGTACAAAATGCTTTCACACAGTTTTTGGAATCCAGGTCCACACAGTTTCATCGGAAAGTTTTAAGTTATCTTCCTATTAGATGGCAGAAATGTATAGAGAACGAGAGTAGATACTTTGATTAAATAAGTATATTTCATCATACAAAAAATGATTTTAATTTTTCATTACGAAATGGCAATTTTATACTTTAACCTCCAATATTATATAATATGTGTTGACCGGCAGACCATCCTGCGACTACGTTACAACAAAGACAGAAGTCACACGTAATTCTTCCCCTATGTAAATCAAAGCAATAAATACCTTAACACGTATACCTTTTTAAAAATATTTCAATAATTATTGCAATTTAGCGTGCTATAAGTTAATAAGTAATTAATTTTTAACAACACTATATATTTGGTTACGTCCATTGCGTTCACTTAGACTCTATTAAGGATAAGACACCTACTTAATGTGTTCATTTAATCGTTTTAACTATATACAGTTAACTACACTAGTTCAAATGGTTTAGCCCATTGACATATATTCCACCGATAGATAATAAGAACGTCCATAGAAACAATTTGTTCACTAATACTGATAAACAACATGGCGATCGTTCCTATAGATTTTACATCGCAGAAGAGACAAAGCCTTTGTATCTATAATGCTTCATAATTCATTTGAAAATGTATTAATACTTAAATTAATAACAAAAAATAAAGTAGAAAAGAAAATGAATGAAATCAAATACGCACGTCATCATATTTTCTGAACACTGAATTGACAAATATTCGTTGATATTATATACTTAAAAGAAATAACACAAGCTGATATAAAACTACTGAATTAGTATTTACGTCCAGATACACGCTTTGATTTGAGTTACCTAAATTATAGTATTATTAGCGCCGCTCCGTACGCATCCACACTGCATAAATGTCGAAATCACAATAAAGTAAGCTGCACGGTTTGAAGTGCAGTTCACTCGAACAGAGTGAATGTTCGGATCGCTAAATCTAGTATGTAGTACATATATTATACGATGGCTTAGTCTTTTTTAATTTTCTCATCACTGACATGGTGATTAAACCGATAATCATGGGCCTCTGCAAACTTCTGTATGGCTTTGGTGACAACATTTATATAAACATAATTTACAATGATAATAATGAATATCAATTACATGAACCTATTAAAAAAAATCAAGTAACGCAAATAGCATTTAGAAAATACTAATGTAATGTACATACAATGAAAGGCGGACTATCTCAAAATGATATTAGTATATTTTCGTAAAAGCGTTAACAATTATGTGTGTGGGGTACATATAAAAAACTTAATTGATCTATACATCACAGTTTCTGAATTAAGTATTATAAGTTCATTATAGTTCTGCATTTGAGTATTTGTTTAATTTTGATTTAACATTGTTGATGGAGGAAGAATCACAATTGACATCACGCCATGCAGACTGGTCGGTAACGCGGCAAAAAGGTCATTTACGGTCGAAAATCGCTGTGGTAGACTTGTATTTATATCGTTTAGAAAATTATTGATTTCGTCATATTTGCTTTTTTTTGCATTATTTTCTACTTCAAATATGGAATTAGTTTTACCACTTGCAATTTAGACTAAGTAAATGATGTATCTAATATTTTAATAATATTTTTGATGTTTCTTACATATATATTTCGAAGGGTTATGTTTAAAATGTACATGATACAATACAATTTAATCTTAAATTACCTTCATTTTCTTTTACAAATAAGAACTGAATAGTGACGTCATAATAATACATTTTCTCTGAAGACATCTTAAAGAAGCATCAGATCGATTCTTCACAGATTGCCTAACTTTTCTCACATGCATCCCTTGCTTTTCCTAACATACCGCTGTCTCTTTCGAACCTTACCAATTCTATCGTTCTGTCTATCTCACTGCAAACGTCATTGCGTGGCGCATTGTCTACTCTATAAAAAGTAAGGATTCTGAACTTTATTAGAGTAGTATAAGATCGAATTTGAAATCTGTGTTCCATGTAAAAAGGAAATTGGTATTTACATCGACAGTGGAAAAGCCAGTTTTCCGCGGCAAATTTTGAAAAAGGCTTCGAACGCGTTGCGCTACAAAATTAACATTGCAGCTGCAGCACAGAACTTTGTTCAAGTTGGTAGTATATCATTGTGTCGTGTGATTGTAAATGAAAATTGGTCGCTTTGTGCGAACAAAACATGCCGGACGGAGGCATTCGTTCAAACGCACCGGCACGCGAATGTTTTTGTTCAGAATTTATTTTATTTAAAAAAAAAGCTAAATATGACGTTCGATTTTTGAAAAATTCTTTATCGTGCAACAAATCTGTGATTTTAATAATTTAGTTTTAATTGTAACTATAACAGTGGCCTGTGTTGTGTATACGATTATAGTTTTAGATTTTATATACATGGATATTTACTAAATATATTATTATAAAAGTTTTTTGGAACTATAATGTAGTAAATAGAAAGCCAGCAGTTTGATATTTTTCTGCAACATACGTAAGCGATCAAGGTATGGTAAACTTTATAAATTTAGCTTTTTTTTAAATGAAGTTCAAAATAACGTAATTTGGGGCCTGTTAGTTTTATAAATTAGGGTTTGTGTGAAGGCTGGTGGTTTTGCAGTGTTGAGTGGTCGTTGACCCCGGTCGCCATGGTAACGGCGGTGGATATCACGTGCGCGATGTCTGTAGGGGGTTGATTTATATCACTTAATTTAAGTCAGCATTTTCGAAAGACATTCATCTTTGGCTATGATATTTTAATTCATTTCAAAATAGTATTACTTTGCTGTTAAGCTGAATGCAAGCTGCAAAACATTTAATATTAGATATTTATTTTCATTGAATATTATAATATGAGCTTTATGTTGTACATGTTAAATGTAAATATAGTCGAGCAACTTAGAGAGTACATTTCTTTCAGAAGGTGGTGGCTGTTTTGAATAAGAAATAGAAAGTAGATTGGGATATAAAGGATTTTTAGTAGCATCTGACTGGCAATCTGGTTTTATTTCCACTGCTAAAGAGGAAAACGCACAGGTGGTAGTGTAGTCATTTACGTCTCGTCTGCAACCACTATACACTTATTGACGAATCCGAAAAACAGGCCCGGTTCCTACGTAACAGAGAACAGGCACATCCACAACAGTGTCCTTTGCTGCGTTTTACTCTTCGAAGGACGATTTTGATTTTTTCAGAGTTTATTTAGTATAAAAAAATAATGTTTGTTTCAAATCTAATTCTGAATGATAACATCCTAAGTAGATCATTCTTTCTTCATAACGCACTAAAAAAGAGGAATATAGAAAAATGTTTAACTTCGAAATAGGATAGTCGATATATGTGCGAATTACACATTTGGATACCTCGTGCAGTTTACACCTGTGTAAGGATTCCGCGGAATCGATCCCCCGACCCCTACCCTTCTATCTGAGACCCCAAACTGTGCGCCCTTACTTTTATTATAATTTTAAATGACTCCCTAAGTAGATTATGCAATGAACTTAAATTGGTAGGCAGAAGACAGCATCATCCTAGACTGAGTGTAAAAAAGTGCATGTGACCTTTAAGCGCGTTTGAATTAATTTTTTTGAATTTGTAGCAAATATTACATAAATACATTTTATTATGGTATTTCATTATTATTTGTTTTGAAACCAAATCATTTTTTTTTTAATTAGAAATTAAAATTTATTTATAATGTTTGGTCTAAATATGATTGTAAATTATTTTATTACTTACAAATACTTGTATATTTTTACATAACTTATTTAGTTTTTATTATATATTTGTAATATCTGCTACAGTGTTAGTGACGTTTTACATCAAATGCGTATAAAGCTAACCCGATTTTTTTTTCAATTATTTTTACTTTTTGATAAAAAACTTATTAATAAAATTATTATTATTATTGGATTATATGTAAATAAATAAAAATACATTTGAATATAAATTTTATTGAATGCTATTTCCGTGCGAAATAATATACCTATTTTACTCCCTAAAAAATCTACTTAAAAGCTTTTTCAAAATATATTTATCCATCATTACGGTATGTTAAGAGAGAGGAAGGCAGTATGGATCGCTGTTTTTATATTAAAACGTATTTATATATTAATTAGCTTTTTTCTCTATCAGTGTGATTGATAAAACTTTTGCGATTGATTTTAAACTAACTTGTGAAATATCTCTGTCATAATAATACCAATAATTATTTAAATGAAAATATTTTTTCTATGTACCTCGATTTAAAAAGAAATAAAAAGTATAAAATAATTTAAATATGAAAAACGTGGGACACATGCAATAGATAACATTAAGGAAGGAGTAAGTAGGTGTCTGTGAGAAAACTTAAACAACTGCTCGAATACAATGTTCAGTGCAATGAAATTGTTATAAAAATTATTCATGCATCAATTATCACACACGCTCCACATTTTTCGTTTCTTCATTTTTAATTTATTTTATACTAATTAGTCCGTTTTAAAAACGTGGTATAAAAACATAACTTAAATAACTATTTCCTAATCGATACAAAGGTTTTCGTAGGTAAGGGCTTCTGTAATGATACCGTATCATTTCGAGTAAAATAAATTGAGTTGTTTTTATATAAATGCAGCAAAGATGCACTAGGTATTCACGCTAACTGATTTACGAATTATACATCTTAAAAGTTATTGCAGTATATATATCATTAAAAATTATACAGAAAAGTTTTTAATCCATTTATAGAAAAAGGGGAGACACGAAACCTGACGCCGCGCCGCGCCGCCCCGCGTGGTTGCGAGGTGTGAAGTAATTAAGTGACACTTAACCCCAAAGGATTTTACATGCGATGTATAAAGTGCCTTAAAAATATCAGGAAGTTAGGTACGAAGTACTTTCTTTCATCGTACTTATATTTAATGAATATAAAAACCAATAGAAGTAGAGAGTCCAGTCTTCAGTACTAAGTACAGTGCTCGAATGTTACTGTCTAAAGGATTCCCAAAACGATAATTTCTATGTAACCAATAACTTGTAAGGTACACGAGACAAGAAAATCTAAATTATAACTCTATCGCTAGCACAAATTCGAAGAGTTGCAGCACAGATCGCCGCGCGCCGGAGACGATATAATTGGTAGAATTACTCATACTATATAACATAATTCTAAGAAAGAGTAAGTGACGTAGATATATCAAGATATTAGATGTGCATTAAAAATATTTATATGCAATTCTTATTCTCTATAAGTTGAAGAATTACATTTATTTTCCGTGTGCAATCTTCATCAAAATTGTTTAAAAATTATTATTTTTTCTATGATTTGTAAATTTATCTATTATGTTTGTTAAAGAGTCTAAGTAAGTAAAAAAATCAAGTCTAAAGACAATGTCAAAATCCGTTCTTAGTGAGCGTCTACATCGCGAAAGGAGTAAATATGTTAAATTGCAAGTCAATCGAACCTATAGTTTCGGAGATCTCGTGATGAGTGGTATTTCGCTTTTATATACATAGATATATTATAGGTATTATATATTTCAGGATAAAGTATTTCAATTAGTATTATTAAAACACATTGATGTCATGGATATTAAGAGAATGGAAGAGCCTCTAATAGTGAATGATTATGTCCAGTACCCTGGCCAGTCAGCCACAAGCCCTACTTCACCGCCGGACTAATCTTCTTTCCACGACACAAATTATGTTTATTTAACACTAGCTATGCCCGCGGCTCCGCTCGCATTGTCTAGAGAATTATTTTTTATGAAGATATCGTTTTTTTTTATAAGGTCCAAGTATCTAAGAAGTAAATCTTTTTTTTTTTCAAAAACTATCCAGTTATTTTTGCGCGATTTATTTATATAGATACCTACGGCTTATGCCGACATAAGAAAGAAGAAGACCTTAAATGAATGAGTAAACAATCAAATAAATAAATATTACTCGGTAGTAAAATAGAAAAGTTTTCTGGCAAAACTAGGCAAATTGACAGTTTCAATTATCCTTGGTTGCGTATATTTCGTTTAAATAAAATATAAATGTTTATGTTAGGTGTACACCACTGGTAGCAAATTCCGATCGGATATCGTTAATTACCCAAACCAAACCGGGTACGGGTAATCGATAATGGGCCACGTAATCAAATTGTCCGGTCGCGACCCCGGACCCGGTTATCCGGTTACTTGGAAATCGCGGATGGCCCTCCGTTACACAAATCCGACATTTATATAACTAATTGGTTTTGATTTCGCTGATTGTTTGTGTTCAACACAATTTCGCTTCAAGATCTGTTTATGTTACGAAGATGTATTTGCATAACTATTTGAACACCCATTAATAACTTAATATGATAATAACAAGAAGACTAGGTACACAATACAATATGATTCTTTTAATAAGAATTTAATGACAATCATAATTAACTATTTTATTATATTTTTTATAAAAATAATATCGTGTTAAATCATATATACATACGAGTAGCAAGCAAGCCATAACATTTCTAAAATTAAACTTCTTTTGTCGCGTTTAGTAAAGAGTAAAATTGAGAGCTTCGCGGGCATCGTGTGAGAGAAGTGCAACGTGATGAAGTTAGCCGTCAGTGATAATAAAGTAGACAAATTTTGTTGCGTTATTGAATTAAAAAAATAATATCGGTGTGTAAATGAAAATTGTTTCAATTTAAATAGAAGTTCGTCACTATGCATTTATGGGTTAAGTGGTTATTGCAGCCTATAGCTATTTAAAACTCAGAAAGAGCTCAGAAAGGCGGAGTCGAAACGGCTGCTGTGTCAGTGTGTATTGGTAACCGTACCGTTCGGACTAGAGGTCAGCAGCGCGAGTACTGTTGATCTGCGACAAAGATCTGCATTCGCAGATTTAAAACATTTTGCGAACGTATTTTGATTTCATACATCAATGATTTAAAATTATTTACATTAAACATTTCCCTTATTTGTGAAAACCTCGACCTCTAATAATAGGTGCCATGAATTTTGTCATTCTTTGCTAGACGTACTTATTGTATTCTGGATTATTACTTACAGAGCACTGTCAGTCTGGTTCTTCAAACGAAGAAGTCCCTGTCCATGAGGTCTTGCTACCTCGATCCTTCTAAATAACATGTTGCGTTCGTGGTTTTCGTGACTAATAAGTGACCAAAAAACTTCAGGACTTGTTAAATAATTATAGAGGATAATCTATTGCGGGGTCCAACATTTCAAACGATAGATTCGTTAGTACAGGTTGTAGATTAGAATAGCAAAAGTATACGTGGCCAGTACTAATATTATGGTTTTTAGAAAGTGATTTTTGTAGTTATTATGAACGGAAGTGCAGAAGTTAGCTAGTAGTTATTTTAATTTGGTTTAAATAATGTATTTATTATTATCATTGATGGCTTATTTCATCATGTTGTTGGCGCGCGACATATAAGGAGTTATTTTTGTTACGCTACACCAAAGAAATTTTTTTTTACATGTGTACAAAGTACACATATTTTATAAAATATGGTTTTTTTTACTTAGTAATCTTTGTAAATTTTTATTACTTGTTATCGACAGCAGTTATAGCAGTACTATAACTGTTCACATTATTTTATAATTTAACAGATTTTAACGTGTTGACTTGGTATTGGTAACTGGTTCATTTGCTGTTTTATTGCTAATTCAGTTGATGGTTATGCATAAATAAACAAACTATACTGAAAATAATAACTGGAAAAAATGGAGCTGTATACGATGTCTGCTTTACGTATAGAGATATACTTAATCAAAAACGATAATCTAAAAGCAAGATGTCCACCAGAAAGATGGTTCGGTAATAAATCAACTAGCCTGAAGCGGGAGATTATAAATTTAATATTCATAGCAGTCTGTTTGCATTGCGAAATGGCGATAGTCGACATTTGTATTCATAACGAGCTACTCAAGTCCATCTCTCCTATAGTTTAAGATAACTGAACTTCCATTTTAAATCTGACGTTTTACGTTAATAACAAATGATAGTTATCAATTTTTTACCCAACTACGATAAAGCTAGAAGGAAAGGGTTATATTTTGAGCAGTCTGTGTATATTTGTATTTACGTATGTTCCACCGTATCTTCTAAGCTACTTCTGCGGTTTTCTTGAATGAGTGTCAATTGCTCCATTATTACAGTCCGCGTGAAATAGGTTACATTTTGTACAAAAAAAATGAATATGATAGATATAAAAAAGAGTAGGGATCTCCAATATCTATCTATATTCTATCATATCATGTTGGATTTCTAATTAAAAAGGATAAAATTCTGAGTTCATAAGTATAAATGTAGTATAGTAATATAGTACAATATTAAATATAAATAAAATATACCGAGCGAGAGAAAGACAATTTTATACTGTATTTCAGCATTTGTGAATACTGTTAGCGCTATCTATCGGCAGTTCTGAATATCAATCGTGTGACAAAGGTTACAACGGAAATGTTTAAATTGAAGGAGAAATTTATTTTCCCTTTAATTATAGTATTTTTCCGTAGTAAGGTTACAGATTTTTAACTTCTTTAATTTGTTGTGTAACGGTATGTAACTGAAGCTCGGCTCACATACGCTACGCTGAGTACTTGATCAACACAAACACATAAATGTTATGTAAACCAGCACGGATATTAAACGTTTTAAACTCTCTGTGCTATACTTTGTAAGGGACATTTTTTATAGGTAACCTTAAATTTTAAAACCCAATGCTGCTTATGATGGTTCAAGAAATCTATATCTACACTCAGATATACGAGGTAAACTTTTTAAGACGCAATATCTGCAACTACTGATTTGAGTTTAAAATTATTTCAATGATAGAAAGCTGCTTTCATGGTTCGAGTGGTATCCCTACGTTACAACATCCTTCCTCGAAGATTACGTAAATACCTATTCCAATCTATAGTAATTAGTATCCAGTCTTAAATTTCAACGCTTCGTAATGGGAAATGTATTAAATCACGTACCTGCAATATATAATTAACTTTATGGTAAGTGTAGTTTTAAAGTGAAAACACGTCATCTTTTCACCTAATATAAAACGCTTAGGTCCAAATTAATTACCTCATTAACACGCAAAAGAGCAGGAGCGAAAAAAATTCTTACGTCATACATGTTTTACCTTAATACCAGAGTGTTTCATTAAAAAAAAACTCAGACTGTTCCCGGTGCGAAGCCTTGCGTTAATTTCTTGTAAGCCTAATTACATACGAGCTTATTTGCATAGGGATGTCGCGCAATGCCGATCTACGTAGGTAACTTTTCTTTCTAAATTCGTTTTATATTTGTTTATTTGGTGCGCAAACATATACATGTTTATATTTTACTAAGACAAACACGTTTAGTACTTCAAATATAGGCGCAGCATGCAAAATTTTTCGAGCATAAATATTAACTAAATACAGAATTATAAAAAACATTTATATTTATTAAAAGCCAATAATCTATACTAATATAATAAAGCGGAAGAGTTTTTTTTGTTTGTTTGTTTATTTATTTATTTAAAAACGCTTATCTCTGGAACTATCAGTCGGACTCGAAAAATTCTTTTTGTATATAATAGCTAGAGACACGAGGAATAGTATATGCTACACCTGTCAGCTAGCCTTAAATATAGATTATTGTTAAATAAGTCGGAATAAATAGCGCACCCTAACTGCTTTATCGGTGTGCGCTGGCGTAATGGTAAGTGATACGTAAATACAATGTTCTACAAAAATATTGCTCCTTAGTACATATAAAAAAAAGTCTGCGATATCATATGTTTATCTCTTATACATAAGCCACAATAAGGTATATTGTAAAAAAGTTTTATAAAAAATTGGAAAGTGATTTATGAGCATTATTATTAGGCATGTTATATTAATTCTTATGAACAGAAATTACTTCATCATCAAGACAATTTTATGTAGATATATTTTGCCCTTTATAGCATGTTATTTGGACGAATAGTTTCGGATATAATGTAAAATTAAAATAATTCAACACTCGGCTCGGGACTACGAATATAGGTGTAGTGACGCGAACGAGCCGTGTGGGTGTGACGCATAGTCCTGGCCGCCCGATAAAAATATTGTCTATTCTGAACTATTATAAATCATCAATCAGCAATTTATTTTAAACTATACGCAGGTGTGACCGCGGGGCACAGCTAGTACCTAATATGACATTACTAGCATGAACCTTTCATCTACAATAAGAGGAGAACGCAGGATGAAGAACAAAAGAGGGAGCTATTCGATATCGATGAATCGATATGTCGATAGACAACCCTACTATGTGTATAAAGCATGATGCAGACCTGAGGTGGCAATGCGCGTCGAAGTGTGACAAAATTGCGACAAAATGCTTTTTAAGGGTGAAGTTTACTTTACTTTTTACTTTAAGCACGCTACTCTCAATTTTATTATTTTTCATATATTTATTTTTATAGCCAACTGTAGCGCTCTTCTTTAGAACGCCTCTTTGGTGCGCTTAAAAACTAAACTATTTTGATTAGATTGTATACTCCAAATAACATTATAATGTAATATAAGTTGCAGAGAATGAATATTTAGTGAATAAAAAGATTCACTAATCGATGTTTTTCTTACTGCGTTTGGCTTCATTTTTAACCTCGACACTGTCAAGTATTTACCAGCTACAATTAACGAAACAATACATAAAAATTATATTGACTATTTTTAAAACGTGAGCAAACCCACTGATAAAAGCTAATAGCTGCCAGTTTAACGAGTCCAGTAGCTGTAAGGCTTGCGCGAGCTTGTAACATACCAGGAGGCTATGAAAGCGACTTCGGATCGCAATTAAAGATCTCACAACGACATTAATTAAAGGCTTCTATCGCATTTCACCCGCCACTGCGCGACTAAACTCGCCTTTACTTAAGAAAAAAGTTTTTAATTAAGAAATTTACGGACGGCGCACGCACTTGTAAAATTATAAAATTCTTTTAGAAAATTTCAAATCATTTTTTCAAATCTGACAAGCAGTTCTGAGTTTAGCGCATTCAAACAAACAAAGAAAAAACAAGCTTTAATTCGTATAGACTTGTTGAATATTGTTTTTGGTCGGTGTTGGTTGTTACTGAATCACCACCCTGCTTAGTTTTAACATGATTTAAGTCTAAAAAGATTATTATTCTCAAAAACTGTGACCCGATTTGGGCATCGAAACCGGGATGCTCGATAAAGACGGTGGATGCTTTAGCTAATATACACATACTTCTTCATAACTTAGCCGTTTTTAAGTTTGAAACAAAAGAAAAATAATAATATCACTTTGCGAAAAAAAAACAAGCCACAAAAAGTGTCCATCCGAAAAATGAACCTCATTGTTGTCCAGACCCTGAGGCAGTGTTAATTAAACACATAATAAGTACAATAGGAGACAGGGTGGCACAATAAGCTGACCCCAAGGCGGAAAACTTGTCTCTTTGTCGACTTTCCCTTCCAATGAGCTTATTTTTTGTCATCCGGATGATAGAATAAACTCCTTTTAATTTATATCACACTAATAAAGTAAGAGAAAACGAAATATAAAAATTGATTAAGGTTTAAGCGGTATCGAATTTATTTAAAATAAAATAAACGTGTACTGAAGTACGCACGTTAGACATTATATTTCTTTAAATAGACGCACTTGATAATATGTGACTCATAACATCGAGTGTGACTATCTTCACTACAATAAAACAAGAGGTTTACCAAGCAACTTCATAGTGTAGACTTGTCATTACAATGTGCGCGCGCATCGTAAATATTCATTCTCATCATTTTTTCACGACACACCTAAATAACTATAATTTCAAAAATATTTCTTACGATAACTTTCGTTTTTCGTTTGCTAAATTAGATGACAAAAATAAGTAGATAGTTCGTTGATTGAACTCATCAAACTGGCTTGTTTGTGATAAGTTCACGCTTTGTTTTAACCATTTATTAAACCCGGCTTCACTAACCAGAATTGCTTTTCCACTGTGACAGTAAACAAGTCTGATGTACAATCGACGAGACAACTTTTACTTACTTTAAAAGGAATTAAATAAAAAGAAAATAATTTCTATTAAAAATATATATCTTTATTTGTATTTTAATTATTGTCAACGTCATCTATATAAATACAAATTGCCAATCGCGTGTCGGGCCACGTAGTTGTCCGTCACTATATGCAGACTTAGTAAGGGGGCTTTAAAATATTTTCAATAGAATTTATACGAAATTAAATCTCCAAGTACATTTTATAAGTTGGTCGACTATTATTCATTAACATGTAAAGCCTACTTAGCTGTGATAGTTTTCCTTTTAATTTCGTTATATATACTATTGCCGTGAAATTTTTCACATATCCAAAAACATTTATTTAACTAGTAGGGTTGTGATTCAAAACACTTGATTCTAACAAAAATTAGCGCTTTAAAGCTTAATATTTTGCACACGGAACCCCGAATCGAAGAATCTTTACGTATAGGGAAGGTGTTTTTGTTCCATATTTTATCTTTGTCGGCGTGATTAACATGTATACCCATACCAAATTACAGCTTTCTAGTACTAAATATCTCTGAGCTAAGCCGCGGACAGACAGACGGACATAGCGAAACTATAAGGGTTCCTTGTTGACTTTGGAACCCCAAAAATCATTTCATTATATTTTTATAATAATAAAACTACTAAACATACAATCTGAATGATCATACATGTACGAAAATGGTCATTGCATATAAGATATCTATAACCAGCCTCAAAGAAAATTAATCTATTAATCCTTAAAAAAATAATTAATACTAGAAATAGACATAAATTAGTCATACCGTGTACCTTAGTAAGACTAAAAAAATTTTTTTAGGTTCTATAATAACATCCCGAAGCTGATTACTGATTTGCCAGACAATGAATTCAAGGACCAAGTCAAGGCGGTTTTACTGTCATAAGGTTATTATAGGATGGATCATTATGTGAATGATAATGATGCCTAGAAGTGACACTGTGCATCCATCATCATCATCATCATTTCAGCCGAAAGACGTCCACTGCTGGACATAGGCCTCTCCCAAAGATCGCCACAACGACCGGTCCTGTGCTGCCCGCATCCAGCGGCTTCCCGCAACCTTTACCAGGTCGTCGGTCCACCTTGTGGCGGGTCTGCCCACGCTGCGTCTTCCGGTACGTGGCCGCCACTCGAGAACTCTTTGACCCAATCGGCCATCTGTTCTACGAGCTACGTGGCCAGCCCACTGCCACTTAATTATAGCTATTCTTCGGGCTATGTCGGTGACTTTAGTTCTCCTGCGGATCTCCTCATTTCTGATTCGATCACGCAGAGAAACTCCGAGCATAGCCCTGTCCATTGAGTGCATCCACTAAATATCATAATGATTATTAATATCATAATTGTACAGTAGAGAAAAAAACCGACCTCAACTCCAGGGATTATTACATCGGGAGTGTCATTTCCACTACATCTCGGAGACTAGGAATCTTGAACACGGTGCGACGGTTTTTCACGCCCGGTCAACTGGACTTTCTTTACAAGTTCGGCCATGTATGGAATACTGTTCGCACCTTTGGGATGGTTCCGCAAAGTTCCTCCTCGATGACCTGGACAGGTTGCAGAGTTGCAGTTTGCTTACCATCAGGGACAATACAGTCAATGTGTCGAGCTACTATAAAAATAAAATTGCAACAGACAAATGTATGGTGGTTGTACTACCACAGTCGAAACCACCAGTCTGTTGGTACAGACTTCGATTAATACTGAAAAAAATAATACTTATCGTATATAAATACTTTTGTTCGCAAGAACGTAGAAAGTTTTACAACCCTACAGTTCGTCAGTTTGTTATCGCGGTCGTAAACACTCAACTCTGAAACGGTGATCAAACTATGACAATTTAGACGGTTCAAATCTTTAATAACTGTTATTTATATCTACACTGGGTAACGATTACGGTGTTTGTTTCAAAATTTATCTGTTCATATAATTCATTCATAACATTATTATGATCTTGATTAACTAGAACAAAGATGATATCGGGTACTGTAAACGTAACTTGAATAGATATTTATGCAAGTCGTTTATTATTATTATTATTTTTCGAACTGACTATACTGTTAGTCGTTAGTCTTAGCGGCCCTGGAACCTATACGGCTTTTACAGCTATACCGGGCTTGGGGGCGAGCGCTTAAGGCACTCAGCCACGAAAGCTTTGCAACAACATCCCTGGGTACCAAAGTGGCCGAACCTCGGCTCGGACTGTTGCGCGTATGCAAATAAGTCGCGATCTAGTTAATTCCCTATCATTCGATCTAACTAACTATACATATATACATGTTTCTTCCCCCTGGGAGGAGGGAAGGAACATGGGTATGTGTATTTAGTGGTCTGAAAATTTTTGTCTAAGTAGGCAAAAAAAGAAAAAAAGGGTCCCTTACAGAACCTATGTACCTATGTGGTGTGTATGTATGTATAATGCAGTGTCATGTGTGTCTGTGAAAGCTAGTGAATGTTGAGTCACTGTATCGCGCGTCGGCTGCTTGGCTCAAGGGCTCTATACCGATGGATAGGACCTATATGCAAGTCGTGCATCACAGCGATGGTTAGACGGATTGTCGACCATTTGTCGATCGATGTTGTTTTCGGATTTCACTATGCTTATCGTTATACACTGTAACGTCTTTACTAGTTCTATTATTGCTCATAGGTTCAATATTCACTTGCGACATATTATTCTCATCAAATATCAAAAGCATAGTAGGTACTGTCTTTCGCAGTTCTACAATAGTACCTACATATTAACTCACTGGTAAGAGTACATACCGAGATATTCAATTTTATTCTATTTATATCTTATTTTATGATTGTACCGATTAGTTATGAATGTCTTCTTCTTCTTCCTAGCTCTATCCCACTTTAGGTGGGATTGGATATCCTATTTTTTTGGCGCCAGGTCTCTCTGTCCTGGGTTGTCGGCTCGGGTAGTTATTCCTCCAATAGAAGTTTCGTCATGCTAGTCCACCACGTAGCTGGAGGTCGTCCTCTAACTCTCTTATATTCAGGTAGTTGCAATTATTTCTTTACTACATGTTCCTCGTCTCTTCGCATCACGTGACCATACTATTTGAGACGGCTCTTGGTTAATTTCTTTGATATAGGAGCAACTTTGAAACTACAGCGGATATGTTTGTTTCGTACTTTGTCTGGTCTTATCACACCTCCAGACCACCTCAGCATTTTCATCTCGACAGTGTAAAGCTTTTGTACATGCGTCTTTTTCACTGGCCAACATTCCGCTCCGTACATCATAGATGGCCTCACCACCGTTCTGTAGGATCTTGCCTTTAGTTCTTATTAGCATATGAGCATGTATTAGTTATGAATGTAAATTTTATATTTATGTTATTTAGTAAAAAGCATCCAATATATCTAGAGCTATACACACCTTTTATGTCTATATACAAAGATATGTATATGTACAGTATTGTTTGAATTTCATTAGTAAATTAAAACTAACAAGCTTGTAGAATTGGATACGATCGAAATTTAAAAGTTTGTTAATCAAGATGTGGTCTAGATATGGGCCCAGAAGTCGAAAGGCAATTTATTTCTTCTTCATCATGAAGTAAGAATAATATACCTGAAACTCATTATTCCATTAAAAAATATTAAAATAAATAGATTATCAAAATCAGGTATCGAGAACGAGTCCTGCAACTTATTTTTCGTTGATACGGAGTGATAACAATGGGGGCAGATGACGAATCAATTTGTTGTACGATCACGGACTAAATATTATTTCGTCGTAAATTCCAAAAATAAATTGTACATTTGTTGCGAAAATCGCTGAGCGGTGTTCCACTGGCAGCGAACAGCGATAAAGTGATAAATTATGAGTGTGTAAATATCACTTTGAGGTGACAATATTGCTTCATTTATTTAATATTTGGTATTAGTCTAAATTCAATAAATAAAGAATAAATTCAAATAAATAAATATATAGGATTTTTTTGGAAATTTCGTTTAGTGTACAATTTAATTTCTATATATTTTTTCTCTTTATTATTGGTTAAAAAATTACAGTATCAAATTAGAAATGCTTTGTTCAATGCAATTAATTTAAGTCCGATATTTGTTTAGTATTATAGTACCTCCACCACCTCAGAAATGTATTCAAAGACTACAGATAAGTAAAGTGAAATAAACTCACAAAATTTACGGTAATATGAGAACAGTACAATAACTATAAGTTACTATTCCCAGTAAATTGATTTTTGACAATTTTATAAATATGTAAATTATACATATATACACTTTTTTGGCGTAACAAACCAAAAATAAATGATTATCCCGCGTGTCAATAGCATGACGAAGTTAGTTAGATTAATAATACAAATTCATTTGAAATGGGACACCTCATCACGTAGCACTTTTATGACATGATGCGCGCGCAGCTCTCACCTTTGCTATACTAAGCGCGAAAATAAGCATAACTTGAAAATGTTTGCGATAATCAAAAAGCGTAGCTTGCAGTAGAGCGCATAATTATGCACGTAAGGGGTGTCGCACCCCACTTCATTACGCGCCCCCTCCGAATTGCAACGCGTGTTGCGTGCACAACACGGTCGGACACCCCTACCGGATGCCGCCGATGCATTAATCCATTTTAGCTTGACCTCCCCTGGTTAGGTATTAGATGTACTGATTTATTTTAGGCGCTTTTCACGGGAACACTTAAATAACAGTTTCATGAAATTTATAATTCAGATCATGTTTGTTTGCAATTGTTAAGACGTGTTAGCAGTCTTATAAATTGAGTGTAAAATGACTTAAACAATTGTAATCTCGTCCTTTTCTTGAGTACCTACCCGAATGAAGTGATTATTGCTAAATCATAATTTTAAACATATACTTGTACTTCTTTGCCGTTGGCTAGCAACATACGAATATAGTATGAAGCCTTACGAAATACAATATTTACCAACATATTATACGTTCAAAGTTGTATAAAAAGCGAGTGAAAAACATGCTGTACCGTCATCAAAACAGTAGTGAAACACCTTGTTCGACGTCACAGTTGTCTAAAATAATACTCAATTATCATCAGCGCTTTTACTGATTTGGAACAAATAATCTTAAAATTGTAAAGAATAGTTTTAATGATCATTGTTTAGTTAGTTCCCTTTTATACAAGATACAGGTTGGCGATAAAACATGTTTATCAAAATAAAACATTACGTTTTCCTTTGAGGGACGAATGAGGAGTACCAATACTACTCGGTTACAATAATAATAAATATTTCATTTAGAACCAAATGTTTTTTCAGAAACATGTGAAAACAAATGAGCGTTTATAAAATTTGAAGGAAATTCTGTGTGCTTATGGTAATTGACGAAAATCCCCACCTTCTGAGGCACCAGCGGGTCTACCTTTTGTGGCCGGTTTGTAGAGTGACGCGAACGGTAGCAATTGTTGGGAAAATACACAATAAAGTAACATTATTGGGCACCAAATCTTTGGAGGTAACGTTGTGTCTGGTACCAGGCATTTTCTTACAGTTTATGAGCGATAATGTGCGTAATGCGCAGCATCATTTGCACTCAGAAATTTGATAAAATTATCTATAATAATACATAAAATATATACAAATAAAAATAACATGAGCTTACCCGTGCAAATATTTCGAACATTATAGAATGTAAATAATCTAAAAGCTGTCATTTTAGTTAAAGAAATTGTTAATAGATGGCGCCTCCTGCATATTATTTGAATATACTTTCTTGTTGTACATTTCAGTAATAATATGTATTATAAGGATAGGAATGTAAACCAATAGGCAGTTATCAATATTATCAATATATATATATATATATATCATACTTATATTATTTCGCAAAGGTGTTTTCCTGGTAAAGTCACGTCACCGTTTATTATTTATAAAACGTATTGATTTTAAAGCTTATGTCCCCCGTTATTGACTAGACATACACAAATGGTTGTAACATTAATGTTTTCGTTAAACGAACTCATTAAGAACTATAAGAAGAAGAGAATTAAGAAATATATATATACAAAGAAGCTAAAAATAACTAGAAGAGAGTATACATTTATTTTATACGTCTTATATTTGACCTTACCGCACACTGCATGTTGCTGACAATGTTTAATTAATTATTATAAAATAATAATACCAGCGTAAATGTATATAAAACTTAGTTTAATTATTCAAACGGTCTGACCTAAAGACACATGATATCTCATTAACGTAAAAAATCCCTTTAAAATTTATAACAAAACGTAAACCCCATTATCCCTGGATAATTTTGCTAAGGATAAACATTTCTTACATTTTATGGTAAACGAGTTCTATTCAAATGTATCCTAGACGGGGGCGTACTAAGTGGTACTAAATTAGGTTCCTAAACCAAAAACTAATCTGGCACAGATAAATTTCTTTGAAGATTTTTCTCCACTTGGGGCAGTCCTACTGGTGGAATACCTCAACCCTATAGAAGATCACAACCAAATAACCTTGTATTGTATTCCTGCGGTGAGTAGGGTTTCCAGGGCTCCTTGGGATAGGGGGTTCAAGGTCGGCAACGCGCTGGTGATACCTATGGTATTACAAGCGTCCATAAGCTACGGTAGCCGCTTATCATCAGGTGAACCGTAAGCTTGTTTGCTAACTTTGAAGTATAAAAATAGACGCGAATTATATATATAAAGTGGACTAAATTTGTACGCATATTAAAAAAAAAGTCGTTCCATACCGAGGTTCGAACTGGCGAATACTGAACCTATACACAGGCATTCCTAACCAACCAATTACCGTGATATTTTTATTATTGTTTTGGAAGATGTACAGAACTTAATGATAATTACGCTTCACAAACAATTGCGACAATCGAGAAGCGAATGTTGACAATAATAGCCGTATTTATTGTGTTAGGACATGGTCCCACGTCATACTAAAATACACATCTGGAGTCCAAGTAAACGGTACATTACTGAGTAATGTGTCATTTATTCAGTCTCAGAACCGTTCCGCTCCGAGGACGCAGCGAAGATCAGAATCGCGTCTGAAAGCTCAGTTTTGAACTCCAATTTACATAATTTCGTGATTCGTGAAACTGTTGCGTGGCCAGTTGCCAAATTATAGTTCATGTTTATTAATATACATTTTAAAACCTAATAAACTAAATTGTAAGAAAAGTTTTTATTATTTACGCTGCTATAAGATTATTTCCTTATATCATCTATATTCGAAATAGTGTAAATTAAATAAATTTATTTGTTTGTGTATTACGATGTCAGTACTAGCGGTGTGCCCTTAGCTCTGCACGCTTTTAAAGCACACAAATTATTTTATTTTAACTCATATTATTGACAATTCATATAGTCTCTATCAGTTGAGAAATTACATATTATACTTCCCGTGTACAAATTTTTATCTAAATCTTTTGAGAACTATTTTTTTTGTACGATTTCTGAAGATTAAATTATTGACGATTCTTATAACATAACAATTATGAAACGGTGTATGCTTTCCGTCTACAAAATTGGATCGGAACTAATAAAAATATATTGCTTTTTATAGCTTTTAAAAGTATAATCGAAAATTCTTATAGCCTATCATTTGACCAATGACAAGTTACCAGTGTACAAAATTTCATAAGAATAGGTCAAGCCATTTTTGAGTTAAATTCGGAGATACAAAGTGCATATTCGTGATTAATGCCCTTTACACAGGATGTATAACAGGCAATTTGATAAAAAAAATAACATGTACGGACAGAACTGCAGATTTATTTATATAGATGCCGTGTTAGTAAAGATAGTTGAAGAGTATGTGTGATTCTTGCGTAGTTAATAATGATCATCAAATGTATAAATACAACAATTTTTTTCACCGTACTAAGTTTCAACCCTTATTTTACACCTTTAAATAATGAATTTTCATAAATTGAAGAGTATGCGTGCTAAATTTCAGGTCAATTGCCATATTATGTGTGCATAATTATAAGAAAATTGTGAGACAGAAAATATTTTTACCAATCAAACTTTCAACCCCTATTTTACACCCTAAGAGGTAGATTTTCCCACAATCCGTTCTTAGTGAGAAAGAAGCAATTATGCTAAATTTCAAGTCAATCGGTCCTATTGTTTCGGAGATCTCGTGATGAGTGGAATATCGCTTTTATATATACATAAACTGTATATAATAGTAAAATATATGCCTAATTATAAATAGTGTATAGGCATAATATAGATAGATAGATAGTAGTTATAGGCAATTTATAGAATACAGGCATTCTATAGAATGCCAAATGAGAAACCGGCAAAGTATGAAATACATCTCCGATTCGTTTCGAATATCACGTGAGAGTTATTGGCAGAAAGTGTCATGTGATTGAGACAAACACATACATCTATAGGATCTAGCCTGCGAGAGAATGAGATAGAATGTACATCATGGTTAAGACAAGTTCTGATTTTCACGACTATATTCGTTGTCGAATTGACCTAGCGGTGTGACGATCAGACTTGCTCGAACTATTGTATTGAGGTATGCACGTCAATTATAAAATTTCCTACGCATTCTATTTAGACCGTGGCGCTGGCCGATCGCTAGTGCGGCCGGCTTGCTGATACTTGTTCGCAAGTCCAGCCTAACCTATCATTATTTTCCGCCGTAGATATTCTATCTCATTCAATCGCAGCATAAATCGTATATGTGTATGTGTTTGTCTCAATCGCATGATACTTTGAGATTCCGCCAAAGTCTCACGTGATATTCGAAACGAATTGGAAATGTATTTCATACTTTGCCTAAATAGCATTTGGCATTCTATAGAATGCCAGCATTTCATACATTGCTTATACATACGAGTATATAATATATAGTTTTAACGCTACGTTGATTTCTAATCAGTGAAAATTTTCACTTCATATGTAAAAATGTACCTATATGTTAAAGTTAAGTAAAATTTTATTGCATAATGAATAATACTTTGCTGCATTAGTTGTGTGTTAAGTCTCCTGAATAATTTATAATGTATGTTTTTTAAAGCAATTATTGAGATATGATAGTATAATAAGACAAATTGTTGTGTATTACCTTGTAAGTTCCAAATCCGGTAACCATTGTTGTCTATCTTGTGGGTTTAACTAATTTGTAAAAATCTAATAGTTTGTATAACATTACGGTATTTTCAGTTTTTAGTGTATATATATCATTTAAATATAAAGTACGCTTACAATACTAAATATTGTTCCGTTCTTAATTTTATGTCTGTCTAAAGAACACAATACAAAGTATATGTGGGGCTAAACTTTAAATCGATTTGCAAAAACATGATATCATAGAATTGGTAGTATTTATTATAATACTCATCAAAAGTTTAATTTATCAGACATCACCTCAATGATTAGTGATCCGTAGCGACGGGACTACGGCAGGTTGATTTCCTCGGAGGCCGCGCACCCGCGCCCTCGGGCCGCTCCGGGCCGCACTCCTGAACCACGAGTTATAGGGTGTTCGTAGGAGTGCAATGTACATAGCTTCACCAATTATTTATATGGATAGTTTTTGGTATTCAATAGAATAGACAGATAGTATTTATTAAAATATACACAGTCTATATTGCTATAAACAAAAAAAAAAAATTGTGTGTACTTATGTACATCATGTAAGTTATACTTTTTTGATGTCACAAAAGATAAATAACTACAAAAACTTTATCTCCCGTGCCAACATCATGGTGAAGTTAACCATCAGTGATAATAATGTGAATTCATTTTACTGACTTTATTTTATTTGTGAAAATAATGCAACGTTTTAATGTGAATAAAATAAATTAAAACAACGTTAATTTATGTTTACACATAAAAAAATAAAGTTAGTAAAATGAATCCATATTATTATCATTGATGGCTAACTTGAACATGTAGCACTTCCGTCATAACTTAAAAAAATATATTTGGAACTAAAAGTGAAGTAAGTGCCCATTAATGGCGGCATTAAAAATCTTCCGTGACAATGAGGCGTCGGACTCAGATAACGAGGTGTTTTAAAATGCTTATAAAAAATAAAGAATATAGGAAACTTTTCGTCAATAAAACGCTACCATCAGAGCAGATACACGTGCGTTGTAAAAGCACCCGTGCTTCCGAGGCCTAACACCCAAAGGCAAAATTGTAAAAAAATCCGAGCCATTATTATTTATTACTTTAGTAAATGAGAATAAATAGCACATAATGCTCAGACACGACCACGCGACGTCTGTACGGGAGGGGAGTCGGACATATTTCACACGATTCGAAGACAATTTGTCGTTATTATCTCCTACCCTACAATCCATGTGGAAAATTAAAACATATACACTGCATTAGTAGAATTTACTGTTGGTTTTTGGTATCGTTCGGGGTAAGTAGAGTCGTTGACATTATATAATAAAGGTTTTAATCACCTGGTATAGCTTACCGTTTGAATCCAAAAATACCTGCTGATAGAGATCATGTTGTTGAACGCGGTAACACTATATCTAGGCAGAATATTTTCAGAAAAATTAGGCACTTAGTAAGCATAATGCATTTACCACTCATCATGGGGTTAAATAGTTTCAAATGTCAAATGTTATATCACGATATTACTTTCATATAAAGTGAAGTAAAACTCATTACAGAATCCAAACCATGAGAATATAGAGCATTAAGTATTGTTTATACCCGTGGGTAGTGAAAATGCCGTTAGATTTTGCGTAAATTATTTATTCGTACTTAGTGAAACAAAACCCATAGAAACTCATTACAGGCCTTTAGCACACCTCCGCCACGAAATAAATAAAATGAAACCGCTGTAGTACCACCATGACCTGTCAGGTGTACGGCAAGCGAAACAGAAGCGAAACTGCCTTTTCTAACGCAGAGATTTACCTATGAATCTAACTCTTTCCCATGCGATGTCGGTGTGACGTCTGTCACAACTCCGCGATCGGCTCACCATGTTGTAATGGTTCCGCGTTCATTTCGTAAGATATTTGTCATAGTCGACAGATTTTAATGGCGAAAATAGATTTTATTTGATAAAATGGACGCTAAATACACTGAAAATCTTATTCAGGCGGTCAGAAATAGACCAAAAATAATAAGCTTAAAATAAAAATAAAAGTTACAAGTTTGGCGGGAATCTCTATAAATCTCGTATTTTGTTTTTTAATCCGTGACTCTAATTCTTTACATAATCGGTTTTCACCTAACTTGTTCCTTATTTTTTCATTAATTTCATGCACCTATACACTACATTTTTTAGGGTCATTACCACAATAACATTTCCTCCTATTCGACTCCGAAAGCGACGACATTTTTGGAAGAGGAAGAGCGTAAAAGATATGGATGGATTGTGTAAGGAATTATTTGTTTACATAGGGTATAAATACTGAGATGAGAACTGATAGCAGAGAGTAGAAGATAAAAGTATGATATGCTGATACTACTTATATGATTAGGTAGGATAAGAGTACGAAGAAGAAGATGAATGTATAACATGTCTTCGGACGTATAATATAGTATTTAGTCGCGCTGCCATAGAGCCAATACAGAGCTGTTATAATATAATATAATAGTATAATTGACGAATAAAAATAATGTTGTTAGTAAAAAGAAGAATACCTTTATCAAGGTTTTATTCGATTAAAAAAAATTCCACTTTTCAAAGTGTTTTGGTGGAGCTCCTCGCTAGACCCGACGTTGAGGGATAATTAAAAATAAATCGAGAACTCGTTTGAAACAGCGTTTTAATTGTATACTTATATTTAGGTTTGTTATTATATCTTTTTACAGAATCCAATCCTCTGAAAGCAT
Organism: Saturnia pavonia; assembly: GCA_947532125.1. NCBI lineage: Eukaryota > Metazoa > Arthropoda > Insecta > Lepidoptera > Saturniidae > Saturnia > Saturnia pavonia. The sequence continues at coordinate 16,839,888 of OX383907.1, read as the reverse complement.
AATACGACACTAGAATTCATATAAATAAAATGTCTCCAATGAAACTAGGTTATTTATTTACTTAAATAGTTATTTAGTTTTTGTTGAAAGTATTTTATAACTCATTATTTATATTCTTAGGTTACTGATTAACCATTAGATGACAGCAGCGGAGAGCAATCATTAACCTAAGTTTATCATATATATTATGTTCCAAATAAAGTGTTTTTTTTTTCCTGGCAACGCCATATCTCCGTTAATTCTGCTCCCTGTATATTGAAGAAACATAGACAAATAGATAGAAATTGAAAAAAAAAAAAACTGATTATAAACTTTTTTTATTAGGTATCTCCATTTTTGAAGCTAATGAAAATATATTCAAGGCGCCTTCTTTTAACAACCTGTTTAACTATCTTTACAGCTTTAAGTTAGATTATTTACATTCTATATTGTACGTAATATTTGCACGGGTAAGGTAGTATCATTATATTTATTTAAACAAAATATTATAACTGACGTTAAAACAATGTCAGTTCATTCGGAACGAAAATACCTAATAGTTTTTCTCCACACTATGAGATAAGTCGAATCACAGTTTAATAAAGAAAATATATTTTTCTCCTATTTTGATCTAATAGACTAGGTATGTTTATTTATGGTTTACGTTAAGATTTTTCAAGGAAGGAAGCCGTCACCATACTGACCCTAAGGACTTGAAAGAAGATGCGCCGAAACGAGTCTCTAGGAACAGTTTTTTACGAATACCCGATCACCAAGTACTTAGGATTTTAATTCTAATATTATAGTCTAGCATTGAAATAAAATGTTCTTATAATGAAACACAATAAAATAAGTTTATCGGAGCGTCCGCTCTTTCCAGTCACCTAATATGTAATGTCACTCTGTGGTAAAAAATAATTTACCGGGCATTGTATTCCACGCACAGTATACACACATAGGACGTGTATGGTTGGTTTCAGAAGTTTCATATCTAGATCTCTTGTTCTGAATGGCATAATTAGGTACTTCGAAATAAACAAAGTCTCGAAGAAAAGCAAGTGGAATATAAAAGGCATGGCTGTAAATAAGTAAGGTAGGTATTACATCAACGAATATAATAAATTCAAGAGAGCGATTTGCATATCGCTTCTTGAATTTTTACTCCGCTTTCATCATAAATATGTAAGGGGTTTCTACATCTTTATTTACATTAAGAACTAGTTCTCTCATCTGGTTTCGCACAAAATTTGTTACCTTATTACTTTTCCTATTTAAGCCTGTACAGATTTTTAATATCACCATTTAAGATGAAGTTATGAACCGGGGCATTCGTGTGACTCATACTCAATACACTTGGCGTAAAGCCCGCGATGAATTTTGCTGTAGCGGGGCGCGCATGAGGTGGTGCTACGAGTTTAGTCAGTCTATATACATCTAGTCACTAGTGGTATGAAACCAATTGAATACCTGTATTTTTTATCCAAATATGAAGGTACTTCCACAATTTGAAATCAGTTACACCAAATTTTCGTTTTTTTTTTCTAGTTAAATGTTTCTCAAGTTACGATTCAACTTAATTTTGGTAGTTTCGTTAAAGTTATGAATTTTTTAAGTCATTACTTTTGTTATAAAATATTTTGAAATATATCTATCATAGGTTTAACAATTTTCGCTAAGTCGATATACAATAGTATTTAAAGGAGGATCTCACATATGTCCATTTGATTCTAAACTATTATAATACATTGTGAATAATTTTTTATATTCACTTTTGTAGGTAAACTAGCCGTATGCCCGATAGGGTTTTCTATAAGGAAAATCTCAGGAATTATCCTATTTTTATCGCCTCTCCTCCTAAGGAATGAATTACTTAGGGTTCACTTTGACCTTGACATTAACCACCACCTCGCTGGGTGCACGATATTGCTAAAATAGTGAGTCAAACATGAATAAGATTAGCTCAGGATCGGGATGAGTGGCGTACGATATGGCTTATGCTGAGTGGTGGGCGATTACGGGCTGAAGATGATGGTAACAGTTCACCTACTTTATATAGGGAACTCCGGCGTAAAATTTCATGCTTCTAGACTCATCGGCTTAGGTTGTGCATTGTCCGTTAGTCATTTGAGCAACAAGTAGTCCATCAGAGATATTGGCGCACAGCACACGCCCCGCAGAACGCCGAGCACTTACGTGATAGGTACAACACTAGAAGTATTAAAATGGTACGCGTTTTCAGTGATTGCAACCAAGAGTCGGTGTTTAAAACCATAATATTTTTTCATGTGTCAATTAAGTTTAGTTTTTTTTTAGTTATTCTACTTAAGGCGCGTTAATAAAATGATGAGAGTGAATTTTTACGATGCTTGCGCACATTGTAATAAAAGATCTATACCATTAAGATGCTTGCTAAACTTCTAGAACAAAGTTTTATTATGATGAACTGAACTCAGTTTACATTTTTTTTTATTTGAAGTTGTACATCATGCTTTTAACGACTTTTTGACATTTAGGTCCATATAGTGATTTTTATTATTTTAAATTTAAATAAATTACTTTCGTGTAAATTAAAAACGGTTTGGTCACCTCAAAGGAGTATAATTTCTAACACTTCTAATGCGTGTACATAATGCATGCCTCCACTTTTTATTATTGTGTTTTATAGACTAGGCATTGACCGCGATCTCTCCTGGGCCCTTTCCAGTTTTTTAAAAATATATTTTCTTTTTCTTTCCTTATCTTAGGTAAAATTTTAATAGGATATATTTTGCATTTTTAAAAGATGTAAGTGTATTATTTGGCATTATTGTAAAGCTTAATTTAAAGTGTAAAGCTAATGGCGCAAATTTTTTATCTTTTTTATACAACTGAGGTCGCAAAAAAGCGTACGGTCCGCCTGATAGTAAGTCTATGTCCTAAGTCCGTAGCCTATGGACGCTTGTAACACCAGCGCATTGCTGATCTTGAACCCCCATTTTCCAAAAAGCTCTGGAAACACAACTCATAGCAGGAAAACAACAACACGTGAATATGATATTTAAATCAAATTTCCCAAGAGATTTAGAGTTCCTAACTCCTAAATGCGCTCTAATCGTTTACTAAATTTATAATACATTTTACATATTTTAACCCTTATTTATTTACACTGCGTAGTGGTTTCAAAACGAAGTTTATTTTTGCCCGATTTTTGTTCAGTACCTTTATCTCCATATATTATAGTTATTAAACGCTTAAAATTTAACACGCATATCAGTCTATTACGCGAACTACGAAACACTCCATCTACGATGCTAGCTGTGATTCATCATGGCTTCACTGTAAGTATGACATCACTAGTCTCTTAATATTTATTTCGTGGTGAGTCTACGACGCGGTGCGGCTACGTCACCCTGGAGAATTACACCTCGTCGCTTTTCACACATTGTAGATTATATGCGTGCTTGCTTGCTTCTGCCCTGCGGATATACTTTACATGGAAGCTTGAGACGTATTTGTATATTTTTTATTATTCTGAATCACAGTCGTACTAGAAAATGGTAAATAACCCGTCATACGTGTTGTAGCCTTGCGTAGTGATTTTGAATGTTCTAAACTAAAATCCAGCATGTCGACGGTGGTTACTGTTAGATCCTCATCTTTCGATAGTAACGGCTGTCCTCGGACTATACTCATCATAATTTTGTACAGAGATTAGTTATAAAAAACTATCAACGTAACAGTTTTAACGCTTACTGTGTTGATACGATTTTGGCAAGGATTTTATAAACTAGAGCCATTTCATTCCAGAGCTTCCCTAAAGGCCTAAGGAGCGCTTTTAAGTTGATACAACTTCCAAATTACCCGTCTCCCAACTTGCCCTGAACCACTTACATATTTATCATGAGCTCGTTACTAATTATGCTTTATCACAACGACATAAAACTTAAAATTGTCTGACACAAAACGTAAAACAAAGCTGCTTCCTGAAGTAGTGATATATTTTAAACAACAAAGTTTTCAAAGCAAACAACGTGGTTCTTAACGTTTGCGTTTTAAAAACTAATTTTGTGTGACCCAATGTACTGCAGATATTGTAAATTGTTAAACGGCAGGCTTTGTCCCGCGGTCAGCAATAAGAGGAAACAGTGCCATCTGCCGGCCGCTTTCGTTTCCGGACGCCAACTTCCGGTCAGACTGAAATTTTGATCAGGAAGGATATACGAGGCTTTTAATACGGAAGTTTATGTTTTATTTTAAACAAAAAAATATCCTGTATTTTTTTGCTCCCATTGCTGCTCGTTTTTTATTCGACTGTGTACGTCTATATCTATATCCAATGCCTTTCACTTTAGTACTTTTAGGCCACACACGACCCTCAATGTGGCGACGACAACATTGCAACTTCTTTGAATGATAGAGAAGACCTAACAAAGGATGAAAGGATGAACAAAACCTTCGCTGTTAAGGGTTAGGTACTAGTGAAAAAATTAATGGAATATTTTTATACAAGTACGCAATACAGTATGACACAGAAGGTTTAAAATTAATAGCAAAATATAAAATATTTATAATGAAATATAACCTCTATGTTTAATTTTTGTTATTTTAAATGTGTAAAGTACAACTTATTTATTAATGTTGTTGTCTGAGCATGACCTAATTATATCAAAATTAAATAATTATTGAATTAATAAATGAAGGGAAATCCAATCTGTCTCTCAACTACTTCAACGTTACTTTAAAGTTTTTTTACGTCTAAGATGAGTTGAGTCGACCTTCCGTAAATTAATCTACACTGTGGTTCAGAGTACCGAGACGAGTGAGTTGGGTAATCGAATCATAGGTTGCTTCCGAGTTTATGCCGATTATATAAACAAAATTATGAAAAATGGAAATTTTCAAGTGCTAATTTGTTTCTTCGGTTCGCTTCGCTCACTCGGTCAGTGCGTTATGAAAGAAAGAAAGAAAATAATATTATTTGTCAAACACACACACACACACACACTCTCATACACAAATTACAAGAAAAAAAAGTAAACCAAGAATACAGGTTCTAGATAATATGACATAACGATAGTTTGTGATGTGTGTGGTGAACTTGTGTTTCACTCTAATCTAACCAATCAAGTTAGTTTAAAAAAAGGTAATTTAACAACAGTTAGTTTGCTAATTTTTAGTAGAAGGCAAACAATTGAATTAATTTAACTTAATAAAATAATACATTCTACTATAGACTGTCCACAACTTCAACATCAATATCCGTAGTCGAAGTATACAATACATTACTTTTTATAAAAACAACGTCTTTTTCAACTGTCCAATAGCCAGAATGTGTTTCTCTACAACAACGCTCGTAATGTTAATACGGATGTTATACACATCATTCATTTAAATCTAAAATGAATTTGATAGGAACGCAATTAAAAAATAATGTATGCCTTTATAAAGAAATTTTATTAACCGACAATTGTAATACATTGACACATTTACAGACGCTCGGTGATAGTTGCATCTCAATAATTGTTGTCGATAGCGAGGCGAACTATATGATATGTTCTAGCACCGAATTACCCACCTACCATCACATCATACAGTTTTGAATTAAACATATTACCATCAATCTGTGCGTATACGAGAAGTTGATATGTTACACCCTTCGCATGACTACGGAGTAACCTGTTCGCAAACTGTTACTCGTTGTTCAGCCACATCGTTAACTCCTCGACAACTTTTGGTAATTTCGTGAAAGTTACCAAGGAGAAACATTTAATATGATGTGTCTACTTTGATCGAGTTATAACCAAAATATAATAGTTAGGATAATTCGTTTTAATTCTAATCTTTATGGAGCTATGATGGCTTTAATCTCGCGTGTCGAGCTCCATCTCGAAGGTCTATAAAATCCTAAAGTAACACGTGCTTTCGAAGACAGAACACATCGTTAAGAAACCAAAGCAAATATTTTTTTCTTTTTCTACACTGTGCCCTATGGTAATCACAGTGTAATCTAAAACAAGGGCGACCATCAAGAGATTCGTAATCAGTCGCCAGTAACTACTTTTTTTATCGTTGTAGGTTTGGCGTAGTGGCCATAATCTCACCTGATGTTAAGTGACGATGTGGCCCAAGATGATAACACGCTAAAGCTATTGGGAGACTGGCTCTCAAGTGCAGCTGCCGGAACACACCTATTGGTGCTTGGCGACAGATTTTGAACTTGAGGGTGGTAGCTAGCCAGGTGGGCATCAGAAAAAGCCCTACCACCATGCTATGGTTTTCTCATGATGTTTTCCTTCACCGAAAGCTCAGGCTTATTGCAGGGTGAACTCACGTCAATCGACGCGAAGTCGTACACGCTACCACTGAGCCATCATTGCTTTCATGCCGGCCTGCGTAAATACGTCTATAATCTTCATTTTTTCTTCTTCTGACTCTTATCCCACTGAAGTGAGATCCGCAGATATTACACAGGAGAGTATATTGTAGGGGTCATCGAAAATAACTTTAGGTTAGGGTATTTTAATACTACTTTGCCGTTTGGCAGTTTAGCTGTCCGTTTCAAGTTGAGAAGGCGTAACTGTCGATTCCTAACATTGTGTTCCGCCTGCTGTATCTATCAGCCCACTCTTTATAAGGTTTGCGAGTTATTAATTAATTACGTTAAATTAATTCTTCCAGTACATCTTATCAAGGTTGGAATAAAACGCTTACAATCTAAGGTTTTTAAGAGGAATTACTAATCTGGGACCGCAACAATCACTCGAAATAGATTGGACTGCTTCCTTCTGCCAGTTTAATTCTTTAGTTAATTTTGAAGAATACTCTTTCATTTGCTTATTCTTCGTATTTGTTACCTAAATCATGTAGGTGCCCGATTTTTTCCGAACAGCCTTTGAAGTTGATGAGTTTGCGTGTAAACGGATACCGTAAAGTATCCGCTGAGTCGACAGCGCGCAGGCGAACGGTTTCGTAAACGCTGAATTCGCTTATACCCGTATTAACATATTTTGGTATCGTATCTAAGCGTAAACTTAATTTTCGTAAAAATATTTACAAAATCAGATCATCGATGGGCATCGTTTGGTTGTAAAATAAAATCGTGTATTGAATAAATAACGAAAGCCTTATTTTTTCATATCTGGCACTTATATGGGAAGATCTAATAGAGGAAGCCCGCGGCTCCTGGCCTCTTCAAATACCCGGTTCATATGACGGCACCCCTGCAGGCGACATTCGTCTCTTTTGTTAACCCTTGTGTACCCGCGCACGAGGATACGTACAGACTTCAAATATAGTTTCACGAAACAATGTAAGATATTGGTTTGAAATATATATTATATTATATTTTATATTTACTAGTTTTGCAATATACAAGTATCATTTCTAGAATCTTATTATGTACTTATTTTAAATAACTTTATTAGCGTATAGAAATTAATAAGCCTAAGGGTCTTTCTAGTTTACCCGAGTTTATAGGCTATATTGTGGAATAGTATGGAAGTACGTAGTTTCAGTATATAGAAGGTTATAAAGTTTGGAGTTATTAGAATAGATATTCGTATTTCATAAGTAGGCCCGAGAAAAATAAAAAACACACGTTATCATTTGTCAAGGTTAAATATACAATATGCACATACATTTATCAGAGATGTGTTAATTATGCATATGAAGTTATTTCAAATGTTCGGGAATAATTCTAAGCTCCCATTGGTCAATTGATTTAATTTATGCTGGATATTGCATATTTATCATAATCATCATCGTTTCAGCCGTCCACTACTGGACATAGGCTTCCTCCAAAGATCGCCATAAAGACCGGTCTTGTGCTGCCCGCATCCAGGGGTTTCCCGCAACATTCACCATGTCGTCGGACCACCTTGTGGCGGGTCTGCCACGTCTTCCGGTACGTGGCCGCCACTCGAGAACTCTTTGAATTTTGCATATTAGGAGTAAAAAAAGTAGACAGGTTTTTCAAACAGCAAAGTAAAGGAAATATGCTTTAAACATCAAATCTATTTAAGGTATACTTTATAGACTCCGTTTTGTGGAAAAAGTAATTATAATAGAAACAAACAGTCATTATAACTCTACCCTAACTTAGCGAACCAATTCAACCGAGCCAGGAACGAGTGGAAGTTTTGTTTTCTACAAATTAAACCGTTCGTCTCAATCAAGCTATGCTAAGCTATTTATTATATAATAGGCTAGTCGCGAAACTGGTTTTTATATACTGTGCTATTAGATTATTTTGACAAATATTTGTATTCGTAACAACAATTACATAAAATGTAGCTTTAACTAATCTCCCAAACTAAGGTATGCCTGTAACATGGAGGTCTAAGATACACTTAAAATTGAATAGAAATTAGTTGGTAGCGCATATTAATATGGAAAACAATAGGTAAAAGAAAAGAACATCGTAATATGTCGTACGATTGCGTGTACTAGGTGTGTGAGCTTTCGTGTATGTTTGTCATATTGTACCAGAACCTTGGGCTAGGCGCTAATAAAGTATTACTTTGCGGCAGTATTCCCGCACGAGGAAACTGTAACAAACAATGTTAAAGATGCTGAATTCTCACTTGGCACTGTTTTTTACTAGGGTACTGCATAATGATACAAGTAATTTTTCTTCATAATTTGATATTAGTATGTACTTTGTTCGCTTCGAATAACATAGCTTTATGTCACAGCTTTCGTTATATTTTTATTTAGCCATGGTAAGTCCGCTAAGTTCTCGAAAGTTTTAGCGCGAAGTTAATAGGAAGTAGTAGCGGACTCGCCCGAGGTACGAGGGTTGGGAGGGTGGTTGGCAAAGGGGGAGTAGTTTTCCATACCAATAGGCGTCTCTCCAGAGTCGATTTCTTGGACTTTGAATAAGGTATTAGATACACAGAGATTAATTAATTCTATTATGCTATATTTCTATCAAAGAAAGTAAATTACTAAGTCTTTGACTTCTGTGAATGATCAATATGAGTGATAAATGGAGTAAATTAATTATCTTTAACGGATGGATATTTAACAGTTAGTCGTTTGACCAGGGTTTAGGAAATTCATCTTCTACACTTTGGACATAAAGTGAATTATCCAGTAATAAGAAGCAATTTGACGAGTATCCCGTATTCTTTTTAAATTGAGAATAAACCTCATTGGTCATTACTTATAATAAAATATTACCATAATAAAATAATTTCAAACGAAAATAGCTAATAAAAGTTTGTGTTCACATTTCTGTGTTTTCTGTGTGTTCTTATTTTAGTAACCATTTAGTCTGGGTGCAGTTGACGACTGTGATAGAGTCTACACTATATAGTACAGTCGTCAAGACAATTATTAACATATCATAACTAGTTGTTAAATAAACAAAATTTTTTTTTCTCGTTCTGACTATACTGTTAGCCATAAGGGCTTAGGATCCTCGAACGGCTTTTACAGCTTCACCCGGGCTTGGAATAAAATTTGATATTATCTTTGATTATATACGTGTGTAGATACCGTATCGCCTTGACATCGATGACATGTTTGCGGCAGAACTGTGCTAGCCTACTGTGCGTGAAAGCATTGTCGTACACTCCCGTAAGCCGAGTTTTTGCATTTTAGGGGAAACCAAGTTAATACATTTTACTTGGAAAGTGGGGAAAATTGTGCATAGAGTTTGAACGGTCTTATATTATCTACTAACTGTGCCCGTGACCCCGTCCGCATGGTAATTCGTGTATTGAAATGCATTATCGGTGAAGTAATCGCGCGTCGTACCTTGTAAATGCCTTTGGTGGTTATAATTACTACGCGTCCGCTCCCGCAACATATGCGTGCTCGCGCCCACGCCCGCGAAACCACCGTTCCTTCCGCAGGGGACGTACGGTTAACTGCCACGACCGCCCTCCTCTGCGGCAACTCAAGCCTAGGTCCGATCCATCGGCATGGAGCCCTTGAGCCAAGCAGCCGCTCGCGCGATACAAGTGACTGTACAATCACTAGCTTTCACAGCCATACATGACACTGCATTATACACACATGCACAACACACATAGGTACATAGGTTCTGTAAGGGACCTTTTTTTTTCTTTTTTTGCCTAGTTAGAGTAGACAAAAATTTCAGACCACTAAATACACATACACATGTTCCTTCCCTCCTCCCAGGGGGCAGAAACATGTATATATGTATAGTTAGTTTAGATCGAATTACGGATAGGGAATTAGTCAGATCGCGACTTAATTGCATACGCGCAACAGTCCGAGCCGAGGTCCGGCCACTTTGGCACCCTCGGATGTTGTTGCTTAGCTTTCGTGGCTGAGTGCCCTAAGCGCTCGCCCCCAAGCCCGGTAAAGCTGTAAAAGCCGTAAAGGCTCCAGGGCCCATCAGGCTAACAGTGTAGTCAGTTCGAAAAAAAAAAAAAAAACCTTTGGTGGTACTCACGGCTAGCATTCAAGCATTCAATCCCCTCATATTCTGTGAATGTCTCTGACTCCCTAGCCGCATCGCGAAACTTACAGTCTATAGTATAGGATTATAGAAGGACAGTTATAGAAACTATCTATTAGTGCATTAGCGATTAGCGGCATATTAAATATAGCCCACACGAAACTATGCGTGACTTAGTAACGTTGTTTGTGGTTGATGAACAAATGTTTTCACTTTTGAGTTGTCGTTTGTTGTCTGCGGTTTTGCTTATCGAAACGAAGCGTCGTTGTCTCGTTCCCACAGACTGAACATTAGAGCCTTGTCATTTTTGTTATTCCCGCCATACACGCTACTGTCACTCAAAAAAGTTGATCATCGATTTTACACCGGTCGCCTGCGAAGGTTTAAAAAGCTACATAGGTCTTATACACCTTCGGTCTAATTGTGCAGGCACATCTGAGAGGTCTCTTGTACACCGTAGCGTGTGTGCTCAGCTTAAAGATAAGTAAGTTTTCGTCTGAAACATTAAATGTAACAAAATATTAATAATTTAAGATATGAAAGAAGAATGTGCTGGGTGATAAGATTGCGTCACTGGATCGCGACCATTATACACCAGACATAGTGAAATGCTTAGGTGGCTATACACCTTGTGTGTCGAGTTCCGGGAGCAGTCGATGTATATCAAGTATTCAAGTGGGGTGGTAGGGATCGCGACTATCATAGACATGGTAATAAACCGCCAAAGTGATTTTCTTTTGATTTGTCGCATTTCGGGATCGGCCAGTGTATTCAGATTAAAACTGGCTAACATAAAAAAATAACAATATAGTGTCAACGATTTCTTCTTAAACCATAAAATTCTATTAAAACACGATAACGACAATCATATTGTGCCTAAAAACGAGCTAATACAATAGACAATTTAATAACCGCTATTCAAAATCACAATCAGAAATACTTTATTAAATTCAGGCCCTATGGAGACACTTATAAATCTTACAACCACTGGTTCGGAAAACATCCTCGTCATCAAAAAGTGCCAGCAAGAAGCTTGATCAGATCATATCGAAATTTAGTTTATGTTATCTATTTGAATTTATAATACCTTAGTAGGCACTGACCCTATTTTTATTTTCTGTCGTCCTCTCTTATTATTCTCTCTCTCTCTTATCTTATTTTATAATTTTTACAAAATTGAGTTGAACAAATATGCGATTAAGATTTTGGTTTCCACCAAGGTTCACTTTTACTCCGCCGTACTATCTCTATTCAACTTATAGCAAGGACTAAATCTCCGGGAAATCTTAAAATATTCATATTAAAACTGATATATACTTCCAAATAAATATTTTTCAATTCGGCTACTGTCAGCCAACTGCTCATCGAGACGAACCTAACTTATACAAGCTCAATGATTTTACGTTAAGACAGTGTGGAGTAACTTATTATCCCCTAACGATTTAGCCAACTACTAAAAATTAAATTTATCCACGTAATTTATAACTAACAGTACGTATAGTTGTATAATATTTATATTGCACATGATAATTTTATTATTATAATATATTGTTATAATTTTAAAAACCTTCACTGGTAATTCTTATGCAATTTTACCAGCAACACTGACAAGAAATGACGTCTTCAATTTAATGAAATAATTATATTTGTAAAAATTAATTTAAGTGACTTATATATATGAATCACAATACTTACTGGTGGAATATAATCTTCTTATGCTTATTTTTTTAGGAAGTAGTTTTGCAAAATTTAATTATACAAAACCCAATTTTTAATTATAATTGCTAGACGAAAATACCTTTATACTCTATGGCTCGCTAAATGTACTAACAGCTGTTCGGAGCATAGTATTTACATTTAAATACTGTGAAAAGTAGTACTTTGGCATGCTAGACTAATAATCTAGACGTGTATGTAATCAAAGGAAATTGTATATACATACTATATAAATCTAAAATTTCTAATTTATTTTAAATGTGAAAGGTTACGAATATGATACAGTAATATCATCTATTCTCTTTTATGGACACTTTTTATACATGGAGATACTTCTCCTTACCTCTGCGCTCCATAATAACTATAATGGTTTATATGTAGTCGGGCATGAACGCTTGTCCACCGTTCACCGATTGTGTCAACAACTTAACGAAGTGCCGTTACTTCCGTCTGTAGATGTAGCGGCGCGGTCTATTCATTCTGCACACCCTCTCGGAGCAAATGCAACACGCTGCTTTGAAATATTTCGATATTTCTTCAACTATTTATGTTTCGTATTTGAAATAGTTTTCTTAACGGAAAAGCGATTGTTCCGTTCTTTCATATATACCTACATCTATGTAAATATGGATTTTTTTCAGTAACATGGAACTTCTGTTGTGGCTTTCTTTGAAGACGGTGAAGTAATATTTTCTAAACTTATAGAAAGAAATAATGAAAACATTTATTGGATATACACACAACAAATAGCCAATAAATATATAAATAAAAATAATAAAAAAGCGACAGTAAATAATTGTTAATTGGTGTCGAATAGGTCCCTGTCTCCGTAAGAGGCTGCAGCGTTGATTTCTGACAGGGTCTGTCCTACCTCACAGGCGAATTAACACACAGATAACGTTACAATTAAACTAAATAATCAAAAGACATAAGTACATACGTGATATACTATATATATAGCCCGAAGAATAGCTAGACTAAAGTGGCAATAGGCCGGCCATGTAGCTCGGAGAAAGGATGGCATATGAGGCCAAAGAGTTCTAGAGTGGCGGCCACGTACCGGAAGACGCAGCGTGGGCAGACCCGCCACAAGGCGGTCCGACGACCTGGTTAAGGTTGCGGGAAGGCGCTGGATGCGGGCAGCACAGGACCGGTCGTTGTGGCGATTTTTGGGGGAAGCCTGGATATATTCAGCAGTGGACGTCTTTCGGTTGAAATGATGATGATAATATATGTGATATATTATTATATCTGTTATTGTATTCTGTATATCGTTCTATACTATTATCAGGAAGTTGCAGGCGGTTGTTAGTATATAATAATATCACGTACTCGAGTGACAGAGTGCGCATCACTTAAAAAATCACTTGAAAAGAAAAATACTGAACCAACCTAAATGCATCCATTCATTCTGTAGTCATGATATTTATTAAAATTCCAAAGTTTACTAAGTTGCTCAAACACAATACCATTTTCTTAAAATATATTTTAAGTTAATGATTACTCACCAAAAGGGAGAAGATATATGTTAAATTAAAGTATCAATAATAATATCTACGTTCAACTATTTAATGCAATATAATTGAACGTTACGAAGCAGTGCGCTGCCTCTCCCCTAACCGGATGTCTCCGGGGGTGTGACGCGGTCGCAGTGGAGGGAGGGTGCAAGGGCTACTAACTCACTTATGCACTGGCAACGGTGAGCACGACTGATTCAATTTGTACCGTTTTATTAAACTAAAATTGCTTTAGACTGTATGCTATCTTAGATGACCTATACATTATACTATCCACAACGTATTATCACGTTATGGAATAAATACTTTGTGTATAGTTTTGGCTTTACAGTGAGGCGCCATTTTTTTGGCACCAACTACTAATGAAGCTATTTTGAATGTCTTGAAGTGTAACAAAGAAAGTTTTAAAGCAGACAGGAGATGTCACGAGTAACAAGCCAGTCGTATATAAATAATTTCATACTGTTACAAACAAAAGTTAATGACCGCCGTGTCTATCAGTAGATGAACCTAATCAATTCGGGCTGAAGCCAAATTACTTCGCAATGACTAGACACGATCGGCCGTAACGAGTACTGCTGAGGGTAAGACAAATGGGGTGCAACCCCCAAAACAAACGTGTTTTTCCATCACGCTCCTACTCTCCGGAGATGTGGAACATTCACGCTTTTAACGCTATTGGAAATTTGAGGTTCTTATTTAATGATTTCTCTGAACCTAAAGGTAAATATAATAATATTATGCTACCATTGATAGGAAGAGATTGTACAATATTCTTCAATCTTCTTTGAAAGTACTTAATAATATATAGTTATAAAGAACGGAACGCACTGGAATGGAGGCGAATGAAATTTGTTTTAGTATAATCATAAATTTATGCATTTTTTAATTGTGCCCCTTTTTTCGAGGTTACAGCGATCTTATAACTCCAGAACCTAGAAGGTGGATTCTTGCTGCGCAAAGGGAAAGGATGAATTCAAGCCAAACCTTTTTAGGGTTCCGAAGGGTTGTTGCCTTTATAGTTTCGCTATGTCCGTCTGTCTGTTCGCGGCTTAGCTCAGAGATTCTAAGTAATAGAAAGCTTTAATTTGGTATAGTTATAAATATTAGTCACGTTGACAAAGTAGTACAATAAAATCTGAAAAAAAAAACATAGGATAAAAGAATTATCTTATACGTAAATTGGAATTTTTTTTTCTCAACAACCCACTGGATAGGTCGGTCAAAAATATTGCGGGTGTCTTAAAACCATTTTTAGATTGCGATATCAGTTTGCGAAATATTAAGCATTAAATTGCTAATTTTTGCAGGAGTCAAGTGTCGCTCCGCGAGCTAAATGGTTGTTTTTTGGATATGTGAAAAAAATCATGGTAGTAGTATATATAGTGAAGTTAAAAGGAAAACTATCAGAAATAAGTAGGCTTACAATGCGCGTGGCCTGACACTAACTTGACAAATTTATTTTTTAAAGCTACATTATTATACAGGCTATAGAGAAGACTCAGCGATACAATGTCTTTGTGCGGTTATGATTTGTGTATCATATCGTATCGCACCGTGTCCTACCACCCATCAAGAACGTATAAGTTAGAAAGAAAAATCTAACAATAATCAATAATTAAAACATTTTAATTCAAATAAAATGAAAAATTATTAATAGAACTTTAACACCATTTACTAGAAACTCTATGAAATAAACTTATAGAACTTCGTCTGCGATGGAATCGAGAGCTGCAGTAGAACTTAATTTACAATGGAATCGAGAACCAAGACTACTCCAAGGTTTTTAACTTCATACGATTAAATTACGTTGAATGTGGTCTGTAAATCCCAGACTGTAATACAAATTCAACTTCTTTTAAATTCTATTATCATGTTCGAATGGTTCCAAGGGGACAAAGGTGAAGGTAGAAGGGTATCGGAACCTAACCAACTAACGTGCATAATAGTAGTAGTTGTATTCATGTGAGAGTTCGCGGGTGCAATTTGTAGCACATGATGGATTTTTGAATAATTAACTTGATAGTTATTTCTGTATGTGTGTACTTAATATGTGTATGTATCTATAACTCAAATTTTATATAAGTATAATATAACATACCTCAAGTGATAGGCTAAAATACTATTAGAAAGAGAAAAAAAAAACAAAAGTTATATCTATATTTCTTCTCAACCAATTTTAATGATATTTTAAATGCAGAGAGTATAGTCGTTCCGAAACGGATATGCTATAAAAATATCGACACTATATCCAATAAAACATAAAATATGAGTAAAAGCTCGTGTGTACGTATGTATCAAGTTATACTTTTTTTATCGTAACAAAACAAACATAACTTCATAAAATATTATCCCTCCCGCCTGTGTGCCAACAACATGAAGTTAGCGATCAATAATAACAGTGTCAATTCATTTTACCGACTTTTAAAAAATAATTTAACATTGAATTAATCAATATTATTTCAATTTAATTTTAAAGTGATTTTTTTTTATTTTATCGCCCCAAAATTTTTCCTTTATATATCGCATGTCTCATTACAGCTGGCCGTAGAGTAGGGAACTGTGAGACTCGAGGCGAAGATGAAGTTATTTTTTTTAAGTTTCAATTGCATCGTTGTTTCATAAAAGCACACAATAATTTTTATTGAAGTTGTTTTTTATTTTCTAATTCATTGTTTTAATTGTGTAAAAATAGGGTAATTCTATATATAAATAAAACAATATTTATGTTTAAAAGTGAGTAATACGAATTCACTTCTACTAATTCACTATTTTAATCACGTTGCACTACAGTCACATGATGCGCGCTCAGCTCTCAAGTTTAACTTCAAGTTAACGCAACAAAACGTATAAATTCAAAAATTAAATTACGTCACATATTATAAATTATTACTACGTAATAAAATCATGCTGGGCCGCGAGCACAGCTGGTAATATAATTGAGTTATGTATAAATATCTTCAATATTCTTCCTTCAAATCCGTTCCATTCTTGATAATCTAAAGATAACACCGGTATCATTTTCCATGTCAACTCCCATGGACGAGTATCTATTTAAAACTCGGCAAAAATATCAAAAGGGACATGTGTATCCTTGAAGCGTTCAATTCTCTAACGTTTCAATGAATAATATAAAGACCACAGTGTAATATTATAATAGTATATCAAAAAGCATTTATGTAGTGATGATGTTGTCAGTCTTGAAATTACCAGTAGTATGTGCCGCGGCTAACGCACCCGTGTAGTCGTCTCCCACTTCCCGTACTTGCCTTCAGCTAGCCACATTCCGTGACACTAATGGTTACTGCTCCGCTCCTTAAAGTCATAGCGTAAAGTTATATGGCCTGTAACCTTTCTGATTAACTAGGTTATAAGATAAAAAAAGAGTTTTATAAATTTGACTGGTAGCTACATATATGAGCACGTTCAAACAAACAAACAATGTGTTGAGCTTTCTAATATCAATATACAGTATAGATTTGCGATGCTTAACAAATACAATTAAATATGTTTTATTCTGCCAATTTTATTTACCTACTCTGCATTTCATAAGTGTAAAAACGAAACGTATATAAAGAGTATTATAGCCATTAAATCCCGTTTTGCCGAGAAACTGGATTTAAATTGGCATTTAAAAAGTACTAGAATTATTTTATATTTGTATATACAATATTATTCCTGTTACAATAACATAACTTATAGGTAATTAAGATATAATATAATATTATCTTAATTATTGTGCGCGCAGACAGAAGAATAATTTCTAGATATGCGAGTATTAGACATAATTTACTCAATTTTCGACTCTGATAAAGTACACAAGAAGTGGTTTCTCGACTTGGATTTATTTATTTATTTTCTTTATTTAGTTTATAAAACTATATTTGATTGAATATTCTTACAATACACAAACATACATACATGATTTTTATAGTATGTTACAATTGGAACCTACCAAGCGATCATAGAATTGTAAATAATATTTAATGTTACTACTACAAAGCTCGACGATATTTCTTCAAATTATATTATATTTTTTCCTTAAGACTTAAACCAAGGTTATCATTTGCACTGGGACATAAACTTTATTGGATCAAATCTGTATGCGTCGAGGTGTAAACGAAAATATCGTCGACTGCTGCATTTTTACATTTCGTTTGGTGTCTTTTTGCACTTTGTAAGAATTTCAGCAATGGAACTACCAAATTAAACGATAATGCTCTCAAAAATATTTTTCGCCTCTTATTACTTTCAATTTCAAGTGCACAGTGTGAAAATTGTGCGCCTATACTTTCGGAGAAATAAAACATAGTTACATAATTAAAAAAATGTATATACATATCTGATTAGCTTCCAGGTTTAACCTGAATATCTGCCATCGAGCAACTATCGGTCGATGTATCCCGGCAGCTGCATTTGAGAGCTCTAGCCGTCTTTCACCGCTTAGTGTATTACCATCTTCTACCAAAGACAACTGAGTTAGTTTTTTAGACATATCCCGAAAGGACTTGATACTTTAACTTCCAAGTATACATCATTCAAAGGTAAACAAAACTAGGGGCATACGCTGGTGCGTAAATTCATTTGAACAACGCTTAACTAAAGATTCGAGTACCCAAAATCGAATAAGGGCTCTGTAATAAAACAAATCGTGCACCGTTTTATGGGCGTTTGATTGACCCCGTTGAATCTATGGGGTCGTAACTTGAGTTTACGTGTCGGTAGCTGCGAGCCGAGTGCCTGTTTACGAGCGATTAGCGATTCCTTTTCCCCGGCTAATTGTTCGTGTTTCAACTATGATAAAACAATACAGTGTTAAAAGTATTTTATTATCTTGATGTTATTTATTGACTTGAAATTCTATTATCGGTTTTGGAGAAAAAGATCTATCTGCATGTATGAAATAAAAAACTGACTATAGGTAATTTAAAGGAATGTAAAGATGAACCAACCAATGGTGTACTAGCCCTACTCATTGGGTTGGTTGGAAGCAGTAGATCAATTAAAAAGCATTAAATTAATTATATCTAATTAATGCGGATGCATAAAAGAAGTAATGAATGTAAAGGAAGCGAAGCAGGTCTGCAATTATAGAGAAAAGTCGTCTTCCATTCTTCCTTTTTATCATATGGTGTAAATCAATTTTTTGCTAAACTTAGATATAAAATACGTACGTATATATACGCCGTATACGTCAATAATACGCGACGATCAAATCCAATATGTACTCATGGACAACGCAAGCAAAACCGAATTATTCGGTGTCTGATTGAGTCTCAGGCGGGAATCGAACGGCGCCTTCGTGTAAACAGACCGCGGGCGGCGCGCCACGGTGTTATTACGTATTGCAACCGGGTGGAAATTGGATTTTTATTGAAAGTTCGGGGGCGAAATGTGTTCTGTTTGCGGTCTTTTTAGATTCGTTCGACGTGAAACACTTTTACGTTTAAATCACGTTTGTATGCCGTGGCTTTACCTACTTACATTTTTATTGTATACAATTGCAATATAAAAAGGTTTTTTTTTAATTATATTTACAATCAATCTAACGATTAGTAGAAACGTAATTTGTTGTTAAACAGTAAAAAATTAATACGGAGCTAACAGCATTTAATTTTAAAATTTATTTAATCACTGCGTTGTCTTTCATAAAGCTATATTAAAATATTTTTCTAAATAACTATTTTACTTCATGAACTGTTTGTAAGTTAATGATACTTCTGTTTGGTGTTATCACGACTTGAGTCTTAAGGTTTTTCACTGAACGTCTTCCTAGTTTACCTAGATATGTAAGCTCAGTCGCTCAGATATTGGAAAATAATAAAAGCTAGAGTTGCTGAAACGTTGTTGCGCATATTTATCCTACTGATTGTACAATTGGATAAACACGACCTGACAAAGTTGTTGAAGCCTTCTCAACAACTCTCCGTTGTGCTGAGAAGTGTAAATTTTAAACTATGTATACTTATTTCTAATTACATTTTACTTGCAAGTAAAATACGTAACACTCCTGCGTCCGATTGAAACCATTTCGTGATGGGATTAGTGTGTGCGGCGTCCGTGCCATCCCACGGGACTTCAGCCTGCGGGATCTGGAATTGCAGGGGATTAGGGCTGGCGACGTTGTACATATCTTTGCATAAATTTTATTTAAGCGTATTTCAAAATACAGTACGATGATAGTATTGGAAACAAAATTGTCCACGTTCATCGCTTTCTTTTATAAATTATTCAGAAATCAATATCTTTTCTTTTCTAATATTTTCGTAAACACATCTAAAATTGTTATTATATTATTTTTATTGAAATACTATTCATAATTAACTATCCACAAAAATATTCAATAGATTATTCATCTAACTTTGTTATGAGTGCAACAACCCTACAAGTAGTATAAATTCTGATTGTTTTATTATTTACTCACTATTAGTGCTGACTGTAATTAAATCTTAGCAGGTATCGGAAGGACAGTTAGCTAGAAATACACCTTCTTTTGAAGAAGAGTGACATGACTACGCTTTGAATTAGGATAAAGTTTAATATAATATTATGCGTTAATATATATAGTGTGTCAGTACCTGCATACAAAAGGCTTTATATTATTAACAAATTCACATTATTATTAACCTTTCCTACAGTTATTTTTGTAAAGATATTGTATATTTGTTGATTTCGTTGTATTTTAAGTGTTATTCTAATTGGCAGTGGCCGCTCGTCAGTTTATCCTGACGTTATCCCATTGTTACGTTAAAATACGTTTACATAAATACTAGTAAAGTCGCAGCACCGCTGAAAGTTAATTAACCGTACAAAAAACGTAAAAACTATAACAATATTAACTTTACGTTATAATTATCGGTTTATAAAATTAATATTATTTATAATTATCGGTAAATGGTTATTTTTACCGGTTATTTTTAGCAAGATGTTAACACAATAAGCCTAATAGGCTAATTGGCACTCAAGTGCAGCTGGCCGAAAACACCTATAGATGCTTAGTGACAATTTTCAAACTTAAGGGTGTTATTTAGCCGGGCAAGCATTAGAAAATAACCTACCACCACGCTATAGTTTCATCACGATGTTTTTCTTCACCTAATGCTTAAACTTACTGCAAGGATTCAAAATCACGTCGATCGAAGCGATGTCTGTGTACGCTACTACAGAACCATCATTATTTCAGTCTCACGTTTCCAACATTGAACGTCACACTAAGCTAATTTGTTTTATTTGTTTATACTAGCCTTTGACCATACCAGATATTATGTATAAATAGCCAAAGATCATAACATAGCCAGGCCCAGAAACTAAGCTGGATTTCCAGTACATCGGCCACAACATGCCTCCAGCTACTTGGCAACAGACTTAAGTAGACGGTGGTAGCTAGTTAAGCAAGCAGTAGTATATGCTCTACACTATTTCCTTCACCAAAAGTTTCGCAAAAGATACACGCATTAACACTAACCCATCGTTGCTTCAATATCGATGAGCAAGATATTATCTTTCGTTTTCCATTTATACCACCGGTCGATATGCCCGCAGGTTCTAATCAATCAGAACGTATCAGAATAAATCCCACACCCCTTTGTGCGGATCACAGAACAGGGATTACTTCCACTCCCTTAGACATCGAAGACGTTCTTAATCATTGGTATAAAGATTTCTTAGATTTCATCAAGCACACGTCCCAAAACAGGATACAATGTATTAATCTATATATATATATATATATATATAAGCGAAATACCACTCATCACGAGATCTCCGAAACTATAGGTCCAGTTGACTTGAAATTTAGCATAGTTACTCCTTTCGCGATTTAGACGCTCACTAAGAACAGATTTTGGAAAATTCAACCTCTAAGCGTGAAAAATAGGGTTCCAAAGTTTGTATCGGGTAGGTGAAAAAACATTCTCTAACGAATTTTCTGCCATGCTCTACGAACAGAACGGTGATAATATCATCACAGATACTGTTTTTTTGATTGTATGTCCGGATTCAACTTAAAAATGGCTTGCGCGATTTTGATAAAACTTTGTACTCGGGAGGTATATGTCATTTCTCAATATATAGGTTAATAATTACTCCGTAATCAACGCGTGTGGAGCCGTAGGGCACCTCTAGTTAAAATAATATATTACCTGTTTTTAACCGCTCTTGCTAACAGAGATGAAGAGTAAATACTATTAGTGAGGAAACTATAATATTAAATAAATTTCAACAAAAAGATATAAAAAACATCTAAAAAGTAGACGGATACTCTTTCATACAATGTTGGGCTTGGACAAAAACAGATATGTAATGATATGAAAATGATTTCAATTAATAGCTATACATTATCAAACAATCACCGAAAATTCTGTTGATTTTAGCAATCCGAGAGCAAAGTTCTAAGATATTTTGTGAAAGTGAGGTCATATAATAAACTATGATTATATCTTATACCTTTAAACGATCAATTCTTATATATATATATAATGCGGGTCCAACGATTTTCACGAAATTTAGTATACAGGGGGTTTCGGGGACGATAAATCGATCTAGCTAGGATTCATTTTCAAAAAATGTTGTTTTATTCGTGTTTTCAATAATCAACTAACCAGCTCTTTTTTTTTTATTATTCTGTCAGTAAGATCGAAAATTTTTATTCATATTTCATCACTATGTAATTCGTATTTAAAAATAATTTCTAAAAAACACAATTTAAAAAAACGAACAAAGCTCGGTCATCCACTGCTACATAATAAATTACTTAATATTATTATTATATGAAATAAACGATGTTTGAAGTACAGTTGATATTTTTGGTATATAGAGTTATGTTTATTATATTTTTAAAGTGGGAGAGTTTTAAGAAACTCACAAATCCTATGAATAAGTTAGGAAATTATAAATTACATTACGAAATGAGTTATCCACATCTACACAGGACTATTGAAGTTCGAAGGCTGTCATATGTCAGCACTGAGCGCAGACTAAAAATACAGTTATCATCAAAAGATAACTATTGAAACAATTTGTTAACATGTATCGATTTTAATATTTATTTTTATCACGTATAAAGATATTCTATTTTTTAGAAGTTTAATCTGATAATGCTAAATGTTTAATTATTTTGATTGCAAAAATTATCTGGTAATTGGCGTTGTTCTATTTTTTTGAAATTATTTACATCAAATTATTATAGATAATATTTACTTACTCTTTAACTTACTTATTAGTTTTCTCATTTTTTAGATTGTAGATTGTGATGATATTTTACAATTATAAGTACATGAATATAATTGATTTTATAAAGCGTACTTTAAGTAATATATTTCTGGGCCCAGAAATACCCGTCTCCTTTGTTACTATTACCATTCCTTATGACTCGCTAAATGATCATGAAAGCTCATTGGCACTAGTTATGCAGATACATTCACGAGACACAAGCTTTAAAGCTCCTCTCTAATGCAACTCGAAGAGAAATCGCATTGTCAGGAGTCATCACTGCTACGGGCTATTATGAACAGTTACTATTTAAAACAATTGATATGTTCTCGTCTTTCACAGTGGCCGTTCACAAACAACCATATGCTTACCATAGTACTCAGTGGAGTTACTTTGCTAAGTGAGCGCAAAAATAAAGGCTTTTTTCAATAGGGAAACGTTTGCCAATGTTAATGTTGATTTTCATAAAGCTGATT
This sequence comes from Saturnia pavonia, assembly GCA_947532125.1. Lineage (NCBI taxonomy): Eukaryota > Metazoa > Arthropoda > Insecta > Lepidoptera > Saturniidae > Saturnia > Saturnia pavonia. The sequence continues at coordinate 16,816,582 of OX383907.1, read as the reverse complement.
ATGTAATTCAGTTCAGTTCACTGTAATTATTGATTAGGATTTTATATTTTGTTTTAATACATAGATAGTAGTGTAATATCTCTGTCTGTCTTTTTATCTTTAAAAACTAATATGATAGAACTTCTAATCTTATATAGAAACTAGTCGTGTACTCTGTCGGATTTCCCATCGGCATAATTTTAGGAATCATTTTCATTTTAACCCACATATTTAATCCCGTTACTGATGAATTTTCAAAAACCATTTTTATTGTTCATCTGAAGTTTCATGCTTCTAGAACCAGTGGCTCAAGCTGTGCATTGTCTGACAAGTGGCAGTAAGTTTTGTTAATATACTATATAGATATGTCAGGAATAGATTTATAAGCATTTATGAATACCTATTTATGTAAATATTGATACGTATAACGTAATATTTCAATACATTCTGTTTTATAATACTTATCCCCATCGCACTGAAGTCATTCTGTTTATGTCGTGCCTCCAAGTCCGCCTCCGCCGTCATTCAACGCCGACTTTTTGTTTCTCTGTTAAATATTTAAGTAGATTTAGAATAAAAAGTTGCTTTCGTGAAGCCTCTCGTCGCGTCGTCGCGCGTCTCACAATGGCGGGGACTCTTTATATTTTGCTTTTTCTTTCAGTAATGTGTTAGGACCGCTCTGCGGAAAATTGTATTCCTTATTTATTTTTCTATGAATGGTTTCACTTTCATGTTTTTTTTTTCATTTATACTTTTTTCTATTGTTTTAAAATGGTAGAAGTATTATATTGTTATACCCGTGGGTAGTGAAATGCCGTTATATTTCACGTAAACATTTAATTCGTACTCAAAAAATATGAACTTAAGAAATATGAGCACTCACAAATTGCTCTTCGAATGTACTTGCAGAATCACCTTGTATGGTCCTCTTGTAGATGTCTTCTTTTATATTATATAGTTTGTTGTTTATACTGTTAGCCATAAGAACCCTGAGCCTCCGACAGCTTTTCTAGTTTCTTGGGTGTCACGTGGCTTGCGATACGGCTCGCTTATATACCCAAATTAGATGATCACGAAATCTCTAGCAGGTGTTGGAACTCTTGAACATGTTGTAAACAACTTAAGTCATCTATTTTTAGACCATTGTTTGTTGACGCAGTCTGAGCGTTAAGGCTTTGTATGTGTGCTTTGTAAAACCTGTGATTGCTGAGATTTCGAGAATGATGTTTTTTTCTATTCTTTGCTCAGACCGTAACAATATTTATATTGTATTAAATCAAAAAAGTGTTTTTGATTTAATTCCTCAAGTTTTTTGTTTATGGAAGATACATTACTACTGCAGTCTGGAACAAGCTCTTTAATTCTATTCAAAATCTAATCTAAATAACAAAACAACTTTATTCCATTTTGACCCTAAAAGGTAAGTGCCAAATGTTAAAACACTATCACCGGTTCGACAAACATCCCAATCATCAAGAAGAGATGGCAAGAAACTCGACCAGGTTTATTGATATATATATATTTTTACTATTTAAAGTTTGTTTACAGTTATAACAACTTTTAGTGTATGCACGGCGAGGGGGTCACTTGCTTTACATAATGTTGTAATACAATTGTCTGACAAATCAGTAATGTACCTACCTAAAAATTTGTATTTGTCTTACTGAGTTCAAAACATAGGGATTCTTGTTTTTTTTTTTAATTCTATTTATGCACTGCCTTCGAACCGTTCCGACTCAGTCAAGAGTAGCCTATTATGACTGACCTCAGGATTTCGGATTTTAAGATTGGTTATACATAGATAGATAGATCGCAGTGATCACTTAACCTTAAGCGGACGGCATGTCTGTTTGCTACTTCATGAAAAAAGTAATTAACAACATTTAAAGATTTAGGCAAGCCACACCCGTCCTGTAATAATTTACTCGAAACATAAAACAACACGTTAGAATTCCCTTCATAATAAATAGGTGTGTGTTAATATATAATATTATGGTTGGACACGCTATAAACTGTATTGCCGACATCGTTTTGTAATTTTATTACAGTTTATTGCCACAGGGGTTAGTTTATTGTGTGATCACTGTGTAATCGCCTGTGGGCTGTGTATTGTTGTGGTTTGAATTAGGTCAGGATATCGAATTAACAACTATATTGATATACCTACTACAAATTAGATAAAGCTTTCGGAATTAATATACTATGTTCCATTCAATAGGATATTTGATTATGGGAAAAATAATAATATATTTATAAACATCCGCACTGATTGTGGGTTTTAAAAGAGTTTTGTGTATTAATATTATTTTAAAAATAATCAAGTAATATCCAAAAACTCAGAAGAAAAATGTTATTTTTTAGCTTGGACACGTGATCGAAAACAGACTGGATTGGTTGAATTTATCTTGACATCACACGTTTTTCATTGACTGCCGATCCTTTGAGTTTCTTGGTGTTTTGCAGTTTTGATAGCTCTATTATTATTTATACTACACTACTAAAAACACATATAACACTTTTTGGGTAACACATAATTTTATCTCCACATACTACTGAATATAAGTACGTGCGCTAACCAACTGCGGCACTGGAGTTATTACTCAATATAATTATAATGGATATACGCATAAAATGTCTTTATGTTTAGTTTAGTTTTTAATTAGTTTAGATTTCAACGAACAAAAAACCCACCGACTTTTTTTAAAAAGGCTGTTATTTTTACGCGGGTTTTTTCGATTGCAAATTAGGGTACTTTTTCTATATTAAGTAAAAATAAGGTGAAAAAATAAATATTTTAAATCAACCGGAAATCGAGATAAACCCTGAAAAACTCACCCACCCACTTCCCGACCTCAGATCGCCCGTAAATTATTTTTCCTTTCATTTTTGTTCTATTTTCCTCCTTTTCCAATGGATTTCATAATACTATTATAATTTTTTACCATTTTCAAAGGCTTCAACCCTGGTCTAGAGGTGGAAAGTTGGTCAAATAAATGTAACTTAGGTGAAACCGTCGGACACGGTTAGTGCAATAATAATGTTGTATCAGTAATCCACAGCACAAACTAATCGCAAATCGTGTCAGAACAAACATCGGCCGGTGGTACCGTTCGCGTTCCCGGCACACGATCTCCTGTGTAAACATTCACTGGATACAGCTCAGCCACAGTTATGATACCTCAGTAGTTAAACAATCATTAATAATACTTATTTGCAACTACATACCTTATAAACAGTTCGTCTTCACTTAGATCGAAAACACCTTATAAATACAAGTGAGGCCATGTAAGTTTAACAGAGAGAAAAATAGATTGCCGGAAGCCACCTATTATTAGGAATCAGGCAACTGAATCAGAGCGATAAGAGAATACGAGATTTATGTTTAAGGCGAAAAGAATATGAATTATATTTCGTATCATTACTCTTCGGTTATTCAATAGTAATCGTCGAAAAATGAATGTTTATTTGTGTGTATCTAGGCGTTCCTAAACCATTCATCGAATTGTGATAAAACTGTAGTTCGCGGTTGTTTCTGTTGTTGCATTAGGCAGCCTGGCCGCGGTGATCAGTTCTTGGTGGCCAATGTTGCGGCCAAAAATCCTCAGTTGACTTTACGGATTGGTTTCAAATGGACGTTAGGAGTGTATTGCTGTGCTTGTGTATGTAGCTATGCTGCAGAAAAAGAAGAATAAAAAGTCACAGAAAATATTGGGTGTACCCCAATTACTATGTGAAAGACAAACAATAAAATTATATTATACTTACTACTTAGATATCAAAAATTATAAAGATAAGTTCTTCAATTATTTGAGAATGTTAACGAGCACGTTTCATCAGATACTTATAGAATTAAAACTAAAATACGTGGTAGTATTACCGACCTCAACGGCTAATGCGCCAGAGAGAATATAAATGCGCTTACACTGACAACATTCAAAGAAATGTACTGAACTCGACGGCCACGGCTACCCGTTAGCCACGTGTGTGTCACACAAGAACTGATTGGTCGCGGCGGCCTAACATGGCCGCTGGCCGCTTGTTTCTATATGCATGCGGTATTTCAAATTTATGAACAATAGCTACATCTCACTGTCCACCGCGATCTGGCCGCCTAGTACCAAGCCTGGTGAACCCGCAAAAGTCGCAAAAGCCTCCATGGCACATAAGGCTAACAGTATAGACAGTTCGAAAAAAAAGGCCGCCTAGTGCATTTGAAGTCTATTAATACAACCAACGTACAACAGATGGCGAGCTAGTCGTTTTAATTTCAAGACAACGGAAACGAACTCGCGGGCAAATACTAGTTATCTAAATAAAAAATATAGTAATTAAATTAATCATTTTACAAAAAAAACTTAGTTTAAATTTACCCACAAAAAGGTAGTAAAATTTGCTTAATTTTGTCCCTAAATATATCTTAGTAATTATTCAAATCTAAACCATGCGTAAAAACTTTTATTTTAGATTTTTCTTCAAACGCGGTTTGACTGGATAATAATGATATTGCCGTATGTGCAACGAAAAGTGTTTTTTGTAGTACTAGAAGTAAATAGTTTCCCTTTATCGAGTTTTGACTTCAAGCTTTATGAAGAAGTTGCTACAAATATGTTTACAACATAAAGTTTCTTGGGTTCGGTTGATTGTGGTTTAAAATATTTTTTAATATACTGTGGTGTATGAACCCGTTCGGTGAATCCCGCGCAGATGCACCGACTCGCACGGAGCCCGCTGGGATTAGCGTTAGACGCGGAGCACGCTGCTGTAATCCCACAGGAGGGCGCACACACTGGGATTATACGTCTTTGTTACATTAATAGTTCGTGTCGTGACCGGGAATACGCCGTATTCATTACTCAATATCAATGGATAATTCTGTGTCTAATTTCTATACTATAATATTCTATTCTTCGCTAGTTATTCCGTAAGCATATCTTAAACAGAGTGGTAATTCTATTCGTATAGGATATTATAAGAGGTAGGACTCAGAGCAATATCTATGATAATTTATCTTTACTTTGGGCAGCCCGACTAATGAAATAACCGGGCGTTAAAATAGTGATCAAGAAAAACAATTCAAATCGCATGGAATAGATGTCGCTGGGCTACTAGAAACTTTGGAAATACTATATTTAAGTTAAATTATTAATAATATCATAAATACATATATTGTAGGTAAAACTAGCTGTGCCCACGGCTTCATTCGCGTGGTCTACAGAATGCCGTCGGTATTGTGGTGACCGTTTATTGTGTTATGATAACGGAACCCTAATTCTTTTTCTACAATAAAAGTAGCCTAAGTTACATCTTATAATCAGCTATCTGCCAGTGAGTGCCGTGTCAAAATCAGTACAAACGTTTCTGAGATTACCCGGAACAGTAGACAGACAAAAATGTTTAAAAATTGTTATATAGTTTCATATACATTTAGTAAATAGCTTTTATTTTGACATTACAAACAGACACTTCAATTTTATTTATTTGTACAGATATGTATTAAACACGGGCCTCTATTTCTATAAATAAACTGTTGGCTTTTAACGGTAATGAAATCATCAATGTAGGTATATAATAAATGTACTTGTTATACTGTTTTTTACGACCTATCATTTCAAATATTACGTCAGTGCGAGTTTAGTCAGATCGCGACTTAATTGCATACGCGCAACAGTCCGAGCCGAGGTCCGGCCACTTTGGCACCCTCGGATGTTGTTGCTTAGCTTTCGTGGCTGAGTGCCCCAAGCGCTCGCCCCCAAGCCCGGTAAAGCTGTAAAAGCCGTAAAGGCTCCAGGGCCCCTCAGGCTAACAGTGTAGTCAGTTCGAAAAAAAAAAAAAAAAAGTCAGTGCGAGTATAGTTATATTATGTTATGCAATATTTTGACCTTTTACATACATACCTAAACGTTTATTTAAAACCGTTTATATAAGCATCGGTGGTTCAGTGGTAGAATGCTCGCTTGCCACGCGGGCGGCCCGGGTTCGATTCCCGGCCGATGCAAACCTTTTTTTTCTCTAACACTGTAAAAATAATTTTAATCATTGTCATATTTACATTACACGATTACATTTTTATATAGTATGCTCCGGTAAAACATCTTTTTAGAGACGCCTGTTCATTTATAATAGCAACAAAATCTTAATAATATAACAAATGTATATACACATACATACATCATATTTGCATTCTAGTAAGAGTTTTGTTATTTTGCTACTTATTATTGTTCGATGGAGTATATTTCCAGTGCTGCAAACCAGGTCATTTCATAACTCATGACTAGATCAATTAAATAAATCAAGTGATAATAGCCAGTATTGAATTCATGACCTCAGTTTCAAAACCGTAATAACAAGAGTCAACCAGACAGTTAAAATACATTTATAGAAAATATTAAAATAAACATTAAATAAATATTAAAATATAAATGTATATAAAATACCAATACGCAAACCCGTCCACGCGTGGCTGTGGCTCAGAAATTTCTTTTTTATCCGATCGCTACTAAACTTTACAGGGGTGATCCAGAGCTAATATATAAATTGTCTGAAAATTTCATCAAAATCGCTCCAACCGTCTTGGAGTCCATAGGGAACATACATACAAACATCCATTTTTATAGATATATAGACAAATATTATTCTATTATTTTCATTTGAAGTAGGTTTTAGCATAATATATTATATTATGGCTTACCTAATAATAGGGACCTTATATATGAAATTAGCGTTTTATATGGAAAACGTAAAACGAAAAAAATAATATGAAATTATACACTTAATTAATCGAAGTATATACCATTACTATCTATGCACTTTTGCCATTTTATAGGTAGTTGATTCCATTGCTGAAAAAATGTTGGGAGCTAGATTTTAATCTTTGGAGGCACTTTGGACAGCCTCATCAGAATTGATTTTTTTTCTTGCAAGAAATTGTCCAATTTCCGAAAAAGTGGTAAGCTTTCGAGCAAGGCTTGGGGAGTATGGTGGGTGTCGGAGAAATTCCAACCGCAGTTCTCCTAATTTATCGTTCGTCTGTCGTGAAGTATGGGGTCTAGCGTTGCCCTAAAGCAGCAGTGGGCTTTGACCAATTGACCAATCTCGGTTGTTTAACGGCTAGCTTTTCCATCATGGTTTGCAATTGGGTTTTGATTTTCTTTTTTGTGATAATAGGAAAGATCATAGGTATATAAGTTTTATAACTAAACTGTTATTATATTATTTTTTTACGCAATATATCAAAAGTTATTTCAAAATAAAAATTAATTTTCGTGTGACGTCACAATGTTAATTTCTACTCATTGTAGAACACACCTGATACAGTGCTTCGAGTCTTAATCGATGATATTCCTTTAACATTATGACGTCACAAACCTGGCGATCAATCGTGGCGCGTTCATAGTCATGTGATTCTTTTTAAAATATTACATTTTGAATTGTTTATTATTAATAAGAAAAATGTTTTAAGAGTTTTTCCAATTGAATATTATCATAATTATGATGAAGCTTTAAAATACATAAAAAAACAATATTCTTTTTTTTTCATATACTCAATTGTTGACAATACAGATCTGCCGTTATCGTCTGGCCATATCTTAAGAAGCTGTAGTGTATGACACCAGCATTTGTCCACATACTAACCAGTACCTTTTTCTGAGTCAACTTTCGCTTGGTATAGGATTTGGCCGGTTCCTGGTTTCAACCACAAGTAACAATACTATTCAAAATTCTCTCGTTATTGTGACGGTTGAGTAATGTAACGCAGCGCACAATGCGTGTTGGTTGGTGTGCTTCAGTCAATTCATGCGGTAACTATTTCTCGAGCTTTTTCACGTTTCTAATTTGTTTTAAGTGAATTTTTTTTATCACTCACATCAATTCCTGTCGTTAACTTTGACGTGGTTTGCGATAGATCCGTTTCCACGATCACCTTTAATTCTTAATTATCAACTAGGGTCTACGGCCGTCCACGCGGTTTGTTTCCTAGATCGACATTTCCAGAACGAAAACGTTGGAACCAAAAATGTACCGTGCTTTCTTTTACAGTAGCTTCCCTATAAATATCATTAATCCTTCGATCTATTTCTGCAGCGCTGATGCCGCGATGGAACTTATTTTCGTAAATAATGCGATATTTATATAATAATATATAAGTTTACCATTTTGTGAAAAGAACGATTTCAAAGAATAATCAAATGGTGTGAAAACAAATGAGTCACTAAATTCGTAACACAAATACATAAGCCTAAATTTGAATTTGAAAACATCAACAAACAAAACGCCAATTTCATATGTATGAATCTAATATAAACTAATATTCATTTATGTTAATGGCATTAATTTTATTGATATCCAGCAACCGCCCGCCATTTCATTGGCGTTTATTACAATATAAAAACAAATAATAATAAAAATAAGCTATATCACTCAGGGATAATGTAGCTTCCTCTCAGTAAAATAATTTTTAAAATGGGATCAATAGTTCCAGAGATTACCTTCATAAACATACACACTTCACCTCCTTATAATAGTAGTATAGATTAGATTGCAAGGATTGGCAATTCGATTCAATAAACAAACAGATAGAAATAATATAATATAGGATGGTGCGGTTCGGCGCCAAACGGTAATAGATTGCGCGTCAAACAGAGTTCGCAAGCCGTAAGTGGCGTTTAATTAAAACCGTGTCAGCGTCTTCCAGGAGGTATTACGGCCTGCGGTTTTATTAAAAGAAAGAAAATAAGTCGCTTATTGTTATTACGTAGATATATGTGGTAAAATGTTCTTTAAAATTGTTTTGCTTTCAAAAGCTTCAGTAAAAGAAATATCTTAATTATGCATTGATACTTTCGATCGTGAAAGGTATCGGAAAAACTTTTTTATTTATTTGTTGAAATGCTGCTGAGGTTTGACGTGTCATTTTTTTTAATTGTATTTTTATTATAGCTGCTTAGCGTCTATGTAATAATTAGAGATGAATGAATTATTTAAAATACATTAATGTGAAATGCAAAATACGTATTTTTATTTTGCATTTGAAATACTTTAAAAATTTTTTTTCTATTTTATTTGAAATACTTAATATCGTATCGTATATTGTATTTGTAAAATAAAAAAGTCTATTCTTGAATTTTTATTTCTTACTTTTTATTTTACATTGTTTTTCTATGGTTTCTACCTATGTAGGCAATTTCGACGTTTTCGTAAGGGAAATAACTAAAAGAGTTTGGGACATTTCTTACTCTTTCACTCTGAACTGAAAGAGCGATATGCAAAAAATACGTAGCGCAAAAAATATGAACTGGCTATGGATTTTCTGTCTCTGTCGCTGTAATCACTTTTTTGGTGCTAAAAACGCCACAGTAGTCGAAATAATCGAGGTTGAGATGTTTTCGTAGTGGTTATTTTCAAAGGAGATTAAAGCAGATTAAAATTTAATTGTACATCTGACATTGAACAGTGTTTTGTGTGTCCGCACAATGGTAAATTTTAATAAAACTGAATAAAATGATAACGCTGTCGTTATTTCAAAACCGGTTACACGATCTGTCTGTCTAGTTCCTTCTCTGTCTACGCAAGTTTTAGAATATAATAGTTCAGTGAACTGTAGAATAAGTTAAAACCAAAAGACATAAGTAATGACACAACATAAAGCAGTCACTTCATATATGATTGTATAAAATCAAGAACGTTGAACAGCGTAAATATATGAATAAAAGCAGCGAACCTATACGCAAGAACGTCAAGATAATAATTACCAACCACTGTAACGAAAATATTATAGATATCTGCATGAGTCGATTTACAACCGCCTCACTGTTTTATTCATAATATTTATTGTGTATAATTAGGAAGCGTAGCTATATAGATACGAACAAAGGAAACGTTACAGTTTTATATTATTACGATATATAAAGTAAATATTTCAAGGACTAGGAATATTACTGGGAAGAAATCATAGGGAACATGGTAGGTAATTTGGGGCAGTTGAAAATATGTATATAATACATGGATACCTCTGCCAGATTCATTCTTTTAATAAGCGCGAAATGTTATTATTTACTTACAACTTTTTCCACGTTTTAGTTGACTGGTTCGAGTATGTTGACTAGTGAATATGTAACTATGGATGCTGACTTTGAAAATACATCGACGATTTTTCATTCGATGTAAAACATAGAAATTGTATATGGATGAAATTCAATACTTCAATTCATAAACATCGATAATTCCAACAGTCAAAAGTCTATTCCTTAAATATATCGAAGACAAACCAGGGTAGACTATCGGAGACACCAGGATTTTCTTCGACATCGTCGTTACGGAATCACAGATGTTGTGGGTGTCATTGCACCACCTATTGTTCGTTGATAGCACGATCTTTTAAATATCTATGCAAGCGTCAAAGACAATTGTATAAAGTTTTAATTCAATCAAAAGAACGATATGCGAATGCAGAGAACACGAAAGACAAACATTTTGCATTTAGGTATTTATATAAAGACTAACTTTCGCTTGCGACATTTCATAAAAGTGAAAAATTGCATAGATACATAGACAACGTAGCTTCTTATTAGTTAAATAATTTTTAGAATCTAACCAGTAGTTCAGAGATTACCTTCTAAAAACATACAAACTTTTAACTTCTATATCTATACATGTTATAAAACTCAGCGTCTCTCTATCTTTCTGTCCGTTTATGTTCCTTTTACGCAAAAACCACTAATCCGATTTACATGGTTTTTTCCTTTCATTCGTAGATATGTTATCTGGCCAGGTTATGTTATATAAAGTAACATATGATATAAGCAGTGATGGTAATGATGAATCAATTCGGAAAAAAGACGCTTTTGGGGTGATCACTTGGCTTACGCTGAAAAAAACTCGTTTTTAACCGAGTAAGTAAACTGAGTTTTGCCTCGCTGACCGTGTTATACCGTGTGTACCATGGTGAGTGTTCTGTAGAGATGTTCAATCTAATTTCCACCTCTCCCTTTCATAACAGAACCACAAGCGTTAGGCTCCGGAGCCACAGCTTTGCGGTAACCGTCATCTCGGTTCGAACAAAGAAATTTGATACGTCGTATCTTTGCTGTACTGTGAGACTGTGGAACTGTCTCCTGACCAGTGTTTACCTTCCTTCCTACAACATGGTGTCCTTCAAACATAACGTGAAGAGACAATATAACAAATTAATATACTACATAATTGTAGATCTTAAAAGGTCTTACAAAAAATTATAGACAGCATATATCTATCTTCTAAGGATCATCCAAAATAAGCATTTTTGTTTTCCGTCTTTTGGGCGGGGGCAGCACGATTCGCGCGTGCGCTCGACCAACAGCTTTCTGTAGACCACGCGAGCGGAGCCGCGGGTACAGCTAGTTATAATGTATATATATCAAAATAATATGAAATTAGGTATATATTTTTTAAAGTTTGTCCACCAACTATCAATCACGCTCAGCCGGCTAGACATAAAATTTGGCTCGAAGTCGATAAAATCGTTGAATAGTATATAGGACACTTTACATAATGATATAGAAAAAAAAATACGCTCAGTGAAGTGGACGAACACCACCTAGTATGTAGTATACTATAACAATATAATATATTACCTGTATATATATATAAACACTATCTATAAATTTAGTCATGGGATAAACATATTGTAGGTTTGTGAAATATATCAGTAAACCAGTAATAGCGTTAATCTGATCCAATAAAATAATATAGGTTTGCCATTGTGCGCGCAACATGCAGAAACTACTGGAGAGATTTTGATCAATATCACGATATCTTCATTCAATAAAAAGCTATTAAAGTTTTAAGAACCTACAATTTTTATAACCACTACGCGTACTTCTTTCGCTCACGCGAAAATTATTAATATTTAAATAATACAAAATTGGTAAAAACAGTACGCTAAACATAAAAAGAATAAGATTTAAAGCGCGATCTCTCCCGCCCGTCTTCATTCGCCGCCCAAAGGCAGCGGCGACCGCCCGCCCTCGCGCTTCCTCGAACTTACTTCATGGTTTACCTCGTGGTGTTTTATGCGCTTTAGATCATAAAAGTGTTTCTCAATAAACAAAAAGAAACAATTGACGAACGTATAATAAAAAGCGAATAGACCCTTAAACCCTAAATTAAGTGCTTAAATAATCCAAACATTCGCTTAATTTATTCGAATAATAGATTGTAAAATTAATAGTTGATTGTAAAAACACTAGTGTTTATCGTTAACGCTAATACTATACCGTTAATAATAACTAACATAGTTTATTTTTAACAGTTAAAAATAACCATTAGCTAGTCGTTAACTCAACTTTGTTTATACAGGTCTGTCGTTACATAAACTGTTTCAGTGTTCCTTTCATATTAAACTTTATTTTTAAAATGATATAGTTAAAATTGGGATGTTTTAAAGACTATATACTTTTAGTACAGTGTAATTTATAAACAATAAATATCGAGATAGCTACTCTTCGGAGGTGTTAACTTCGGTGGAGCTGTTAAATAATTGTTTGCAGGTATGACAACAATTATTATATTATCATACAGTATGCACATCTGATTATTTAAGTTTTTTTTTTGTTATTCAGTCTATTGTTTTCAATTATAATAATAGTCGTAGCTTGAATACTATATTTTCAACTTTTATGATAAAATTTCAATGTCTACATATTTAATTTGTAGTAATTATTTTTCTAACTTGTCTGTTTGTTTGTTCTAACTTTCTAACAGTTGTAAAGAATACTTATCACGAATACACCATACAAATAATAATATGTCCGCCTGGTTATTTGATGTCTGTAAACCTTGTTTAACTAAATACTGCTTGATTTATTTTTATAAATTTTAGCACAGGGGAAGTATATATAATTCCTCAATTGATAGGTTATAATATGAGTAACATAAATATATGAAATTATGCGTCATAAAAGGGTGCGAAGCCGCAGGTACAACTAGTAAAAATATATAAATTCAATCAACAAACAGTAGATCAGTATTTGAACTTTGCATTCCATTATTCTATCGCGGGAATAACAACTTTCCATTTGCCATTTTTGAATATGTTATTTTATGAAAATAAAACGCATTTTTAGATTTCCAAATACCCGAAGGCTATGAATTTATAAACGGCTCATTCAAAAATTTTCCCGTTTTGAATCCGTGTGTATTTTTAATATCGAAAATGTTCAAATCACAACCATTAGCATAAAAGGTACTTAAAATAGACGCCGTATTAATTACCTTTTTTATTGAGCTGTAATCTAGTATTTAACAATAATGTAACCTAAGTTTAAGTGTCAATTAGACCAGAAATGTTATCTGCCTGACGCTAGAAAGATGACTGGCTCTATAGTGCATATGTCGGAATATATCGGTAGGTGTTTGCCAATAGATTTTCATCTTAAAAGAATACCACCACCCTTGAACTGTAATGCAATTTTTTTCACGGAAATATTAAGCTCAAACCCACGTTCTGCAAAGCGGCTTCACTAAGCCGTAAATGGCTATCTGACGCATTAAAATTGCATAAAGAACATATATTTTTTTAAACTGTAACCTTCCTAAAGGAAATATTGAATAAAGGGTTTGGTTAGAGCGCATGCAGACTAGACGGATCATCGCAGCGCTGGCGAACCATGCGTTTAAATTATGCGGCCCAAAGCGACGCGATACATCTGTACAATGCTTCATATATAGTCTATATTTTTTACTAAGCTCCTTGATACATTGAAATTCGGACTATTCTACTGAGAAATGTATTTCCGTGTTTGGTTTTCATTACTGTCCAAATACATTTTATACTGAATCGGTAAAACAACTAACTGTTCAGCAGCTGATTGTAAGTACGGTACAGTCCACAATCAACGGCGACCGTCGGTGAAACAGATTTCATCGACAGCCATTCTATGTAAAATCCTTCGAATATCACGGTGAACATATTTTAGATACTATTTTATGTTGGTTTAGTTTTTGTGCCAGTCTTAGTCCTAGAGTCGAATCTTACGTTCGTTTTAATTGTTTGTATTTGTTCATTTTCCTTTTGAAATGTACGTAAAGTGTTGTTTTTTTTAAATGAGCACATTGCTTGTAGCTGATGTGAGTAGCTTTTACCAAATACAAAATTCTCGAAATAAATGATTGATCAATGGTTTGATTAGAGCGAGTGCATTCGCACACGGGGGCGCGCCAAAACGCTATGAATTTAAATTACATCGCCTGGCCCAGACCGAAGCTATCTGGTCTGAATTATTACTGCATGTCATAAATACGTTACGGTAGGTATATTATAACTGAAAATTTAAAAATAGTTTAATACTATCACAAGCTGTTCAATTTTATTAAAATACAAAATTTTATTAGAAACAATTTATTTAACCTCTCAATGTAACACATAATCCGTAAAACACATAATGCTTAAAATGGGCATTAACGCATTTCATGGGACCCAAATTATTAATAATAATTGGAAAGGCAAAACATATGTAATCAGTTTGCTAATCAAACTTAGTTATATTCTTTTGTTTAGTTGTTTCATTAATATATTTAGAAAAGAACTGTTTGCTAACTCAGAACTCTTTCCACATGACTCGTTACCACAAATGTTTTCATTTTATGCTACTAAGCAATTCATTGTTATTCCGTGTATGTGCATAACCTAACGAACGGCCCGCGGGAGTCGCTCATGTATGAACGCACCTTATCAATTTTGGTTTAATAAATTTTGTATTAAAAATGTTCTTTGACGTTAAAGTCTTCCATTCTTCGTTAACCTTTAATTTTTTTATAACAATACTAGCATCGCAGTTCTGCACACATTTATTTTAATGTCATATTCGTGATCAGTTTCCTTTTTAATAGACGACTATCAAAAAAACTATCAAAAAATTTGGAAAAAAATACTTGTACAGAACTACAGATTTATTCATATAGATTGCTCATTATTTTTTATCATTGGCGATTTAGTACCTCGTTATAGCTCATAGCTTTGTATCTTTAGAAGGAAAATGCGAAAATGTAGTACATTTAAACTTATATGAATCGTCCGATACATGTATTGAAACTTTGAACCGCAGCAAGAAATAGCCACAAAACTAATTCGAATGAATCAGGATTCCTCGCGCAGCCCAATCACTGGCATTGTGCTCGCGGAACCCCGACGCAATTAAATTACGCCGTCGGGTTCCGCACGTACATTGAATGTGTGACTTACTGACCGTTGTATTAGGAAAAACAGAACGAAAGGTTTGATTTTGTTTCGATCATAAAAAAATAAAAATACTGAATACAATTTTCAGGATAGAGAGATCTGTGGAACGATCACTTACTTAAGTTCAACCGTGAACGTCCTTGAACTAAGAACAAAGTGTAAATAGTCGCCCTAGTGCGGGGAGAGGCAAGTGCGCCAAGTATTTTGTTGCGGGGTGGTGGAAAACTGATTTAAAAAATAACTAAATGGAAACCATCCCGTTACAAACGGACCAACACTGGAGTAGGTAGGTGGTGAGAGGGCGGTAATTGTGAGCAGCTATTGTATGATGAATACACAACGGCGAAAGGTGCGGCTGCGGTATGTGAACAATTCTAAAATTTAATAAATTACTAAATCGACGCGTGGCGTGCTGGTGATGGCACTTGAAGCACACGGTCAGCGAGTGCAACGTTGATCACGCAGCTGCCCCGTGCTGCACTCAACATATATTTTGCCGCTATCTATAGGCAGCTCGTGATAGCAGTTACCAAGCATATGCGATATTATTTGAAGCACACTTCGGGTACTACGAGGTATAATTTGTTAACAACAATCTTCCCAGGTGGAAGGTGGCTATGCAGATGACAGAACTATTTTTGTGTTCTAATACAGCAAGCTTACATGCAGTCGGGGAGAAACGGAAAAGAGACGAGAGGAACATGTCATTGAACTTAATCAATCCTTGCAGCGCATATCTAGATGGAGAGCAAGTAATTTGGCTGAGTTTAATGCCAAGAAAATTCAGGTGTGCGCGTTTCCTGCAGAAAAGACCCGTTTCCCCCCCTCCCCACTCTTCAGAACGTCTCGCTAGCAATACGTGACAGCCTCAATATCTTAGGTGTGGATATTTGGAGACTCGAAATCCTAAACAGGGTGTGACGGTCTTTCACGCCAAATGTATCTTTCTTTACAAGGCATTAGTTCGGTTATGAGTAGAATACTGAAGATCGAATATCGTAGAATAAGAAGAATCTCTGGGATGGGTCCGCAAAATAACTCCTCGATGCTCTGTACAGGTTGCAGAGACGGACTGTCCGCATTGTTAATGATGCAGACGTTAAGTACCAAATACATCGAGCCGCGCGAGTCAATTTGCCGAGCTACTATATAAAAAAACTACCATCAGTTCGGAAAACATTCAATATGCAATATGGCTTGTCAATATTCTCATTTAATGTAATGTGCTTAGGAAGCTAATTGTAGAACACAATTACCTAAATATCTTTTATTTGTCTTTGTAAGTTTAGAATATGAGATTTTCAGCAGTTTATTACTTTTCCTAATTGTTGACGCGCCCAACCAGTCCTAAAATTTATAAATTCTTTATCATTAATTAAGTACGTAAATTCACCAATACGCAGTAACCTCGTTTAACACTTTCAGCGACAATTACAGGGTGTCGTGTATTTTAGTCACTTAAATTCTATAATAAGTCAGTACGGCGTCGGCTTCTAGGGTATGTTAATTGGATTACCACACGGGCAAGATATTCCTTTAAAAATCAGGTATTGGATTTTTATTAACGTATACATTTTTTTTAATGGGCGATTTAAAAGACATATTTTATAGTCAAAATAGGTACAAATCTCAGTCCTAAAAACGTCTTAGTGCTACGAATATATCAAGTTTTTATATATATTTACAGTTCTTATATTCATATACTATGTATTAATGTAAAAACATTTTAAATATATAAAAAAACATACAGCGCCGTTTAAGGTTTTTCCATATTTCAAAATATGTTTGTTACACAAATATATTATATAATATGTAAACATACAGTGATTCCAGCAAGAAAATATTTTAGCCTTTTTGTGACGGGTCCTATTGTAAAATCGGCAGTGAATGTGATAATGGATTATTCACAGACTAAATGTTATCTCATATTATATCGTATACAAAAAGTTGATTGAATTGTCCACACTATTGACAACCGGTACGTCGTTGTGGATTCTATGAATTATTTGAAATTTGAACCCATTTAGTATCCTATTTTGTGGTGTGTGTCCTAGCGTATTATGGGTCTTGCGTTTTAACACAAAAAGCGTCTTCGTCAACCAAATTTCCACTTATGCAGCAACGCTTAATTCAAAAACTGAAAACCAAGGACTACGAGCAGCTTGAAGAAACAGTGTGAGGGGTGCGTTCACCCGACAGACTGCATATTGTGGACAATTTTAATTGTCGCGTCTGTCAGGATACATAGGCCTGGCCTGAATGCTTCAGCGGTACACATGGCTTAGGTAACCTAAACGATAACGGGCAACGAATGTTGGCCTTTTGCTCTAGACAACAGCTGTGTATAGCCAATACTTTTTAAAGGCAAAGTGATACAGAAAGACTCCTGCATGCACTTCCAATCGCAATACTGGCACCAGTTCGACCTTGCTCTTACCAGAAAGAGGGACCTACGGAGAACACTCCATATGCGGGCGTTTCACAGTGCTGATTGTGATATTAAACAGAGCCTTGTTGCCTCTAAAGTCCGACTCATCCCCAAAAGAGTCCATTCTTCCAAGTCGCTCTTGCGGAAAACAATTAATATTTTCAAGATCCAGGACAATATGGTAGAGGATTTGGGGCACTGGTCCGTGCTGAGTTGCAACCTGGGAAAATTTTGCTCAGCACACATCGAGTGTGAAATAGTAAATCTCTTCTAACGGACACCACAGGTAAAGTTTTTGAATACCAGAAAGTGAAAACCCATGACTGTATTCTCGTGAACTACGAGCATTAACTTCTTCTCATTGACTCCAAATACCAAGCTGCTTTGAATTACTGCCTTAACCCATGCGATGTAACGCACAGAGAACTTACTAAGGCAAAAGCTGTACTCCAAAGTAGCACTCGATTTTTTTGCTAATACATATTGGACTAAGCCTTTTTTATAATATCCAAGCGTGCTCAAATATGGGAATATTTGCAGAATTTACATAGAGATCAAAAGAGCTCTCAGTCCTACTTCAAAAAAGATGGCTCCTCTAAAAGAAGTTGATGATTCTTATCATAACAATAAACAGTCGCTAGATGATGGGTAGAGCACTATGTAGGGCTCTATTTGCGGCCTGTGGATATCCAGCTAGCAGTAATGAAGCTGGTACTGAACCTAGCAACTTGTCACGAGATAGACGTCGCACCCACGATGGAGGAGCTCCAATTGGCCGTCAAGCAACTCAAACGCGGACAGAATTCAGGTAAATTCAATTGTAACACCAGAAATTATCAAGCTTAAATGCTTCTGGCCTGTTTGGGATATTTTTCAGTACTTCTGAAGGCTTCTTTCGGCTAGTTTAGAAGGTTAATTTTAGCGCAAGTATGTTTAGAATAACCAGTGATATTGCTTAACAGTGTACCTCTGTCTGTGTTCAGTAAGTTCTGCTATCTAAGTTTTGCAAGTATCGAGCAATATCTTGCTTGATGCAGAGATCGATTCCCGTATCAGCAAAGCAGCCTCTATGTTCGGAAGGCTTCGTACGAGAGCTTATTTAAAATGTAATAAAAATACTTATTTAACAGACAATCTTCTACGAAGCTGAATCCTGGATAAGTTACGCAAAACAGGAACGCCGCGCTGTCTTTGTAACATAGTGAGCATAACTTGAAAATATCGCATAACAAACGAGTCTATTCTAGGCGAGGGAGCTGCCCTAGTATTACGTCCATTCTCAATAAGAAATGGCTAAGATGATTGGTACCAAGCGTGATATGGATGCATTTGATATCTCAAGCATCTAATGGGAGGAGCTGGCCGAGGATTGTGTTACGGGACGTCGCCTGATTCATGAAGGTCAATCAAAGTACAACGATGCTTGGTAAAGAAAAACGCATGTAACGTAACGAGAGCGCCTCAAACCCCTATTCATTTAGGTGTGCATACACTTGTCGCAAATGTGATCAATTGATACCCTCCCGTATCGGTATTTTTTAGTAATGAACACAAGTGCTGCCATGATGCTACTTAAATCATAGGCTTACGTAAGTTTTCTTCTTTAATTAATGGTACCGTGTGTACACGTAAGTCCAATATAAAAGTAATTTAAAATAATTATTTGTCCCTGTCACGATTTCCCATTACATTTCTGCTTGCTGCAATAGCATGTCTTCACAAATATACGTGTTGTATATTTTTATACAATACGCCTCTGTGATTGTATATTTAGGTATAGAAAAATGTAAACTGTCAAATATTGATATGTGCAGGGCTCAAGTTTCACATTTTAAACTTTCTTTAAATTAATATGAATTGAAGTTATAGCACTATTGTCGAATATATGTTTGTATAGTATTCAAAATAAACATGTTGTAAAGTTCAAAATGATATAAAAAACGTTCCGCGGAACTATGACGTTGCCACAATAAATAAAAGTTACTTACTGTTCCTCCTGACACGTTATCAGCTTGGGACTTGGATCGTCGGTATTTATTGGATATCTGTTGGCTCGAAACACGTGTTTGAGAGCATTAATGCGATATGTTTTACAACTAGAATTCTTTTGAGAAACAGTCTGTTTAGCTAAACAGTTTACATAATAATAAATGTACTTTTAAACTATATTTTATTATGTTAAACTAATTATATTGTTACGTTATAAACATCTTTCAATTTTATATTTGTATTTTATGATAAATCCATCTCTCTCAAGCATCTCAGATCCATGCCTGAAGTCAGTCAAATTTAGTGGGTGTTCAAATATTGGAAGGGAGATAAATAAAGAGATTGTATGAAGCGTCCAGAGAATAACATCGCATCGCGTTTTATTTACCGTGCATATTTTTCTGCTGATTTTGTATGAAAAAGTCTCGTAAATGCTGGAAAACATATTTTGACAGAAATTTCACATCAATACGATTTTTCTCATAGAGGTTAACAAGAGTAACAACCAATAAAACAATGATATAGTGGCTTTCAAGCTATGATTTTTATTATGACTAAAAAAAGAATAAATAGGTCCAATATAATTATTATTAATAATATTATCCAGCGTGTAAATGTCCCACTGTTGGGTTCTCCACGAAAGAAATATTATTATCCTTTATAAAAATAACGTAAAAATGTGAAAAATATGGTCGTCAGGTTCCTTGTTTGCGTTAGATTCTATCTGGTTATGATTAATGATACCCGGTGAGGGCAGATGCTCGCGACACTTGGCTGAATGAGCTGATACCGCTTGCGGTATTGGGGGAGGAGGGGCGTTTGATTGATTAACGTTTGAGAAGCAATGGTTTGCGTCCAGTAAGATTTATAGAACATTTAGTAAAATTATAAGATTTCCTGCCATTCTTTATTTATTTTAATTATTTTTAATACTATTGCGATGTGATATTTGACCGTCGAAACAAAAATTTCCAAAGGTCACTTACAGCCTATTCAACAAGGAGTGGATAAAAAAAGTGGGAACTCAGCACATTTCTTTCTAGCGAACCTCGGCCTCCCCCTCGGTATGACAAATGACTCCCAACCCGAAACACGAAAAGGACTCTTTTTAACGAAAGTATTGCGCATTCAAAACTTTGTTTGGGGTAAAACGAGTAAAAGAAAGTGCCTAGTTGTGAAAATAATGTGCATAGCAAAGAGATTTAATCATGTAGACCATACATAACACGATATTCTTTAAAAAAATAATTAAATTCATAAAATAGAGAAGAAAAACACGGAATCCGCTTTCAATCAGAAACGCTTCCTACGCCATTTGGCTTCCAAATTTAGTATGAGTCAAGTTGCCTTCATACGGAGACAGATTAAAATATTTCAAAATGAACAAATTATTGTCTAGACGTACATTTTTTTTTATCGTTATAGGTTTGGCTTAGTGGCCACAATCTCACCTGATGTTAAGTGACGATGTAGTGGAAGACTGACTCTCAAGTGCAGCTGCCGGAACACACCTGTCGGTGCTTGGCGACTGATTTTCAACTTGAGGGTGGTAGCTAGCCAGGCGGGCATTCGGAAAAGCCCTACCACCATGCTATGGTTTCCCACGAAAGCTCAGGCTCATTGCAGGGATTCGAACTCACGTCAATCGACGCGAAGTCGTACACGCTACCACTGAGCAATCATTGCTTCAATATTTGATTGACGAAGGCATTATTTTGCGGAAATTCGTCGTAAATAATTTACCCATAATGTCTTTGCTTCTATAAGGGGAAGTAGCAAATCATAGCAAGAAAAGGCTATGCCTGTAACAAGGAGACTTAAGATACAATCCAGATTGAAACAGAAAAGAATAAGCCACGTATGTTGATTTAAATATAATTCAAATGCGTTATATTTAAGTGCGTGTGTATGCGAGAGATGAACCAAATCTTGTGCTAGTTACTAAGAAAGTATCCTTACTAATATTAGAAAATGCGAAAGTTTTATCCTGGTAAAGGCCCAATTCTCAAATCCACGCAGACGAAGTCGCGGGCACAGCTAGTATTTAACAGTCCTTCTGTCTGTTCGTAGGAATTGCTATGATATGAAATGATATACTAATTACTTATCATTGTAAGTTAAAACGTTTTTTATTTCTTCTAAAAAGTAGTAGTACTTTCAGGATCCTACTTAGTAGGATCAGTAACTTAGTTGCACGCGCCGTAACTATATTTTTTTGACTGTGATTTTTTTTCCTAAAATATAATCGATACAAGTTACAAAAACTCGAATGTCCTTCCCCTCAATCGAATTCTTGTCCCAACAAGCTTAATTTTCACTGAAGTTCAATAGAGGGCTCTCACAATATTGCTTCATTTGCGAACTCCCCCATTACTCCCAGCGTCTCGTAATTTCCGCTTCCCTATCTTCAGCGAGCCTATTTCTTTTCCGTTTCCGGCGCCGAAATAATCGGCTTACGAGATTAAAGGCAAATATACAAAAATTGCTTCAAGTGGCCCGTTGTATGGAACCTTTTTATAACATTGCGCCCTTTATATATTTAACAAGAGTGTAGGCAGAGATTACAAATCTTAGTATATATCTAGTTACCTGCTGGCTTTTAGACATGATAATCTTGATAACCATGAATAGTCACTTATTGGGAATCGTCCTTACTTGTTGAACTTTAGATATCATGTGATAGAAGCTTGACGCGGCAAGACCTATGGGTCAATATAAAAGAATAAAAGTTTCCGATTTTGGAGATATTTTCCATATTATAACTTCATATCAGATTTCAATGTATTATGTATCTAATTAGTGATATGAATTTAATAATAAGTCATGATTTGAATTTCAATAGTGCCGCTGTCAGTGAGGGAAAACATCGCGAAAAGCCTGAACTATTCAATCACTCTTAATACAAGAATGTAGACAAAATACAATTTTGTACAAAATACAATTAAAAGAAAATTTTGGTGTTTCTCATCACCAATTATGTTGGAAGCTGTAATAGTTATTACGGTTTTGCTTTTATTTTTTAAACTGCTTTTGTCCAGTTCTAGGATATTAACTGTCTAGAATTATACATACATCAACACAAGCACACATATTTCACACATAACGTATTGGCATTTTGGAACAAAGACAGAAATGGTCGAACAAAAACCGGATTAATCCAGTTATCGGCTGTTAATAATAGTGTCCCCCTTAATCCCCAGTGACGGATGACAACTACACCCTCGCTGCCCACCCCTTTTTAATTGGCGGCGTTAGTGTACGCCTGTCAGTCATGGAGAATTTTCGATTTATATTATAATAAGGCGCGTTTACTTTGATAGTGATGGAAGTTCAATAAGGCATTGAACGGAATCTCGAGGTTGATCGATGCGTCCGTTGCATTTTCCATGTATGATAGATTTATATTGCTTTTTGAGTCGTATATCTTTGATCCTACCGGGGGTTTTAGGGGTGTTGTTTACTGAACTGTTGCTTTTTGAATGCAAACGTGTAGGCATGTTTCTATATTGATAGTCTTTAAAATAGCTAAAAATTTAACACCCAACGGACACTTCAAGTGCATTATGGGAAGAAATGTTTCACCTTATATCATCATCTCCCTTTCGCCACAGTAACACCTACGGAGTCACAGCTACACGGTATCACCCATCTTGGCACGAGCATAAAAGTTCGCAAATTCTTACCTTTGCCGTACCATGCAGACGTGGAATAATCTCCCAGCTAACCAGCCCTCCTTCCAATGATATTGGGTCCTTCAAACGTGATGTGAAAAGACATTTCAGCAAGTCGGTCTGACTTCGACGACTGCCAATGAAATATGTGTCATCGATAGTCGCCGTTGTTTTTGACTGTACCATAGTTACGTAAAAAATAAAATAAAAAAGAACTGTCAGAATAAAGAGCACTTTAAAAGGGAGTAAATGTACTTTCTAAGAATCAATACAGTATAAACCATAAATAATACACAGGTCATAAGCGTTCTTCTTTTATGGAGTTCAGGTATACTCTTGGCCTTGATTTCACCTGATGGCAAGTGAAGCTGAGGCCGACAATGGATCGCGTTTGCCTCTTATAAGCCCCTTTTTACTTTTCGCTTAAAGACTCACAAGTTATAGGTAGACGGGATTGACAGACACTCCTTTGCTGTTCGCATACTGACGTAGTGTAACAATTTCTTACAGACAAACACCGCATGAATGTTTTGTGATACGACGATGTTATTAATTTACTAAACATTTACACACTCCCAACAAATAAAAACTAAAAAGTTTATAGAGCGTTCGAGTATATACACAGATATTATTAAAATATACTATAGCTATTAAGGATCTTGTAGAACCTAGGAATAGGTAAACTTGTTCCCGAGACAGTATCTCTGAATGGTGGACATAGTGATGTGATGCAGTGCCGAGGAAAACGTAAGGACACACATTTAAACAATTAAGTAGTAGAGGGCAGTCAATTTTAAATTTTTTAAAGAAATTTTTATCTATATCTGTTAGATCCTGTTTCAGTGAGTCTTACTTAAAATATTTTAATCTTTTAAGGTAAGATAATTCTTTTTTGCTCTGCTAATTGAGAAATAAAACGTTTTTGTATACACCCAGACTTAATGAGTTTATTGAAGGGTTGTTTTTTTATCAAACTATATACCTAAGTCTTTAATGGTATTTACCTCAATAATTTTGTCAGGTCTGATGTAATAAGCATGGGGAATTAATTTAAACTTTTCTAGAATATTTTACGTGAATGCTATTCTTCATATTCAAATGCTCATGATTGTCACTACACCACTGCATAAGTCTTTAGGCCATTTAAAAAGAATAGAACCGAAAAAGGAGCCCTGAGGAACTCCTGAAGTTATAATTTTGGAGCCGGGCCGATATCCATTCAATAATACAAAAAAACACCTATTGTAAAAATAAGAACTCATCAATTTAATGAATGATACACACAACCCATATGCCGCTAATATATTTAACAATATTTTTTAAGACCCCTATCAAACGCCTTATTGAAATCTGTGTAAATGACACCCATCTGTTTACCCACATCAATGGCTTCTAACAAAGACTGTACAAGTAATTATATTCGTGCAAGTCGACAAACTACCCATGCTGACTTTCACTCAAAAATAACTCCAGGTGATTTTGAATATATGGGTAGATTAGCGAGTCAAATATATTAGTAAAGGATGGCAAAATTGGATTTGATCTGTAGTAGATCACAATATCATAACAGTCTGACTTGTGAATAGAATTACCTTCGCCATTTTCTAATATGATGAAAACACACCCGAGGTAAGAAACATTCTAAACTTAAGATACAAGGGCTTTGCAAGTCCTTGAGTAAAAATATAATAAATTTTGGCGGGATCTTATCTGCTCCAGCAGCTTGATTAGGATCGATTATTATATTTTTATCTTCATCAAATACTGGTGACGTGACGTGACGTGCCAGACGTCTCACTTATTTTATTAGTTTCTGATAACTCACTCAGTTATACCATAAATAATTATCCGAAATCGTAGTTGCAGCTACCTGTCTGAATTTAAATAAGCAAAACAAAGAGATTTCGTATAATTATTTACAATGGATCTCCGCAAAGTAACGTCGTCAATCAAATAAGTTATACTATCACTGATAGCTTTTGGATAAAAGCTAGTTTGGGACTCTTTGCGATATTCTTCTCTAATTTATTTATATAATTATTTTTTTGTAAACTGATTTTTGTTACTGTTTTGAGACTTATCAAGCGTTTTCCTTATTAATTTCAATAATAAATTATATATATAGCATCGAAAGGGTTTCCATATAAGTTATAACGCCGTCTGATTTTATTTTCTTATTTCATAATCTAATTAGTTGCTAATCAGACCACGAGAACGAGCTTTTTATTATGCTTGATAATTGGGTACATTCTATCGCAAAGTGAACTGCTTGCGCTGCTGGGATCAGGTTTTAAAGGGTGTGCTTAGTAATAGTTACTAGTGTAGTTTAGTTTAGTTAGTAGCGGTTAGTGTGGGCAATACGTACGGATACCAATCTATTTGATATTGATCTTGCATTTAATTGTATCCCTGTTTGGTATTCGGATGCTACTGTAGCGACCTCTTAAAATCAAGTGGAATTGAAGCCTGAGTGTTAATCCCATTACACAACAAAGATTAAAAGAAAAATTGAGGAAAAAATCAAATTAAAACAATATTCACAAATTCTCAAGTACGTTTTAGAAGTATTGGAAAATGTTCCTTTTCTTGGACAAATACTTACTGAGAATGTATAATAAGAGAGTATCCGGGTCCCAGTAGTACATTAAGGTCGCGTTTACAAAGACGGTGGTTATTAATGACGGTACGGAACGAGCCTGAGTGAAACCCAATGACCCGCGAGGGATCCCACCTTCGCTACTGAAAAATAACCTGATTCGATGAGATTTCCTTTCGGTTTGTTCAGAATGACTTGATGTTTCATAGGAAATTGAGTGTTGGGTAATTTGTTTTTGCTCGTATATGTACAGTTAATTGTCCTAGTAAAACACATAAGAAAATTGTATATTAAAGGAATATAAAAATACAACATTATTAGTTTGGTAACAATGGTGATCAGTGGTAGTTAACTCGGACAGCGTATCGCTAAATATTGTTCTAATCCTTTAACGAATGCTAGGTTTCGGTAAACGAAGTCATAGTTATCAATCCATAGCATTCATTAAGCAGTAATAACGTGTGTGGACACCGCGTCGATCTATAATGTGCCTGAGCTTTCGGTGAAAGAAACCATCGTGATGAAACTATAACATGGTGGTAGGCCATTTTCCAATGCCCACCTAGTTAGCTACCACCCTCAAGTTGACAATCTGTCGCTAAGCACTCATAGATGTGTCCGGCAGATGCACTTAAGAGCCA
Organism: Saturnia pavonia; assembly: GCA_947532125.1. Taxonomy (NCBI): domain Eukaryota; kingdom Metazoa; phylum Arthropoda; class Insecta; order Lepidoptera; family Saturniidae; genus Saturnia; species Saturnia pavonia. The sequence goes on along the minus strand of OX383907.1, from coordinate 16,790,064 downwards.
GTTAACATCATGGGAGTTTGTGGCTATAACGCTAAACCTATGAAGAAAAAAAGTCTTATTTATTTAAAGTATTTTTTCCTCTTACGACTTAGCTACCACTGCAAAAATGTATCGACAACTACCTATATAAGAGTCCTTCAGTTGCACTTATCGAGACTATCCACTTTTGAAGACTCAGTGTGTTATTATTCTGAAAATGGTGTTACAGGGGTTAAAGCGCAAAACAATTGTGTTCGACTGGATCGTGACCCCCCAATACCAGGTGTACGAGTACCCACCAACGAGGCAGGCTTAAGCTTATCACGCACCAGAATAAGCCGGTGATATCCAATAATCAAGCGAGGTAGTAGGAGGTAGGTGATAAACAGGTCCCTGTGACTCTCATTGGGTTATCGCGTTTTGAGATCAACCTAGATGCCGAGAGGCTTGTAGGACGGCATGATACTGACGACCGGCGATCGATTGCCGATCTCTCGGTGGTGACCGTTATTTTTGGATTGTACTGTTCTACTATCAGGCACAGTGACGTCACTTTTACGTGCTACGTTAAAAAAGGATAAAGTATCAGAACTTCACATCAATAAAGTATTATGTCTTATGAAATCGATGGTTAGTAATAACACTAGAATTAAGAAAAATCTTTTATAATAACGCATAGAGAAATTTAATTAAGTTAATTGAAAGTCATGTAATAATAAAACGATAAAAATATGTGTCGTCATAGCGTCGCGTCGTCTGCCGCGCTTATCTTCAAGGTTATATGAAAAAACTGAATGGGAAATGATTTCGAAGTTCCAAGCCTTTATCTGTTCCTCGCTTTGAAAACATTACTTTTTATGGAGACTTATTGAAATCCAATATTTTAGACGAAGAACAAGATAATGTCCAGACTGTGCCTCTAAAAAGTTCTTTTGCCAACGTCGTGGAGACATTTCATAATTAGAAAAGAATTTTGCTCAAGCTATTCAAGTTGATTTTTTTGTGCAGTATAAGTACTGCCCACCTCTCAAGTATCTGGATTTACGCTTAGAACAGATTTGTATATACAGAACAAAACTAGGTAATATATTAATTAAAATATTTCGATGACAACCGAATTCCCTATCTTTGTGTTATTAAACGGACCCGAATCGAAAAATGGTTTTCACGGACCTGCAATATTTTTGAACGACCTATCCTACGACACCACACACCGGAAAAATAAAACATTTTTTTTTTGAAGATTTTATTTTACCCCTGTTTTGGTATATTTGTATACCCATACCAAATTACAGATTTCTAGTACTAAGGATCTCTGAGCTAAGCCGCGGACAGACAGACGAACATACCGAAACCATAAGGGTTTCTTTTGCCTTCGAAACCCTAAAAATTACATCTCCCAAAACTTTGGAAGGACAAATAAAAATATATGAATACTCTTAATAAAAGAAAGATAAATATTAATAAAGAAAATCGTAAATTCTTTGAAATTAAATTCGGAAATTCGGAAAATCATGAATACTCGACTTGATAGGAAGACGAGGTCTCCGGATACAACGTAGTTGACCTCATTTGTTACTCGTAATTATTTTATAGGTTAAAAAAATTACTTCACAGTAGACGAGCGCCAGTTATCAAGATCGTTTTAACGGGGTTAATTAACTTTGGGGGTTCGGCACGATACGGAGCAAATCATCCTATGTTATTTAGAAGAGAAAATAAAGTAATGATTATACACATTTTATGGTGATATAGAACGAACTTGTGTTCGGCTGGCAAAGCTACCACACTTAAGTTTTATTTCCAAGTGTATTTACAACAGCACAACGATATTTTATTATCTTTATTTATTATTATATTATCAATAGATATACAATGTTTTTGTTAAATTTTGTTTTCTTCAAAAGCTCGGAATTATTCCAGAATTCGAAACAAGCCCAAAGTCTTAACGTTCGATGGCGCAATTACTGATTCATTCGCGTTTTTACGTGCAAATCCAAAATCGAAGCGTCACGAAGTAGACAGGTTTCGAACGTGAACAAAACCACTGACAGGGGCTAGTGCGCAAATAAAGATATAATGGCCGAAGGGAATATCCGAGTCCTCGGCGGTAACATTTATTACTATTTGAAGTGTGAGTTTCAGCTTAGTTTTTGTCGAAGGGTGACGTGGCGCCTGAATTACATGGAGTAGAGATGTTTTACAACTCTTGTGCGTTTTTTTATTATTTTACACTACCATTGAATTACTGTAGCTTCTAATGTTTCTTCGTAATTACTTTTTTTTAAGTGAAATCTAGTTTCGCACCGTTGTAATTTATGAAACTCGATGAAACGAAAAAGCGACTATAAAAAGAGACAACCATATACATCTATAGGATTTAGCCTCTGAGAGAATGAGATAGAATACATTTGCATTATACACGGCTAATGCAAGTCCTGATTTTCATGATTGTGATCGTCATCAGATTGTCCTAGTGGTGTGAGACAACCAGACATCATACGTATTTTTTTTTTCGAACTGACTATACTGTTATGGTAGGGGCCCTGGAGCCTTTGCGGCTTTTACAGCTTCACCGCGCTTGTACTCATACGTAGTACGCACGAGTGGTCTATAGTTCAAATCCCGCTGATTTAGGATATATTTAAAAAGAGTTTTTAAAGAACGTATTTTTTTCTGAAGGTTTCACTTCTGACACGTGCACTGCACATATGTTTTTTTAGTAAACCTCCCAGAAGCATTGGCCTATGTCAATGTTTTATTATTATAAAATTACTGGCTGTGGCGGCTCTCCACCGCGCCGTCACCAATGCCGGGTGCATATTATGCAGCTTATCATTGTTCTAACTTCCAGTAATTGCCTACAACTTGCCAAATTGCATGACTTTCATGATTACTGCGCCACCCCTTATGCTCATAGCATGCAGTTATCCCTTCCTCATTAAATAAGCCATAAAATGTAGAAATATATTTTTCAAATCTGACTGTTTGTTTCACATATTAGCACGTTCAAACAAACAAAAAACAACCTCTTGAGCTTTAACAATACTAGTATAGATTATACTATATTAATATAGCACTTAGAGGTCAAATCAATGTCATGGCTTATTCCGCATATATATGTGTTCAAAGTTTTCTTTTATTATAAACTGCTGTCTTACTTAAACTTTATAAAGAGATTATAAGGCAACTTGAAATTCAAAGTCTGTGCTATTATTATTTCAGACTTACTTCAGCTGTGTATAATATCACCAAAATTACATAATATTATGATAAAATGATTTATATAATTATGTATAAAAGTTAATGTTTCTTTGACAATTTTGTTTGTCCCCTTATGCGTTCTTAATCCCATTATCTGATTGCGATGAAACATTGGTGAGTTGTTGTGGGCATACACAAAAATATTCTGTATTAGTACAACCAGTTTCTAATAGGTGGTGCGCGAATCGTTTCATTTCGAAGACAAAGAAACCCAAGTCTAAGGTAAAAGTTGTATAAAAATAAAAAAGCAACATGACCAGTTAAGTTACTGCTAAACGCTTTAATTTGGACACCTTTATTAATCTCCACATACGTTAATATAATATGTGAGTTCTGAATGCTTTCTTTAAATTCAGATCTCGCGAAAAACTCGAATATAATTACGTAGTAGAAGCCTGTCGCAGAAGTGAAAACACGCGTTATATTTTATATAATGAAAGATAAATTACGTTCGCAGCGCTTTCACCGAACTCTGAGTGATTTATGATTTCCTCAACAAAAAACGTTATAAAACACAGTTTTGAAAATTAGAAGTTAAAGTTTAAATTACAATTTTAGTTATAAGTAATTTAATAAAAACCATATTTTTTTTAGTAATACACGTACATATAAATCATCTTGAAGACTTTTTTGTCCTTTACTACTTAGTGTAATACACACATGACTAAAACGGGAATAAAAACCGCTACAACCGCATCGAGTGTGCTACACCGACAGTGCACTACTACAAACGCAAAAATGTATCCAAGCTAATTTGGCTATAAGTCGTTGTAAAAAATAAACTGTATTCGTCAAAATATAACGTTTTATTTATTGTATCGCAACATAATAACATCACTTACCTGATGGTACGCTCTATGCAATCCAGTAACGGAAATGACAAAAAAACGGCCTCGTGGCGGAGTGTTAGCAAGCAAGCAAGTTTAGCGAGATGTAAATGGTTCGATACCCGTAAATGATATGACTTTTGCGTGATAATTTTTTTTGATGACTTTTGCATAATTGTCTATCGTCTGTTTGCAGTATATAGTAGTGTTGTTTTGGTTATGTGTTTTGGTGCTATTGCTTATAAAATGAACATTTACAAAAGTAAAACTATATGTCTCCATTATCGAGGTAAATGCAGGTATAAGAGTACGTAATCAGTTAAAAAGCCGTGTGATATATATGCACGTAATATTGCAAATCGTTTCTGTTTAACATGTCTTATTTCGCTATATGACAGATTGAGACGGATAATGTTAGTCTTGTTGTATACATCATCATATTATGCTCACAAACATAAAATGTAATATTAAAATATATAACGCCTATATTTTTATATATCTTTATTGAAGAAAATTATATTCCAGTTAAAAATCATCATTAGGTTACATAATTGAATATTTCCATTAAAACTGATTCCGTTAAATTTCAGATTAGATTTCGGAACAGCACATAAATGGAGTAAAATGGTTATTATGGTTAAAATGGTTAAATAATTATAATGTTTAATTAGCTTACACTTTTTAATTAGTTTGAGGTTAAATGTACTTAGGTATAAAATGGAAATATATTATACATACACGCTAAGATATGTATAAGACCGCTGGCGATAAATACTCGCGTCCGCCCCGCGATCGATTCTAGGACCTGATGGAACGCATTTAGTAACTGACGGGGGTCAAACCTCATTATTTACAAATCAAGCTACCACCCATATGTCTAATCCATTTTTATGTTATCTTTTTGAAATACCTATAAACAATGTATCATTTTGATATTATTTTAGTTTTACACGTTTGACTAAATGTACTGATAAACTTATCAGGATATTCACAACATCATTTATCTAAATCAATTGGAAATTATGAGATACTTTTCATGTTATATTGAAGAAAAGAAGCCTTATTTTAAGAATTATAAGCTCTATTTCATTTTTAAAAATAATCATTTCATAGCAACAGTCCAAAAATGTAGAAACTGAGCAATAATTCATATTCGACCTTAAATAACTTCGAACCAATCGATATTACAAGAAAAAAAAAACTTTTTTATTGGCCGTTTTATTTTCTATAAGAAAATTTAACAAAAAAAATCTCCATCTCCTACATAATATTAATATTAAGGGATCAAATTTTACCTAGATCATTTCTGTATTCTCAACTGAAATTTTGAGACTAATCGGGGAAAAGAGTTTATTTTCAATCACATCAAAACGAATTCTCATTAATTATTACGATAATATTATTTTATAACTGTGTATTAGATGTTGTAGTAAACTGATTAAATAGCAAATGTTTGACCCCCCCAAGTAATATTCTATGTACATACCTGTGAGTGGTTGTCTCGACACCCTAGCCGTCTTTGTACGAAGGCGGCAGGTGGAAGGGATGCGGTTTACTTTCACCTTTTTATATTAAGTTCCCATGCTATATTTATATACATAACAATCGCCACGGTTCTTTATCTTTATGAAATTAGTTTTAATTAAAGAACATTCTAGACTAAAACCTATATTCTTCGTATATTTACATTTTACAGTGTAATGTTTGTATCAGTGATTTCTTTTTATAGGCTTAGCGTTATTGCCACAATCTCATCTTATGTTAAGATGGTAACAAGCTAAGCCTACGGAAAGACTGGTTCTAAAGTGCAGCTGTCAGAATACACATATCGGATGTCGAATAAAAGAGGTTTAAGGAAAGTTGAATGGGATGTCGTGGGGTGTCGAGATACCTGTATAAGCGTTGTTTTATAACGGCCACACACATGGACAAAAATCTATCAAAGCAACACGTTACAACTTAACTTAGTACAGGGTTAGTTACAGGGTAACTTTTTATTTACAAGCCGGCTCAACAAAGAAGGCTGTTAATAAATTCATAGAGGAGGTATTTGATACTGTACTTAGCAATGAATTTGCAATTTAGTCATTTTGTCAGCCGGTGTATAAGAAATGGTAAAATAAATTGGAACTTTCAGTAACAGCTTGACTTAGTACAACCGATATTGCTCAACTGAAAATATTTCCCTTGATTTACCGTAGCAATATATCGTAGCATGCTACGGCGTAGTACAATGGACGCGTAGAGCATGCCGTAGCAGCGTAGCCGCACTATGCTGTAACAGGGTTGTCATAATCTGAAACAATGTTAGGAAGTTTAGATGATTATAAATGACTGTTTTCTTGGTAGCTCAATGAATCTTACTTACTAGAAATACCTAATTAAAGCATTTATTTGAGGTGATATCACAACTAGCACCTTTGTAAAATTTCCTTTAACACTTTTTAAAGTATGTATATCTCTATGTTAAAACTTTTACGTAGTTCTCTTAACGCAATATAGATACAGGTTCAATTAAATATTTTTGACTCTGTTTGCTCAAATGTGCCTGTATTAAAAACCATGGAAATTCGTTAAAAATGAATGTTTTCAGTATCGGTCTGTTTGATATTATTCAATATGTGATATCGACTTCCATTTTGATTATTTGTCATATAATTACATTGGGGTCAGAATGTTTTATAAGAGATTTGTATCTTTAACACGTATGTAGAAAGATTTTGCTATTGGAAGCCCTTAAAGCCCGGAAAGACTACGAAGGTTCTATTGGACCGTCGCCAGTGGAACTCGAACATGACCGGTCCGCACGATCGATGAAAAAATAAGGACACCCGTTGAAATGAAGCAAACAATCCGTTTTCAGTTGTCGGTCGCTCATTTCTTTTATTATATTTCGTTTGCGATCCTCTCCAATTTTCTTCATGGTTTTAGTTTTTTATTAAAGTTAAGATATCGAAGGCATAGATTGTTATATTTTTCCGAGCAACAGAAAACCACGTACTAGATTTATTTGTTTTTACAATTTACTTTAGAGACAGATCAAACGTTCAACTTAGCGAATAGACAAGACTAGTTAACATGGCAACATGAAGTCATTATTAGTATATAGTAATATTGACATTTCAAGTTACACGTGTTTCAACAACTACAATGTAATTATACATATAGATAAACATAAAAATACTCTTTAGAGAAATCCTCAATGTTCAAATGTCCAAACCACAATCTTCTTTGTGGTAATTACATTACGATAATATATGTATATATATATATTAATAAATATGTATTTATGTCTATAACGAAAGTTTGATAATAAATCGAATGCGTTGTGCGTATCTATATTGTCTACAAGGATAATAAACTGATCAGTCTTCCAGTTAATACCTACGTTATTTAAGCATGAATACATGCATATAATTTAACACAACAATTTAATTTTATCACAAGTAACAGAGGCAGATCTTCTTGATTACAGAGTATCGATGTTCGAGACCACACTGTAGCATTCACAAGCGTTGCTCACGTTCAAAATGAGACTTTATTCACTTTAGTAGTGAGTTACAAAATGTATACCAGTGAAATTATATCATAACCTCTGTCTGTTCATCAGGGAAAGCGTCAAAGCCTTCATTAGACAAGTGTACTGTGAAAGCGTATCTTATACTTATAGCGTATCACAGGGATCTTAGATGGGACCACTATGACTTGTATTTTCTTGTTATTATGTGCAATGTTTAAATGAAAGTTATTTTTTATATTAAATAGGTGAGAATGATTAAATAAGTTAAATTATTTTACTTTAGCTATCACCTCATGAATTTACATTTTATTTCTTTGTTAATTATTTGCAACACAATGAAAAGAGCTACTGGAATTTAAAATCAACACGGTATACTTCTTGATAAATGGCGTTTTAATAATATCAGCTAATTTTTGCCTATACATGCAGATATTCTAAAATACATTCTACTCTAGCTGCGCATTTAATAAGAGGCTCGTGATAGTCTTTTATGAAACACAGACCGGTTTATTGAAAGTCACAGCTTTTCATTGTTATTAGGAAATTAAAAATACTCCCCTTTCAATATTTCAATCGTTAAGTAGTTGTATTGCTGTGCGCCGCTTTGTTTCATTTTGAAATGATGCGCCATTCGAGTTCCATAATTAGGGTTGGCATTTCTATGCGTTGTGTATTTTTTGCCATTACAATATTTTAATGAAGGTTTTATTAAGGACTGTTATCTCTTAGTTAAAATGAAAAACTTTCACTACTGTTGCCACCGATTTCTATTAATACTCGTATTATTGGGGTGTTTGGTATAAGTACCACATTTTTGAGCATAAAAGGGAAATACAATTAAAATATAATTTGTATTCTATTAAAATTGCTTAATAGAATATTTTACATTTGTATTATGTCAAGAAAATTATTCAATTAGAACTCCATGGTTATATGTGAAATGGAAGCAGGCAGACGTTCGCATTGATAAACATTTATATCAACTCCTACGATGACTTTTAAATGGAGGAAAACGTCGCGGTAAGAACTCAGCTAGATGGTAAAGCGTACATTTCACAGACGATAGCAATGTACTACGCACTAGACTTAGCAATGGTACCTCATTTTAAGAGATCTATTAAATTGTCCAACCCATAAAACTATCTGCTGCCTAAATAATAACAGATATTCATTCTTTTAATTAAATAATAAATTACAATATTAAGCTTATCAATACACATAGACACTTTTTCTCTAGACAATGAACTTGTTCAGTCTCACAACCAAATGTTAAAAGGAAATAAAACAAGCCACTGCTTGTTTGTGGTACATTATTTTGATTCTTTTTTGTTAATGTCTATGTTTTTATCGACACACTTCTGCGAATAGTTATATTTACTACCAGAGAAGTTACATACAATCTATTACTGTACAATGTTTTTACTTTTAAACAAACTTAAATAAAAAGTAACTTGTATTTTAGTTTGAACCTTCTTAAAAAGCTGCTCTTCTGCTCTTGAAAATTTTACATAAATAAAAAAAACAAATACGCATATGTTAAAAAAAATAGCTGGAGCGAATAATTGAAACGCGTGATAGCTAATCTAAAATTATGTCTAGTAGCCCTGCCTTCAGTTTCAAATATTACGATTGCTCTTCTCGGTAAATTTGTGTCGGATCTCGACTCACATTTCTTATTTGCTTCGAGTTGTTACTATCGAAGTTTTTTCATTCTGATTAATATTATATCAAGACTACACTATTACAGACACGTATGTTTATGTTTAATCATTTATATTTACATAGCAGTGATCAATTAAATTTGGTGATTAATTTGTTGTGTAAGTAATTCTATGCGTCTTACAAAGCCTTGAAGATATTTTTTTAATACCACGACACTAGCATTCAATCGTGCTGTCTGCCTGATTATGAGGTCAAAGCAACCTATGACGTTTGCAATACCGGAATCATCACATGCGCGTTACCGAATTTCAAAACCCTGTTCACTCCATAGAGTAATATTACGCTAAGAGTGATAGTTTCATACAACGCTTGGCTCAAAGTTGAAGCCAAAACTAAATAAATGTGTGCGTAAGCGATACGTAATTACACTTGCCAACACAAACACAACAAACACACGAATAATATTGTAAGTGATTGAAATTTTCGCCAAAAATGGGGTAATTAAAGTATCTATCCACTGAGTGTTTGTCTCATACATCCTATGGTCATTTGAATTATTAATAAAGGCAATAATTGAGCTTGTTAATTATTGGTATTCAGAAACCAATTATTATATTACTATTTGTATGGTGGTCGCAATACCTACAGCCCCGCTTTATTACTGCATATATACTGGCTGATCCCATAACGTGGCAAACTAAAATTAAATCTAATATGTATTTACCACTATGTGTATGGTGGTCGCGATCCCAAACATCCTGCTTTATTACTCCTTAATGCATATACTTCCGAACCGTGACAAATCAGATAAAAAACAGTGATGGGCTTATTAGTATGTGTGTGGTATAGTAATTATTATTAATAACTATTTCAAGTACATACATGAATCCGACAAATTTACCGACGCAATAAAACTGTCGGTCTAACTTAGTGTAAGCCAGGTATACAATGTATAGCTGTATTTTTCGTTCTCTCTACTTTATATCATTCTTCTCTATAATGTAATGAAACAAGCCATAATCTAACGCGTCATAGAAGTTTCACTCTTAATTCTCGTCTAATTATCGAATCGCCACCGAAGAAGTTAACTTAAAAAAGTGGGGTAACATATTTTCCGATAACTTGCAACATTTCATTGTAATGGCGTCTGTCAATTTTGTAAATATTATTACTGTTTTTTAATTATGTTTGTTGTAAAAATATAAGCTCCCGGGTAGTGCTTTCCCATGAAAGATGATTTAATTGTTTCCGGTGATGAGCTGTTACGTTATTTCACTGCGCAGTAAGTCATATTTTGTCAAAATTGTGGGAGCTCTTTGCATTATGACTTCATTTTAGCACTGACGTAGGAGAGACGTAGGTAACCTTTAAAGGTTAATTGAAATGGTTTCACTATGCGTGCGACTGCTGCCGTTCTGAGTGTTTTTATTCTTGATTCTCTCCCTCTTGAAGAACCGCATATTGTAATCCAGTAGAAAAACCTCAGTCCCTGCTGAGCATCTTCCACATCTGGAACGTTCGCGGAAGAAAACTCCTCTGAAACCGAACTGTCCGCGACCTTTTACGCTCCAAGGTGTGAGGGTGAACTCTGTGCTCATGGCGAGCGGTATAATAGCTGAAAATAGCCGCTGGCATCATACAGAACAATTTTCGGAATACAAACCATTGTATAAACGGTAGAACATACACAAGGAAGCGATTATGTCAAGCTAATATAAAATGAAATGGAAATCTCATACATTTGTAATTAATAATGATCGTACAATTCCAGGGCCGACGACCTCACATCAAACTCCGATCGATCTAATTATTGTACTACAGAACATTAAAAAATATCTTTGGGAAAGCAATCTATCAGGCTGCATTCACCGCTTGCTGGGGACACCGCACGAATATCTAATTTTGTTTGTTACCCCCTGCAACCCTCCAATCCTAGCCCCCGCGGCTACTGCGCACGCGTCGAACACCCTAAATCCTGGCCGACGTTTTGATGGATCACCCTTAATGACAAGCGCCGAAGGGGACTCGAAGGTTGGAATAGTCTGTTACCGATATATCGATATGAAATAATGTCGTCTTTACGAATTAAATGGATGGAAATGAATCAAAGTGTAAAACAGCACCAGAAAAAGAAAAAACTTCTTTTATAAAACGAAATATTTTTTAAGATAAGATGAAAATACAATACTAAAAATAATTTTAGTTTTAGTAAATTTCTTTCTTTCTTTTTTTGCAATAGTTTATGATCGAAAAGTAATACATAAATCTATTATAATTTCTCACATCTTTCTATATCCTTTACATTTATATATTTAAGCAATTAAACAACCGATTATTTGCTTTTAGAAATTGTATTTAGACTCCTTAAAGCATTTACATCAGCATTTAAAGCATTATTGTGTATAGGTATGTATTATTTGGAACATACATCCCTAGAAACTTTTTAGTTTAGTAACTCCTTAGTTAGAGACTAGTAATGTACTCTCATAATAAATAGCCAACAAAAAAATATCATTAAAAGACGCTTTCTGCGTTTAAGAATTTTAGTTGGAATATTCTACGTATACGGAACAATGTACGGTTGGTTATAAGTAGAGCTATGTTGTTCATCGATTTAAACATATTTTAAATGTAACATTTCGTTTTATCGATATCGACATTTTTCGTCGCCGTGATAGCACTAGAAGTGGTTCGCGAGCACACGCGCCCCCGCTACATGAACAGCACTCGGCACAATTGTATTAGACATTAGCGATGCGGAGCGATTCATGCTTTTATTGTACACATAGGTACTTTTACCGCATATCGTTCGTTATTTACAAACGATCTCTACAAATATTTATAATGTTATTTATACATCTACACTTTTAAGGTAAATATCAAAAAAGTGAAAGAGTTTCAACAAACTAGATTTAAACTAACTAATTTTAAAAACCGACACATTGAAGCTAGTTACTTTGACTGGATTTTCATGGCACATTTTCTTTCTCGTCACCAACAACTTCTCTTTTATTATCAGCAGGGTTTGCCACATGTTGGTAAAGTCTATTCGGGGATATATGAAAATTTATTCTAAATCTATTATTAATCATAACTGTCTTAAATGTACCATTGTTTAGTTAAGAAAAATATAGTATTACTTTATTATATCATGCCTTATGATGCAATCCAATCTGCTTTATAAAATACACCAGTTAATAGCGACTTAATGAGTTTAGTCACGAAATTTGCGCATTAGCTGAATTCAATTGTTCCGAAGAGTTTAACAATTGTGAAGGGGAATTCGATGTGTTTTGTTTAATTTGTGGTTTATTGTTTTAATGTTAGCATGAACAAATTGCTGTCGAAAATGGGGTGTAAGCCGTTGAAGCTAGCTAGGTCTATACGAAGAAGAAATGTTGAAATAAATAATTGATAGCTTTATTTGTAAAGAGTGCTAGACTAGATAGTGACCATAATATAACATAGAATACGATACGGTTGGAGTTTGGGAACTGCTATTTAGCATGTCGAGACATTCAGGTGAACTTCACATGTAAATGATTTACTTTTTTGAATAACAACAAAAGAAGAAATGGCAATAGCGTATAAAACACTTGAATCAAACAACACACATGAAGATATCCTTCATAGTGATTCGTTTACTTTGGATTCATCGCGTTTCAAAATCTAGTGTATTGTTTTTACAATTATAGGGTAGCGTTTAAGCGCAATTTCACCTAATGTTAAGTGACGATGCGGCCAAAGATGGTTAATACGCTTAGCCTATAGGAAATAACTGAAGCTGCCGAAACGTACTGTTATACCCCCTTATAACAGTACCTATACTTGTTTGGAGATAGATTATAACTCATGTGGTAGCTTGCCAAGCAGGTATTAAAAAATACCCTACTAACATGGTATGATTTAATCACTATATTTTCTGCACGGAGTACTTATCATTGTAAGGTTCGTAACTGTCAGAACAAATGGGTGTCGGCAGTCGCTGCAGGTATTTTTGATTGTACTTACAGTCAAGTAAATTGTATTCGATTTACTGAGCTTGCAGTGAAATTGAAACCTCCGTTGTAACCTAGTTGTGAAATATTAAGAGTTGTAACTGCGAATATAGAAACGGTCATGGTTCAGTAATGACTTGCTCAGACATCGTCTCATAGGATTTGGTTTCATATTCCACAATGCAACGTGACGCAACCACACCGTGGAAGTAGAACATCATCTACTACACATCTATAAAAACTCAAGTTAAAAATCTGTCCTCGATTTCCTATCAGTATGTCCCTGTGGAAGCGCTTGAGGGCAAATCACCTTTCGAGACTTAGCATGACACAGTCTCGACCACGTCGACAGTGCATCGAGTGCGACTTACAAACAATAAAAACATATTGGGTTATGCTGAATTACGTGACGAGGTATGCATCAAGACGACACTTAGGAACAATGTTTACTGTAGTCGACCAACAACAAAAGTAAGCCCGATTTTACTTCCAAATAGCGACGAAATAATTCATTTAAATTAATAAAATTGTAATAAAAGTTACATTAAATACATAAGAGTATCTCTTTGGAGGTCCATTAATCGTCCCGGGGGGTCCGGTTGGACGACGAGCGCATAATTACTCTCCGTGGACTGTGGAGTCGCGTGAGTACCCAGACAAATGTTGCATAGTAATTCACTACGCGCCTACACATTACTCGCATTGGATTAAGTTGGTGGATTACATCTATATCTGTATTGATAAATCTGTACTTTTGTCGGTACATGTATTTTTTTTTTTAAATTTCCTGGTTGACATCCCATCAATCCCAATCCCAAATAATCAAATGAAACCCCATATAATATATTCAAAGAGAGGTAGGGCACCGAGAAATTTTAAGACAAATACCCTTGGGCTGTGTTCCTGCACTGAGTAGAGTTTCCATAAGTCCGTGGGGCAAGGGGGTTCAAGGTTCGACAACGCCCTAATGATACCTATGGTATTATAAGCGTCGGCAGCTACGGCAAGGCTACGATAGCTGCTTACCATTAGGCGGACCGTATTCTTGTTTGCCACCTCTGTAGTATAAAAAAAATAAAGAAGACTGACCACAAAAATGACATAAAACATTTTTTTTTGGCCTGTTTGTCTGTATATTCTGATTTGATTAATAAACTCTATACTTTTTATACATTTAAGTCAAATGATAGGATGAAAGAATTGTCAATTTTACTTTTAAAAACCGTATTTTAGAATCAACTTCAATTGCTAACATTGATTTAACAATGATATTAGAATAATGACGTATTATTTACTAATGATTACTAAGTTACTCGTACATTTATTATAATGTTAGTACAGCATTGAATTTATGTACAAACATATCTACATACAAAAATTTGCCTAGTGTTTGACTTGAGTCAGTTGTTCCGTAGTTGCCGGTCACAATATGCAAACTTAAAGATGCTTATGTTACACCGGACCAGCCTGGTATAGCATGAATAACTTAATACAAAAGTATACTATAGATGTTTGAGCGAGTCCCGGCCGGCGCCAGCCCGGCCCCGGCTCGGCCTAGCATGTATTACTTCATACAAAGTACACTATAGATAGTTGACCGTATCCCGGCTCGGCCTAGCATGTATTACTTCATACAAAGTACACTATAGATAGTTGACCGTATCCCGGCTCGGCCTAGCATGAATTACATCATATAAAAGTACATTATAGATGTTTGACTGTATTCCAGCCGGTGCCCGGTCCGGACCAGGCAAAGTGTAGCAAGATTTACTTCATACAAAAGTATATCATAGATGTTTGACCAAGTCCGGGCCGGCGCCCGGCTTGATGTAACATGAATCATCCTTTAGAGAGGGGTCTTTAAGTTGTTTTTAATGGAATTTGTACGAAATTACTTCTCCAAATACATTTTATAAGTTGATTGACAATTACTCGTTAACTTGTAAAGCCTATAAAAACCTCTGATAGGTTTCCTTTTAACTTCATTATATGTACTACAACTATGAATTTTTTCACATATCCAAAAACAACTATACCTGACAGGAGGAAAGGGACACTTGACTCTAACAAAAATTAGCACTTTAAAGATTAATATTTCGCAAACTGATCCTTTAATCGAAAAATGGTTTTCTCAGACCCACAATATCTTTCAACGACAACCCACACGACGTTACGTTTTGGGGAAGTGACCTAAACAATATTTTTTCTAGATTTTATATTACCACTTTGTCGGCGTGATTGATATGTATACCCATAACGAATTACAGCTTTCTAGAACTATGAATCTCTCAGCTAAGCCGCGGACAGACCGACGGACACACCGAAACTATAAAGGTTTCCTTTGACTTCAGAACCCTAAAATGATGGAATGTCCTGTAACTCTATGAATGTTTTTAATAATAAATTTAGTCTTAAATATTAAATCAAATATTACTGTTTGTTACATTTTTACTGATGTAATTTTGTTTTTTATTTCTTTTCAGGTAAGCTTTTGTGGTCAACATGATTTTTTCATTTATTCGGTGAGTATATAGAAAATCACCCGTCCCTTAAAATAAAGCGCGACGGCATGCGGCAGACGGGTTCTGGTGAACTACGATGGAAAAACTTATCACACACATTATATTTACCTCGTTCATTCCTTGAAAAACCGACATCGATTAATTAATTCTTTCTTAAACACTTAACACAGTGCACCAATGAACTTTCTCAGTTCTCACTTACACGATATAAACTGTATGAACCATATGGGAAACGCTGTTTTAAATAAAAGATATATCACAAAAGTAATTTAACTCTCACAAATTAAGCAATCGGGTGCGGAATATTGTTGTTATTCAAGCAAACGATTTTTTTTCTTTTTGAAGTTCTTTTAAACAATTATGTAAGGTACTTCAATAAACTTCCTACGAAAATTACAGATTTTTCGGACAATAAATCTAAGAATTATGTAAAGCAACCTTTGCTGATACAAAATCATTACGTGAATGATAGTGATCCTTCTCTGTACACCCACAAAAAATATTTTAACTGTAATTTTTATTACTTGTATAGTAAAAAATATATTAAAGATTTATATATTGATAAACCCAATCGAGTTTCTTGCCGGCTCTTCTCGATATTTGGGCTATTGTCCGAACCAGTTGTAATGATTGACATTCATAAGTGTGTTCATATGGGCTAAGTTTAATTAAATATACTTGATTTTTATAAGTAAAATAATAACAGGTGTCGTCGTACACAGTCATATGAGTGGTATATAATATAATAAGTTCTGTCTGTACATAAAATGTTTTTCTAATTATCCTGATAGATATATATATATTTTTTAATCTTAACTGATATTAATGAAATTTTGTGCACGGGAAGTATATAATGTATATTTAAATGAATTGTCAATAATAAGGAGTGAAGATAGAATTAAGAGATGAAAATTACTACTGTAGTAACAGGGAAGTTATTAATCTTCCGATAATAAAATATAAGTAATATACAATTGGACGTATTATCGTATCGATATGAAACAGGAAACGAAAGTGGTTTCAGCATTGAGCTCATTGGCGCTGTTAATCGATCCACGCGCACATTTCGTTGTCAACGCAGCGTGCGCAAGCTCAACTCATATACAAGGTAGTAAATTATCCACGAAACATTATTTTTAAAGTATTATAGAATTAAAATTTAACAAAAAAAAAGGTGTAACATTTTGGCACTGATCAATACAGACAACATAATATGTTGGGCAAAAATAAATTGTTACTCAGGTTTAATCTGATTAAAAATATTATTTCTCTAAGAAAAAACTAAATAAAAACGACAAAATATATAATATCAACAATTGGGATTGTTATTTTTTTTAAATGAGGTCTAAATCTAAAACCATTTCAAGGAATTATTGTATTCTATTTTAATTTTATAATATAATTGTATTACGTTGATAGTAAAACAATGTAAAATTTATAAATCTGTCCTAAGTAATAACTAAGATCTAAGTAAATACTAAAACCAGGTTACATGAAAGTATAAATTAATCTTAAAACATGAAAGTATAAATTAATAAAAACGAAAATGTTTGCATGAGGCTAAGGCAGGATAATATATAGAGTATAAAGTAATTGTAATATATAATTTTCAAGATTATTAATAAATTTAAGATAACATAAGTTATCAAATTAAAAAAAACTTTCAAAATAAATTAATATAACTCGTTGTTATTGTTACAGAGTCACCCTAGTCTAAATACTGTAAGCAGCCAATCGCTTTTCAGATCGTCCTGCGCAAGCGCACTAAACAAATTAACGGCCGTCTCCGTCTTGAACTATCTACGCAACAACGTGGGTGGCTAGCTTAACATTGCACTTAGCGTTGTAAAATTTTGCAACATTGTTAAATAGCTTTTATCTGTTGATAAATGCAAACGTCGCGTGGGAGGCGCTTATAGACAAAATACAGTAGCACGGAATAATATACTTTTTTTGTAAACTCATCGTTTTACAATAACCAAAATTAAAGCTGTAAAATAATATGACCCACATATACAGACACAGAGAGTTACTACGCTCAGAGTGACAGTTTCATACAACATGCCGCTCAATATTGAAGCCTAAACTATGTAAATAAATGTGTGCGTAAGCGACACGTAATTACATTTGCCAACACGAACACAAGTGCACGAATAATCAAGTGATCGAAATTTTCTCCAAAAATTGGGTAATTAAATTATCATTGCGTATTAGTCTCAAGACGAAAAGCTTTGACCAGCGTGTGTTGTCAGTGTTTACATATGGTGCTGTGACGTGGTCGCTAACTATGGGCCTCATAAGAAAGCTCAAGGTCACTCAAAGGGAAATGGAGAGGGCTATGTTCGGAGTTTCTCTACGTGATCGAATCAGAAATGAGGAGATCCGCAGGAGAACCAAAGTCACCGACATAGCCCGAAGAATAGCTAAACTTAAGTGGCAGCGGGTGGGCCACGTAGCTCGTAGAACGGATGGCCGTTAGAGCCAAAAAGTTCTCGAGTGGCGGTCACTTACCGGAAGATGCAGCGTGGACAGACCCGCCACAAGGTGGTCTGGTCTGACGACCTGATTAAGATTAAAGGTTGGCCTACTTCTGCCGTTCTTAGTGCACCTATTTAATACAATATACATGAAGAGCTCAGTTAATGAAACGACTAGGTACACTAAATACTGTTCTTGAGTGACGTCCGGTTGCCCAACTCGCTGCGTATTACAATACTAGCTGTGCCCCGCGGTTTCACCCACGTATAATTAAAAAATCTCTTATTGATTATTTATAATGGAAAAGACAAGACAAGACAACAACAAGACAATACAAATTAACATAGAACATCTTCCGCTTTATTATATTAGTATAGATACATCTGTTTTTTTTTAATAATACTTTTTATATACGAATTTCCACACGGCCGAAATTGCGGGCACAGCTAGTATTAAATAAAAAACGCAATTTAATCGGCAAATTAAAAGGTTATTATATTTGAACTATTGACATGTTGGCGTATATGTATAAAAGCTTTATGATAAGTAAAATAACGAGAAGCATTAAAGTCTACTAAAACATTATTAAATTTTAAGGAGTATAGCAATAATGACCTGGGCAATAATGAGGGCTTTATATTAAATCATTTAAGTAGGTACATAGTTAGTCAGTGAGAAAAACCACGTGTTCAGTGTTGTATTCATAGTCCTTTTCATGAAATAATTACTACATGCAGTTACATACAGAACATTATAATATTAAAAATGCAAGGTCTCTTTTTTTTTGTATACGAACTTTTACGTTTCGGTCTGTTATATCTGTTTGTACTTTTGACAATATCAAAGGAGATCATTTGTGATACCGTACGTAGTGAATATGGACTCGAAACCGTTGATCCTAAAGATTAAAAATATTTAAGTTTATTTTATTTTAATTAATCTGCTATATGAATGTACCTATAACCTTATATTGATTAGGCGTATTGGTAACAATATACAACATAACCTCTTTATATCACGTCCTGACTTGATGTTAAATTTATTACCGTTTACTACCGTATTATATATACAGTAGTTAAATTGAGACAAATATCTCAATCTACTTATTTACTAATAACTATGGATACGGCAGTGCATCTATCGGAGTGCGCGGGCGCATAGTGTAACACGAACTGCGTATCGCACACCGAGCTCTTTCAAACGGTAATCACGACCGGATATTAAGATTGTCTGTTCATCTTACATCCGTGTGCTACCTAGAACTTATAATTTGTATTCTTAGAAAGCATTATTTTTTTATAACTTAATTTATTTCTCGTAGCTAGTGAATATGAACCCAGTGAGTCAAACAAATGTACTATAAGTATGGATTTATTTCACAGCGTAGGGAAACGTGAAAAATATCTAGCGATATCAAGCGCTTACCATAATTCAGCGGTTCATAAACTTTTAAATCTATGGAATACTGTACAACAATCTCTTTTTATTTATGGAAACCTGAATAAAGTAATAATAATTAATGAGAGACAAGACCTACACTCATGGTCAACAGCAACCGACAACTAGCTTCGCACGGGTAAGAGAGTACGACAGTTTGACAAATCGTGATGAAATAAATGAATAATGAGTTTAATATATTATGAACGCATTCGTTGGTACTGCCTTTGACTAATAGATATCGTTCCTTGTATTACACAAACTTTCAGCCCTTCGTTTTCACCCTTAGGTATTGAAAAAGAAAAAAAACCCTACTTTTTCATTTTTAACTGAATTACTAAATACCAATCTAGATCTATCTTCAAAATGACGGATTTTCATACAAATTTTCATCCCCTTTTTCAACACCTTAAGGGTTGAATTTCTTTTAATTATATATACATATACCCTAAAAACTTAGTAGGTATCTTTTCCACTCGACGGTAGTATTGTAGGCACATTTGTCAAGTATTCAGATTTTCTTCACTATATTAAGCCAAATCAATGCTGCAATGTTACTCGCCGGAAAATCTAAAAATTTACTAAACTCAAAAATTGAATCTTTTAGCTGTCGTCTGAGATTATAAGTACATTTTTTTATATATATGATGTTTATAAGTTTCCCAAGTGCTCGATACATTTTTTGCCACTCAAACTGGAAGACGTGGCAGATATTCGTGTTTTTATGCCAATGGTTTTTAATGGTCCACCAATAAGTGCGTCCCATCCCGATAAAAATCTTCAAGTGTTTGATATATTCATGCAACCTCACAAGTAGTGATGGGAATATGTCGATTATATCGATTAGTTTCAACTGTTTCATTATCTTTTTTTATTCTCTAGATTTATTTGTTAAATTTAAAGTTTTTAAATTTCTCTTAAATCCATGAAAAGTCATGTATATTTTTAGTACCAATGAAACTATTCATTTTATTCCAAAATTAAATATATTTATAAAAATAATATGGTAAAGTGCATTAAAACTAGCTTTCTAATTATTATTTTTTAATTTACTCATTGATTAAGCCTACGACACTTAAAACTACTTATTTTATTTTAATATAATTCATAAAAAAAATATTTATTACGTAATGTTATGATATGATTTCAATTACAAAAATATATATTCAAAAACTGTTTATATGTATTTGCATTATACAAGGAAGTGCAGTGAGTACTCTACAAGACTTTGATTGGATTTCATGGTAGTTTTAAGTTATTACCTTTTTGTTTAGGTTATTGAAATAAATAAAATTAACGATCGCATCATTTCCGCAATTTTAATATTAGATAACCGTGTCTGAATATTGTCTCTGTCTATGCACCACAAGTTAATTGCATATAATTACATAAACAAGAGTTCTGGGAATATTTAAATGTAAGCGCACATAATAAAATAGCTCTAAAAGAATAAGAAATCATATTTGGAGACCTCAATGGTCATATGGGAACGGACAGAGACAGTTTCAAAGGCTACCTGGTTGGATTCGGAAAGGGAAAAAACAAAAGCGAAACCATCTTGAAATTGCGAATTTCAAATCTTCTCAAAATCTTGCAGTAGTGAAGGCCTTCTCTTCAACAGAAAGATGAGAATTTAATAACCTACAAGAGTGGAAATTCGAAAACGCAAATATGACTCTAAATACAGTGCAATGATGATTCAGTGGTAGCGTGTACGGACACGTGTCGAATGACGTGAGTTCGAATCCCTACAATGACCCTGAGCTTTCAGTGAAGGCAAATTATCGACAAGTAACGAACTCATGTAAAAGATGATACAGGTATTACCAAGAGGTAGGTCCCTACATAACCAGAAAAGAAATAATTTATAACACAAGGACCTGTGAATGAAATGTCGGTTACAGAGGTAAGAAAAGTCGCCTCCAAAATGAAAAAAACATAAATGGATAGGCCCAGATAATATACCTGCTGAACTTTGGAAATGTTTGAAAACCGATGGAGAAGTATGGCTCACTTGGCTATATTAAAATTTTTGTTCTCTATTACAAATACATTTTTAGGCAATTTATTCTATACCAAAAATATTTTACATGTAATTTAAATTTTTCAATAAATTTACGGCTATAGTCTAAATATTACAAGTTAATTTAAGATAAAACATAAGCTTTATTCTAGATTTCATTTTTTTTTATTATATAATGAATTTTATCGATAGTAGGTACTCTTGCATCGGA
Organism: Saturnia pavonia; assembly: GCA_947532125.1. Taxonomy (NCBI): domain Eukaryota; kingdom Metazoa; phylum Arthropoda; class Insecta; order Lepidoptera; family Saturniidae; genus Saturnia; species Saturnia pavonia. The sequence continues at coordinate 16,768,143 of OX383907.1, read as the reverse complement.
ACCCACTAACGACAGCTACCTGCGCATACGCAAGCCACTTGATGTCGCCAGCTCGTCGCACAAATGTCGTCCGCTCTTTAGATTTTTTTGACCTTTTTCGTATAACATTAGCATGAATACATGTTCCGTTGTTTATTGGTTTATTTAATGAATAACTTTGTTCTTGAGATAACCACACAAGAAGTTTAGCACGATTCTAATTTACATACAGTTAATTATTATGTATTTACAAAATACAAAAGAGATAAAGGCAAATATTTACAAAATAATATTTTAAATATTCAGTATGTATTTATTCTGCAATGCGATTGACTTTTTGCTGAAAGAAAACATCGTCATGCAAACATTCATATTTTCTGGGGATAGCTGTTCACAACTAGTCCTTTTCCTGTGCTCAGCATTAATACCATCGACAACATAATCATTTAAACTCAAATACGCAGTGGTTATTAGAGATTTATCTTTACTTTAGGTGGCTGACTGATGAAATACCTCCGCCGCACAGAAGATCGCAGCCAAATAACATTGAGTTATGTTCTGTGAGTATGATTTCTAGAACATCTTGGGGGAGTTCACGGTCGGCAACGGTCTAGTGATACCTCTGGTATTACAACTTAGAAGCGTCCATAGGCTATAGTAACCGCTTACCATTAGGCAGGCCGTATGCGTGTATACCACCATAAACATATAAAAAAAAGTAATATCTATCTATCTATCTTGTAGTTTATTGTCAAACGAAAGCACTCTTAACTTAAAGCACGCCGAGTAGTTGAGACGAGGAGCAGGGGCAGCGGGGGCACTGAGGACCCAGGACGCCTCCATTCAATTTCGCCAAAAGTCCGCTTAGCTTTTATTTAATTTGTACTCAGTCTAGGTTGCGCTGCTCTCAAATATTTTAATTGCTATGAAAGGGTCTCGTCTATTGGTCGAATATGGAGGGAAAGTATTGAAAGAATGAAAAACAACACTTTTTTAAAATGTTAAATATACATAATCTGTCCCTTTTCTAATTATTTGTTATAAAACTTTGGTTTCGAATTCTTTCGTTAATGTAATAAATAATATGAACAAAATATGTATTTAATACTAGCTGGGCCCCACTGCTTCACCCGTGTTACAATTATTCACCCACCGCGCTGCCAACAACGCACCTGTGTACCTATCGTTTTTCTCTCTTCCCGTTTTTGCCTACAGGTTTCCAGATTGCTTCACGTTCATTTTTTTTGCTCCGCTCCTTAGGGTCGAAGCTTGAAGTTATATAGCCTTAATAAATTTTTACTAATACTAATATAGCTGAAGAGTTTTTACGATTGATTGTTTGTTTGTTTAAACGAATTTAAACTATAACTGAACATACATACATACACAGTAAAAATTACATAATTATTTAAAAACATATGATGGTGGCATTTTCTAATGCCCGCCTGGGTAGCTATTACCCTCAAATTGAAAATCAGTCGCCAGGCACCAGTAAGACTGTTCCGGCAGCTACACTTGAGAGCCAGACCTCCCACTAGGTTTAGCGTGTCGCCGTCTTGAACCACATCACCTCTTAACATTCGGTGAAACTGAGCCTATTCCGCTTATCATATTAAAAAAAAAAAAAATCTAATGAGTTTTTTTTTTGTTTCATTGTGTGTTTAAACGCGCTAATTTCTAGAAGGACCAGTCGAATATGAAAAAATATTTTTGTATATGATAACCAGATTCATGAATAGTATAGGCTAACTACGACTATAAGGAGGACGAACATCAAGCAGTCTGGATACACGGGCGCATTGGTGACGACACCGCGCGCCGTGGTGATATCGTCGAATAAATTTAACACGGGTGAAACCGAAGGACACAGCTAGTAAGCTATAACACCCAGAGTTTTTTTTTCATATCTGACTGTTACTTCCATAGATTGACGTGTTCAACTAAAAAATACAATCTATTGAGCTTTATAATATTAGTATAGGTTTTTCAAAAAGGTTTTAGTGTGACGGGGCGTGGATAGGGAGCGGAGTCGCGGGCACGAGTACGGGCGAGGGCGCGATGGATTTGAAATATATTATTTTCGGTAAGAGCCCCCTTTATACCAAATTTCAAGCCGCTAGGTCGGTAGGTTTTAATAATCTGTCACTAAATGCAAGTTTTAGACTTTTACTATGAAAGACTGTATCTCTTTATTGTATTAACCTGGAAACTGTTTTCTTTTTTATTCAGACTTTAGTACCAATATAATATTAATTTCAACTTTATATCTTTAGTTTTCGGGAAAAAGGTTCTTGACACACGGACAGACAACCAGACAGAGGGACAACAAAGTGATCCTATAAGAATCCTTTTTTTTTCACTATAAAGTACGAAACCTTAAATAATATAAACCCTTGAGTTTTATAACATTTGTATTAAAAACAGAATACATTCACTTTTAGAACGTTTTCCTGTAGACGTTATATCAGTCTGCACATTTCAATGCAAAACTAAATTACATAACAAAACTATGTATTGCCGTATTCAAATTCGTTTTCATCCTTAAAGCAAGAGAATTAAAATTCGAAATTATTTTGTTCCAAAGTAAAGTAATTTGTTTTGAACCGGTGTGAAATTATTATGTTTCACACTGCGGGATATTGAATTTTAGACTTTATATTAACACATTTTGTTCAATATTTATTGATTGTAATGCGATATTTCGCTTGTTTCTCTAGACGGCGGGTATAAGGCACGCGATCCTCTGATTAACTGAAGTCACATTATAAAAACAGATGTATTCTGTATTATAGAATAACTATAATTATTGCAGTATTAAGAGGGATATTTTTACACATAGTTAGTTTTAATCCGAAATCCGTGTCCTAAAATAAAATAAAAATAAATAAAAAAAAAAACGAAATGAGAGTAATTGGGAACGTTGGAAGAGGAATGCGTAGACGAACGTTCCACGATGAAAACGGGGACGTTTTGAAAAAGTTCAGGTCAAGAGTACCCTAAACCGACGAGCATGCATGAAAAGATTGATGAATGTTGAGGAAGCGAAAGTTGATGTCTGGATCGCAGCAAGTGGAAGGACGTGGTCTCTGTCTACTCCGTTGGGAAAGAGGCGTGATTTATGTATGTATATATATAAAAAAATAACAAAACGATTTTAAAAATTAAACTAAGTTATGCTATTTGTAGTTCTTTTTTTCTCATTGCCTGAATAGCTCAGAAATGGAATTCGCTACCTTACATCTTTATTTTTGGTGTCGCACAAAAGTTGATTTATCAAGTAAAGTGGTATAAAGTAAAGTTTAGGTTAAGTGTATTCGACTATAAACAGTCTTACCTTCAGACAAACTCATCAAAACAGTAATGCTGTCAATATTTAATAAGACGTAGCTTTAAATAATCAGTGGTTCACAAACTTTATATGAATTACGATAAATTTATAAGAGCTTTTATGTATATAACAACGTTTATTCAGACCGCGTAGGTGTTGCTTTAGAATGTAAACTTAATTTTTGACATGTGTATGGGATGGGCTCGCCTAAAAATTGTCGCTTTTGTGAATGATGTGAGCATACTGGATAGCGTTGCACAATGAGTCATAAGCAACATTGAAATCAGATTTATTGTATGTCTTCATACAGTGACTTTAAAAATAACTAAAGTAGTATATTATCCATTACGTTTTATCATATCGTTATCGTTATCCATATCGTATTATCATAACAGAAACTTTTTGTCACGTAAGCGCCAGTGAGCATTTGAAATTATGACAATTGTCTATACTCTAGACCTTACAGTTAATTATATTTCATATTATTTTATTACGATTCTGATGAAATTTTGTACACAGGAACTATATGTTATTCCATAATTGTAGGCTACAAGAATTTTTAATAATACTTATAGAAATTAAAAAAAAGCAATGTAATATTTTCTATTAATTCTCAACCAATTTTGATGAAAGTTGTAGACGGGAAGTTTATGTCATTTCTCAATTGATGTGCTATACTGTCAATAATATGAGCAAAAATAAAATTACCGAATGAAAATAATTACTGCGTAATAAACGCGCACGGAACTCCGGGCACACCACTAGTGATTTTATATTATTGTAAATGTAGTGGGCGCCTGTAATAGGGTATATCTGTCTGTACTAGAACTATATAAATAAAAATTATTTGCTGTTTGGTCGACGCGCAACATTTACTTGAGAACAGCTGGACCGATTTAGTGATTTTTTGTTAAATGTTAGTAATAGTCCGAATATGGTTTTATGGAAAGGAAAAATAAGTTATAAGAAAACTTGGAAATACAATTGTGAAAATTTATATTGCTTTTATCTATCAGATGATTTTGTGAACGAAAGGCGAACGCATAACTCTTATTTTCTTTTGTTCGATATGATCCTAGAAATGTTTTATACTGTTCTAAAGGACAAAATAATGCAAAAGTGTTGACCATAGGAAAAGTAAAGGATACATAAAGATAAAGGCTGCAGTGATGGCAGGATTTCTGGCTACCCCACTAGCGACAGTGCGTGATGGCAGATAGATATGGACGCATTTATTTCAGTATGGAAAGTTTATCTAATTTTCTATGTTTTATAATCAGCTGTTATAATAAAAATATCTATGTACTTATGCCATAAATAATTTGGCGTTAAAATTATTAACAAAAAAAAAAAAAAACAATCGCGTAACTGTATTTCTTATAGTAAAACGTGCCGGATGTAGCCACACCGGAAGCGTCGGTCTGCCGGATTTTCACCTCATTTCCTGTATCCACACGGCTATAATATTTCGAAGAGTTCCATTGAGAAATAACAGCTAAACTTGCATTTTGTTTATTGGTCAACGAGTCGTATGGAAATGAAACTTTGTATGCATATATAGTTCGGATGATTTAGTATCTTGGAGCTGATCTGATGATGTAACCAGGAGGTGGATATTGGAACTATCTATATATATATGGATAGTAAACCCTTCGAGTTTGGGCTCATATGATTTGTTTTCACGAATCCAATATATTGGTATTGTTAACGACATGTTACAAAGACATAAGACTAAAAAGGGTTATAACTTTTAGGGCGTGTTTTTTTTTGTTTTTTTTTTTAACTATACAAATTTATTGTACTGATATTTATAATGTTAGCATAATGTTAATTTATTATGATGGATTGTTTTTATAATGTTAGCTTTTAGCTTAGAAAAATGAACTAACTATTGTGCACCTCATGTTACATAAAAATCTAAAATAGTGGCGACCACCGAGAGACATATGTCGTAACTTATCGCGATCAACCAAGCCAGAGTAATTCACTATATTGTTACGTAGTAACTTGGATTGTTGTCTAGTAGCATGTACATGTAAAACTGGACGTAGATTTTCCCATACTGAGAGAATTTCAGTGATGGAAGAGCTCACGACTATTGTGACAAGGGTTGCCAACTTTTTTTATATCAAATATAGAGTATTTTCGAAGCCAACACTTGAAAAAAAAAATAGATGGTAAAAAAATAGTAGGATTCAAATGAATATTTTATTTTTAAAAACAATATTTTTTCTACTGTATATACAGATAATGACGACAATGGCATGAAAGAGATGAAGCTCAGATTATGAACATATTATACTTACTCCAAGAGATAAAGGCTGCAGCCTGCGTTCCGTTTCAAGCTTAAACATTTTGGAATAAAAAAATATACAAGAAAAATACAGTAGCTTCATCTACTATATAATTTTTTTAAATATAGTAGTCGGACGCCTGATATAATAGGATATTATATTATATAGTAGTGTTGGCAACCCTAATTGTGACCGACTGGATCTCGACCACCATACAGCCTGGTACCCTGTGCAGCACCAGCTATAGTGGCATGTTTGGGCGTGTCACGTTCCGAGATGAGCACCTGTATCCGACTAGATCGCCACCACCATACACACAGTGATAAACCCGACACGGTGACTCATTTTTAGTTTGTCGGGTATCGGGACCAGCCAGTGTAGCTATCGAGATGGATTCAGGTCAGCATGACAGCGTCGACCGGCGGTGGATTGACGATCTCTCTGTAGTCGCCGTTGTTTATACACCTCTGCTTACCATCAGATTTAGGGTCGTCATTTTCCAGTGATAAAATAATATTAACAACCCTTCTACTTCTAAATCTAATCTACCAAACTATAACTAGACTGAAGTTATATATAAGAAAAATGAACAGTTAATAATACTAATCGATTCCATTTTAACAATTCATTGGAAAAATAAATTAAGTAGTCAGTACACTATACACAATAATACAATAATGTCATTATAAAATAATATTCTATGTATAATTGAAATAATCTACATTTGACAGCAAACAGCTTACACAAATTAATCTGTTCGAAGCATAATTGTAAATTTCATTGAAAATCATTAGTTTTGAAAGTTAATTTGATAAACTGATTTCGACTTTACCCAAAGATATTAAATTATATAGATTACCTGATAGAAATAAAAAAAAGTTATACATTTATTGCAATAAATCTAAAATAATAAAAGAAAATTATATAATTGATAAAAATTTACTAAGTGGGTGTCGTTCCATGCGCAGTGTAGGGTTCCGTAGTTGCCCTTCACAATATGAAGACTTAGAAAGGTAATTTTCAATGGAATTCGTACGAAATTACTTCTCCAAGTACATTATATAAGTTGATTGACTATACTCGTTAAATTCAAAAACCTACTTACCTCTGATAGTTTTCCTTTTAGCTTCATTATATACAACATATACAACTACTATGATTTTTTTCACATATCTAAAAACAACCATTCAGCTGGCGGGATGGGGCCCTGTTGCTTGGCTGCTGTTTTACTTTAATCTATGCAAAAGCCTAACCCGTGACGTGACCCTCGTCTAGGTGCTTCTATTAATGTGCTCATATCTCACCTTTACAGACCACATTACAGACTCTATCAAAGTAACATACCCAATTCGGGGGCATTCGTACCTAGAGTGTATTAACAATATGGGTCTGATAAATTTAAAAACCCCACATGGAATTGCCATAACTTTGGTATGAATTACTCAAAGTAAGTCGCCAAAAACCTAATTCTTTCAATTTGATTGAAGTAGGAAAGGTCGAAGAAGAAGATATTGTTCTTTTCCTACACAGAGTTAACGAGAAATTATGAGTGTGCAAGGACACCCAAGATTAATATTACACAGAATAAAGTACAATGGGGCATGGGGAATTCACCTATAGTAGCCAATAAACAAAGTAAAACTTGTGATAGTGAATTTGAATTTAGAGACTTTGCTTACCAAGATTACTAACCCATTCATACAGAATTATAAAAAGTAATTGTTTTAGTGTAAGACTGGATATTCCTTGTATGGTATAAAATGGACACTCATCGTTATTGTTCTCTCAAAATTAGACTTAATTTAAATTAATAATTTTTATTTTTTCTAAAGAACTTTTCTGTTCCTAAGTTGATCTCAATAAAGTAAACTGAAATTGCTGTGAATAATTTATATGTATTAAAAATTTACGTTAAAAGCTGTTAACTTGCAAATTATAACTAACTTGTTAACTGCCGGCAATCATAAAGACTATATATATATTAAATTTTAATACATACATATATATTCCATACATAATTAATGTTGATTTTATCCTAATTTAACATGTTCCACTTGGAAATCATTATTTCATTTAATGTAAAAAAAAAACGAACTAAAAAGCGAGTAATTGATCGAAATTTACAATATCCTAATAATCACTTAGTGTGGTTTAAATATTAAAACCAACAAACTACACAAGTGTCGCTTTGACGTAGTCAATAGATTGTAGGAACGGTTGACAATTGGCAACTGAACGAAAATTACGTTGATTCCTTTTATGTTGCGTCTCTATCTTTTGTTGTTACATATCACATTTCTAAGGTATAGTGTTGTAAATTTATTTCCTCTTTCGAACCTGAGACATTTCAAATAAAATATGCGGTTGTCCGGTGATATATGCGCGGTATCCTCTCTCACCCTCCGATACGTCTCGATCCCTTCAATTTGTTAGATCAGACACCGCGCATCTGTTCTCTTATACCGATCGGTTCACGTGTACAAATTGTTTGTACACTGATGCATACATTACCATTATTTAACATCACCGACTAGTTTATTATGATAACCAGAGTAGACCACTATGTACGTGACGGGGATTGGATGATGATATGAATTGTTGAGAGGTCACCATGTCACGTCTAGGCCAGTAAATTGGCACATTTTGGATAAAAAAACACACCAATATTATCTTCTATATAAATAAAATGATTGAGATTTACGGTTGTGCGCGCATCACGCAAAAACTACTAAATATATTTTGATCATTATTTTTTTGTTTTAATCCTTAGATACTTGGTCCTCATAAAAAAAATACATATATCTTCATTAGATAAAAAGTTATTAAAATTTTAAGATACTACAATTTTTATAAGCACTACGTGTTCTTCTTTCGTTCACATGAGCGGAGCCGCAGGCACAACTAGTACATAAATGTAAGTTATTTAATTATGCCTTATATTATTAATTCAAAATTCATAATTTTTAGTCTACAGGTCTACAACTCTTTAACGCATACCCATTTTCTTTTTGCTAAATACAAAAATTAAGATTGTAATAAAAACTGGAATAGAAATATACATATTTGACTGAAATTCCGTTATTTAATTTTTAAGTAATCAAAAATACTTTATTCAATTCTAAACATCAAAACACTCTCACACTGGTTCGGTAAACATCGAGAAAACTCGGCAAGAAACTCAATCTGGTTTATCAGGTTTTTTACGTGATTTTATTAAGCTATATAGGTATTGTTTACAATTCATTATAATTTTTAGATGTACACATTCACTTCCAGACATCACTATTATTTAAGTTGTGATCCACCCTATAATAACTTTTCGACAATGAAACTTGCTTTACATGATTCTTGAACACATTATCCGTAATGTACTTAGGAATACTTAGGCACTTAGTATGGGATGATCATTTTATAATTCTATCTAATATTTATCAGTCTATAGTATCTATTTATAGCTACAGTGCCGTTTAAATTTCAAAACTTAACTAAGTACCTATTTCTGAACATACATTACATTTTCAAGGGTGTAATTTAAGTAATGAAATATGTTGTTATAAATTATTTTTAAATAGGATTTCTTAAGTACATTATGAAAAGCGCATTTCTTCAAGACGAAGTATGTGGATTTATTTTACATTTTATCTATCTATCAATTCCTATGAAAACCTTTTGATACGCATTAAATTTATGAGTGAGGTGATGAAAAACTTCTTGAGAATTAATACTAATAATTGTTACAATAATTATATGTATGTATATATTCTTTGTGCCTCGATATACAACAAACAAGCGAATATATTTCATAGGATATATACAGATTTGGTAAAAGGTTGTTTTGGATATATAAAAAAATCCACGGCAGTATATATAACGGAGATAAAATTAAAACTATCACAGCTAAGTAGGCTTCATAAGTTATAAAACGTACTTGGAACAATAATTTCGTACAAATACCATTGAATGTTACTTTCCCCTCCCTAACTAAGTCTGCAAACTATAACGGCCAACTCGGAACCCTACACTGCGCGTGGCCTGATATGCACCTGGCAATTTTTTGCAAGGGATATGCAAATAAAACCGCCAATACACATTAGTATGAGAAAAGACTAACAAGAAGATAGTGGTCTGTAAAGGTGAGATATAAGCACATTGATAGAAGCACCTACACGAGGGTCACGTCACGGGTTAAGCTTTTGCATAGATTAAAGTAAAACAGACAGCCAAAGCAAAACCAATTATTTCTTTTATTTAATTTTTACAGAAGTTTCGTTTTATATAAGTGCTAGATTGAATAAAATTACTTAACTTCCATATAAACCATGATCTATAAGTGTGTGTGTGTGTGTGTGTATGTTTTTGTTTGTGTTTATGAAAGAGAATGAAACTGTGCATCTTCTTGTAAATGTACGTACAAAATCAAATATTAACAAAAAAAACACCATTTCATTGTACCTATAACGTCTTGTCCACAATCCCATGTTTGTAATTCTCAGATCAGTGTGTATATATGTTTTAGCCTATGGGAATATGTCAGTTCTCTCAATGTAATAACAGTCATTTCTGTAAATAGTATATTTTAATAATCTATCGTATGTCTCAGTGGTGTGTAAATCAAGATTGGAGCGGTCACGTCCCTAGCCGGTGGTCTGGCTTCAACGAGATTAAGTTCTACGCTTCGGGGTAAACCTATTGTTTATTCTACGATATAGCTATGTACAATTACTTTAAAAATATTCTTTTATTGTTGTTAGTTCATGGAAATTACTATACCTGATCAGAAGTACTGATCTATTTATTACTCAACATTCAAATTTAGTTCAAAAATCAATTAGTATTAATGTATTCAGCTGCGGTAGTACTATAGTAATTGGGTCCGCTTGCTCTGTTTATTTTGCTTTACTACAAGAAACTGTTAGAAAAGACACAGTCACCAGTTAAGATCTAACTTATTGACGATATGTTCCTTACATTAATTGTTCATATTTACAAGGCAATTATAAGAAAGAAACAAATATGAATCGCGCTTTATATTTGATCTCTTTTTTATTTCATTGTTAGGATTCCAAAGTAAAAAGGAACCCTAATAATTTCGGTATGTCCGTCTATCTGTACGCGGTTTAGTTCTGACATAATACTAGAAAGATGTTTTTTAATATGGGTATATATTTTAATCACGATGACAAAGTGGTAAACTTTTTGAACAAATTTTTGAACAAAACAAAATGTTTAGGGTACCTCTCGTACACGTAAAGTGGGAATGATCCTTTAAAAATGTAGTGGGTTTGTGAAAACCATTTTTCGATTCAAAGATCCGTTTGCGAAATATTAAGCATTAAAATGCTAATTTTTGTTAGACTCAAGTATGTGTGCCCCCTGCCAGCTAAATGGTTGTTTTTGGATATGTGAAAAAATTATGGTAGTAGTTATATATAATATATAATGTAGTACTATCTGTACTAATATAATAAAGCGGAATAGATTTTTGTTTGATTGTTTTTTTGTTTAAAAACTCTAATCTCTGAAACTATCAGACGGATTCGCATTTTTTTTGGAAGACCGATCACGACCGCCGGCGGGAACGGACGTGTTTACGACCGCTCTCTGCCGCCTTTGTGAAGTTTTACGACCGACCGGCTTTGCCGCACACCTGCATCGCACCTGCGTATCGCCGTCTCGCTCGCACCCATTGTGTCGCGTACTTTTAGTACGCTACACAAACATAAACTGCTCTTTTAAGAGCAATTTGTTTCTATTCGACGAAATCCACACTTTAGTGGTCACTTGCCTGATACCTGACGGTGCCAACGAAAGCAAGTGGGTGCGTGACCCAAGCGCCCCTCGGTTGCCTCCTTCAGAGGCAAACGATAGTACTTGGTCGGGCTCAGGAATCTTGGCCCTTGATAGAGTCATAGTCAAGCCCTGAGTGTCTCCTTCCCACCCTTCCGATCCTGCTACACATCCATCCCCGAGTGTCTGTTTGGGCGTAGCTAGGTATTTATACCGGCTGCGTTCTCTGCCTCGGGCTTGATAGGGACCTCCACGTAGGGCCCGGTAGGTTCTTTTCCTGCGAGTCATTACACCGTGACCCGCAGGTCCCTTTGCACGGCTCGGGATAGCCGTTTAAATTCACTCGGCGCACCCCCCTGCCTCTCCGGCAGGGAGGTTTAACTTCACCCCCGCCCGCCCAACCGCCACCGCCGGAATGGCACACGTTACTGATTTGGAACGCTTCAAAGCGTTCGCAACGACTTTGCATCCGTCGCTCTGGACGGAGTACAATAGGGCCATCGCGGCCGAGCAACCCGCCGTCGTCATCGCTCAGGGCACCGAGCCCACCAGCGACCCCGCCGCGCCACACGCGATAAACAAGAAGCCCGTCCCGCGCTCCCGCTCGACGGCACCCCGCGCTCACCGTCAGACGCCGTACAAACGGCCATCGTCGCGCTCACGTTCCCCGGGCATTCAAGCCCCGACCCCAGCGCCCTCTGCGCTACCAACCAACAATTCATTTGCGTCGCTAGTTCCCGAAGCGGACACGCCGACGCTAGTAGCTACAAACGTTAGCTACTCACCCGCCAGTGCGGATCCCGAACCCGAGTCCGACGAAATGGACACGGCGATAGTCAATGATAACGAGGGCTTCACCCTCGTTCAAAAAAACAAGCCCGCCAAACGTGCATCACGTTCGCGTCCCGAGTCTCCGGAGACTCAGTCCCGCCCTCAAAAGGCACAAAAGACAGGGCTCAACAGCCACGCCCCCCGCTCCGCAGCGCCCTCAGCGCTTGCCGGTACCTTTGCCGGCAGAAAGGCGCGTCGCCCGCCCCCCGTCACGGTCCAGAACAAATCGGTCTGGACAAAACTCTCAGAGAAACTGAGAGAACTCCGTATCCACTACACCCAGGCCAGTAACACGGCCAACGGTATCCGCGTCCAAGTTTCCACCTCGGACGAACACCGTCAATTTACCAGGTTGCTCCGAGACAGCAACCTCGAATATTTCACGTACTCCCTGGAGGAAGAACGTCAACTCCGGGTTGTAATCCGCCGCATCCCGGTGGAAATCACACCCGAGGAGGTCAAAACTGACCTCTTAGCCAAGGCCTTCCCTGTCCGCGAAGTGCACAGAATGCACGGCGGACAATCCAAAAACAGACCTCTCGACATGGTCTTAGTCATTCTGGAACTGACCCCCGAGGGCAGAGCCATTTTTAACGTTAGGAAAGTGTGTGAGCTCTCCGGAATAGCCGTAGAGCCCCCACACAAGAACCGCAGTCCTCCGCAGTGTCACAACTGCCAGCTGTACGGTCATTCGGCACGCAACTGCCATCTTCATCCCAGGTGCGTTAAGTGCCTCGGGGACCACGCGACGAGCGAGTGCTCGCGCACTCGTGAGTCGGCTACCCCTCCGAGCTGCGTGCTATGCGGCAACGAAGGTCACCCCGCGAACTATCGCGGCTGTCCCCGTGCCCCGCGCCCCACGCGCCCTACGCGACCCATGCGCCCTACGCGACACACCCCTCCTCAGAGGACACGTCCCGCCGTAGGACAACCAAAGCCCCTGCTCACGCCAGAGGCTTTCCCCAGCCTCCCGGGCGCCTCCAGCGCCCCGGTGGCAGCCGCCCCCGCGCCCCGCGCACCCCCTCCGGCCATGCGAGCTCCTCAAGCAGCATGGGTCTCCACTCCCCGCCCTCAGCCTCCTAAGGCTCAGGCCCCCCCGCCCGTCAACACGCGCCGCGGCGTTGACTACATGGTCATGCTCTTCCGCGAGCATGACCCTCAGGAAGTACTGGCGTACGAACAGTGCGTCGCTGAGTACGGTCCCGGCGAATTCATCAGGCGTTTCCCCCTGATGACAGCGACGCTAATGCGCCTGGCCCGTGCCGGGAAATAGATAACGGTTATAAATGGCACGCATTAAGCCTAGAAGCCTCAATATATCTTTTTTTAACGCGCGAAACCTCCTTCCACAACGGGACTTAGTATCCACCTTTCTTAGGGAACGGGAGATAGACGTGTTTCTAGTACAAGAAACACTTCTAAAACCCAGTAGGCGCGACCCTAAGATAGCAAATTACAATATAGTCAGAAATGACCGTGCCACCCTACGAGGCGGCACGCTCATCTACTACAAGCGTTCCCTCTATTGCATGCCAATAGACCCTCCCGCACTTACCAATATGGAAGTGTCCGTCTGTAGAATAGGCATGACTGGCCATCCGTCAATCACGCTTGTCTCTGCATATCTCTCCCCGAATAAAAGACTCCTTCAGTCCGACCTGGAGGCGCTCCTCTCACTCGGACAATCCGTCATAATAGCAGGCGACCTCAATAGCGGTCACACCCTTTTCAACAACCCGCGCAACACCCGTAACGGGGTTATACTAGAACTACTATGCGACGTGCTCGGCTTTGACGTCATAGCACCGCTAGAGCCCACGCACTTTCAAGACAACTGTCAACCGACAGTACTTGACATAGCCCTCCTCAAAGGTGTCTCACTTCGGTTACGACTTATAGAAGTCGTACACGAACTAGACTCCGACCACCGCCCGGTTATCTTACAACTCGGGCAACCGTTCGACCCCAGTCCGCCAAAAGTCAAAATAGTTGACTACGCGATCTTAAATCGCTACTTATCCGACAACGCGACCCCGTCCAGCCTAGCTAGGATCCCCGACGTATTGGAGTCAACTGCAGACGCCGATTTAGCCATCGATTCCCTGGTCGACTACCTCCAAACCGGTGTAAGGGAGGCCTCGAGAGAGGTGCAAGCGGCGAACGAACGCCGTTTTATACTCCCCCCCGGCTTACGAGCGTTAATCACGGAAAAGAACGCCGCGACACGTGCACATGACTCTTATCCGACGAGGGATAACACCCGTAGGTTACGACAACTTCAGAGAGAGGTTAGAACTCGCATCGGAGAGTACAGAGGTCACCGGTGAGATAACCTCTTAGAGGGTCTCAAGCCGTCCCATCTGGCTTACTGGAACCTCGCCCGCTCTCTGAAGTTAGAAGCTTCCGCCCAGATGCCGCCCCTCGAAAGGGGCCCCGATCTCCCACTCGCGTTCGACAGCGACGATAAGGCAGAATGCCTTGCCGCAAGCTTGGAGAGCCAGTGCTCCCCAAACTGCGACAACGTAGACACTGCCCACATCGAAACTATCGAGACCGCCGTTCAGGAACTCACGCTGATTCCCCCCGCGGAAACGTTAACCCCGGTCACGCCAGATGAGGTCTGTTCTATCATTAAAGGCCTTAAGCCTAGGAAATCTCCCGGTCCTGATGGTATCAGGAATGAAGTACTCAAACTTCTTCCTGATCACCTCATAGCTCTTTTGGTCTGCATCTTCAATGCAGCCATAGCCCACTGCTATTTTCCAGCCGTCTGGAAAAAAGCTATAGTTATAGGTATTCGCAAGCCCGGCAAAAAAGCTTCGCTTCCCGATAGCTATCGCCCGATCAGTCTCCTAAACACTCTAGGGAAACTCTATGAGCGGATCCTTCTGAACCGTCTCAAGGTCGTTATAGACGACAAGAATTTATACCCGCCCGAACAATTCGGTTTTCGCGCCCGTCACTCGTGTACACATCAAGTGCACCGCCTCACGGAGCATATCACGAGTAACTTCGCCAAGAGCAATATCGCTCCCGCCCGCACGCTTGCGGTCTTTTTCGACGTAGCCAAGGCCTTCGATAAGGTCTGGCACGCCGGACTGGTCCACAAGCTTCACCATTTAGAAGTCCCGGATAGGTTAGTTCACCTAGTTCATGATTTTCTACGCGACCGCACCTTTCACTACCGAGTGGAAGGAGTACTATCTACCGCCCACCCTATACGCTCAGGCGTCCCGCAAGGTTCCATTCTGGCGCCTTGCCTTTTCAATCTGTACGTCAGCGACCTCCCGAAGCCCCCCGGGGTCGAGGTAGGGCTCTACGCTGACGACACAGTCATATACGCGTCAAACAGACACAGAAAAAATCTCGCCTGCGCAGTCCAACGTGCCGTAACCACTCTCGGGGAGTGGTTTCGAACGTGGCGAATAGCTATTAATCCGGTAAAGAGCGCCGCGATTATGTTCGAACCGCATACATGTAAACTACCACGCACGGTAGGACCTCTAACATTATTCGGTAGAAATATCCCTTGGGCCACCAAGACAAAATATCTGGGTGTCACCCTCGACTCGAAGCTTAACTTCAACGCACACGTTACTATAGTCCGGAATAGGGCCGTCTGGATCCTTTCCCGCTTGCGACCCCTGCTCAGTTCGGTAAGCAAAATGTCCTTAAGACATAAGCTTACACTATACAAGATGTGCGTCCGTCCGATCTTGACATATAGCTGCGCAGCGTTCGCACATATGTCCAAACATAACTTTGTCCGCATGCAAAGAGTCCAAAATCGGTTTCTCCGTCGCCTGCTTGACCCTCCAGCCTTCGTTAGGAACATGGACCTCCACAGGGACATGAGGCTTCCCTCGATAGAAGCCTATGTGAAATATCTCACCAGAAGATACTTCGATAGCGCTTCGAATCACCCCAACCCGCTCGTAAAATCCACCGTGAACTACGTCCCAGACAACTCGATCCCCGTTGCCAAACGTTATAAACGCCGTCCGCGAAATCTCTTTGTCGATCCCGACGACGACATCGAGAAAGCTAATAATTACTACGCGTCCGCTCCCGCAACATATGCGTGCTCGCGCCCACGCCCGCGAAACCACCGTTCCCTCCGCAGGGGACGTACGGTTAACTTCGCTCCCGCACACCCGCCACGACCGCCCTCCTCTGCGGCAACTCAAGCCTAGGTCCGATCCATCGGCATGGAGCCCTTGAGCCAAGCAGCCGCTCGCGCGATACAAGTGACTGCACAATCACTAGCTTTCACAGCCATACATGACACTGCATTATACACACATGCACAACACACATAGGTACATAGGTTCTGTAAGGGACCTTTTTTTTTTCTTTTTTTGCCTAGTTAGAATAGACAAAAATTTCAGACCACTAAATACACATACACATGTTCCTTCCCTCCTCCCAGGGGGCAGAAACATGTATATATGTATAGTTAGTTTAGATCGAATTACGGATAGGGAATTAGTCAGATCGCGACTTAATTGCATACGCGCAACAGTCCGAGCCGAGGTCCGGCCACTTTGGCACCCTCGGATGTTGTTGCTTAGCTTTCGTGGCTGAGTGCCCTAAGCGCTCGCCCCCAAGCCCGGTAAAGCTGTAAAAGCCGTAAAGGCTCCAGGGCCCCTCAGGCTAACAGTGTAGTCAGTTCGAAAAAAAAAAAAAAAAAAAAAAAAAAAAAAAAAAAGGATTTTTTTTGTATCAGATAGCCAGTTTCATGAGGAATGGTATAGGAATTAGCCTATGTTTCCCAGCTAGTCTTAAATATTGATTTTTGTTAAGTAAGTCGGAAGAAACAGCGCACATGAATTTCTTTATCCACGTGTGCTGGCTTAATGGTTCGTGTTTTTTTTTTAAAACAAATACAAAATTTGTGGAAAAGTCAAAAGTTATTTATGTGATTTATTATTAGGCATATTAATACATACGAACGAACGTTAGTTCAGTATCAAGACAATTTTGTTGCTGGCGGGAACACTATCAAACATCTATTGATACTTTTGTAAGAAGTAATTCATGCTACACGAGGCCGTGGTCGGGCCGGACCAGTGCTACCGTGTCCTGCCGGGGCACGGATCTGGCCCGGTGCGCGGAATTACTTCATATGAAAGTCTACTATAAATGTTTGACCGTGTCACAGCCGGCGCCCGACTCGGCTCCAGCCCGGTGTAACATAAGCATCCTTAAGTTTGCATATTGTGACGGTCAACTACGGAACCCTATACTTAGGCACTTGACAAATTTTTACTCATATTTTTATTTTGCAAGTACATACGTCGCGCAAAATGACCAAAATGCTAATTTTTATTTTGTGCGTTTTTGTTAATAGGCACAAATTTAATTTAATCTTATCTCTACACGCTTTACTTTGAGAAACGCTATAATTTGAGAAAACCAATAAATAAAAAATAATATAATGTGTTGTATTGGGCGGTAGCACAATAAACAAAACATAAATATAACACTTCTCTCTTCACTTCTCTACGTACCCTAAAATAGATATAATCTAATAATACAATAATATTTCAATTTTAATATATTTTATTTAAGCACTTTGAGAGGCTCACGTAGTATGTAGCAAATTATAAAAAAAAATTCCAAAAACCACAATTCCATAAAAGTTCTGTGTTTTGACATCTATTTACGAAGGGCTACTGTAGGACGAATCCCTTACGACAGCGGTATAAACGTAATACCATGGTCGGTCCACAGTTGACGCGGGTTCACCTGACAAGGGACGTCGACGAAACACCAAGTATTAATATAGAATTAGACTTACTTCAGTCAATGCGTGTAAATGGAAGCTTCTAGATATAATTTCAGCATATTCCTTTTTTTATTATATCCGACTACATTGCATATTCACCAAACCGTTTTTATGAATTCTTAATAATATAAGGAACAATGTACCACGGAAAAACCTATAAACGTGCGGTTTGATTTAAATCGAGGAAACATCAGTGTCATACAATGAAAAGGTTTATAAACTCACGCCCGGTTTGCGAGCGGGAAACCGGGTGCTGTAATGCCAGAATAATCCGGTTCGCGCTAGAATTTACAGGCCACCTGTAACCGGCTCTCGGAACCCGGTTAAATTTTCATAACACTCGAGCGGAGAGGTCTTCACGTAGAGTGTTTGCGCATTTTATAGTGTTTCAGTACTTTTTGAAAAATCTTACATTTAAAACGAACTTACCAACTTTAAAATCAACTTATATTTCGGAATATCAGCTTTATTATGGTAATTGGTATTGTGGTTATTATCAATTCTAAGAGCATTATATAAAATCATGGCTTGTAGGTACTAGCAATTTCGTCCACATGATTTTTTTTTCTGTCTAATATAAAAAACGTAGAAAGACAAACCAAATGTAATGTGTAAATATTTAATTCACACCTAAATTTTATATGTAATTAAAATTATACATACAAGTCTTTCATAACATCTTTCAACTTTTAATTTTGAAAATTTTGAATAAGTATATAGGAATAATCTATATACATATATATAAAAGCGAAATACCACTCATCAAGAGATCTCCGAAATTATCTGTATCAAAATTTATCAGTAAAGGATGTATAAACAGGGGTTGAAAGTTTGTCTGGTGATAATAATTTTTGTTTAACTAATTAAATATAACACAAAAACGGCTTGGCCGATTCTTATCAAATATTGTACACGGGAAGCTTAAGTCATTGGTCAATTGATAGGCAATAAAAATTTTCAATAATACTTATGGAAAGCCTAAAAAAAAGACACAGAAAGTAAAGACTCATGATTGATGGGTTACCAGAATTGTCAATTTAGCAATTGTACAAAAATAAATATATAATCAATTTGTTTTCAATGTGTACAATAATATACGTAAAATAAAATTACGGGATAACAAAATTACTGCGTAATAATCATATGAGGAGCCGTGGGCACACCGCTAGTATAAGTAATAAAACTGAACATTAGAAATTTATATTGCCGTGTGGAAAATTGAACCCGGTACGTCCATTGTTACACTGACATCTTGACCTTCAACCATCTGAAACAGTACAGATTTATTACTTACATATTGTTTTTAAAATTCAATCATTTCGGAGTGTTGTTCGTCCACAGGTGGTCTTTAAACATTCCAACAGGATAACACCCGGATGCTCCGGATAATAAAACCATTTGCGCGGCCTATCCGGTCTCATCCGGTTCTCAGGTTAAACGACCGTGTTACCTGAGGAATGGCTCTTTTCGAGGTAACACTAAATTTTCTTTAATTCACAAGCATAACGCCTACTATATATAGTAATAAATATCAAAATAAATTTTCCTTTTTTATTTAAAAAACCCTTAAATTTAGTTCTTTAACACTGAATAACATTTTGAAGGTAATATCTCATAATTCCTTTCATACATATTTTTTGTTAGTATGCCTTTCAAATTAATATATGAATATAATATACATATTTAAATTAATATTTTGATAGTAAATAAGTTATAAGTGAATTGTCATTACAATAAAAGTTGTATTGTTATACTGAAAATATTAGATCCCATTATTACAAGCATTATTATGTTATAATATACTCAAATAAGTATTATTTATTTAGGTTAAAAAAAACATACTTTCTGGCTTACTTACATGTGGTAATAAAAATTTAATGATCAGATACCAAGTAAATATTTTTTTTACACTGTGAATCAAGGACAAAATATATAGGAATCTTCGAAAAGCTCATACGGCATCTTGCAGCAAGTAAAAAGCAGATTAAACGTGCCATTTTTTTTAAACTAACTTTATCAATTAAGCCTTCAAAGTTTCTATATATATTTAAAGCAAGTTTTGCGCGTTTCGATTTCTTTCGCTGTTTATATCCCGCAAATTTGTTTTTTAATTGAGACCGATCACGACCGCCGGCGGGAACGGACGTGTTTACGACCGCTCTCTGCCGCCTTTGTGAAGTTTTACGACCGACCGGCTTTGCCGCACACCTGCATCGCACCTGCGCCGCACCTGCGTATCGCCGTCTCGCTCACACCCATTGTGTCGCGTACTTTTAGTACGCTACACAAACATAAACTGCTCTTTTAAGAGCAATTTGTTTCTATTCGACGAAATCCACACTTTAGTGGTCACTTGCCTGATACCTGACGGTGCCAACGAAAGCAAGTGGGTGCGTGACCCAAGCGCCCCTCGGTTGCCTCCTTCAGAGGCAAACGATAGTACTTGGTCGGGCTCAGGAATCTTGGCCCTTGATAGAGTCATAGTCAAGCCCTGAGTGTCTCCTTCCCACCCTTCCGATCCTGCTACACATCCATCCCCGAGTGTCTGTTTGGGCGTAGCTAGGTATTTATACCGGCTGCGTTCTCTGCCTCGGGCTTGATAGGGACCTCCACGTAGGGCCCGGTAGGTTCCTTTCCTGCGAGTCATTACACCGTGACCCGCAGGTCCCTTTGCACGGCTCGGGATAGCCGTTTAAATTCACTCGGCCACCCCCCTGCCTCTCCGGCAGGGAGGTTTAACTTCACCCCCGCCCGCCCAACCGCCACCGCCGGAATGGCACACGTTACTGATTTGGAACGCTTCAAAGCGTTCGCAACGACTTTGCATCCGTCGCTCTGGACGGAGTACAATAGGGCCATCGCGGCCGAGCAACCCGCCGTCGTCATCGCTCAGGGCACCGAGCCCACCAGCGACCCCGCCGCGCCACACGCGATAAACAAGAAGCCCGTCCCGCGCTCCCGCTCGACGGCACCCCGCGCTCACCGTCAGACGCCGTACAAACGGCCATCGTCGCGCTCACGTTCCCCGGGCATTCAAGCCCCGACCCCAGCGCCCTCTGCGCTACCAACCAACAATTCATTTGCGTCGCTAGTTCCCGAAGCGGACACGCCGACGCTAGTAGCTACAAACGTTAGCTACTCACCCGCCATTCCGGATCCCGAACCCGAGTCCGACGAAATGGACACGGCAATAGTCAATGATAACGAGGGCTTCACCCTCGTTCAAAAAAACAAGCCCGCCAAACGTGCATCGCGTTCGCGTCCCGAGTCTCCGGAGACTCAGTCCCGCCCTCAAAAGGCACAAAAGACAGGGCTAAATAGCCACGCCCCCCGCTCCGCAGCGCCCTCAGCGCCTGCCGGTACCTTTGCCGGCAGAAAGGCGCGTCGCCCGCCCCCCGTCACGGTCCAGAACAAATCGGTCTGGACAAAACTCTCAGAGAAACTGAGAGAACTCCGTATCCACTACACCCAGGCCAGTAACACGGCCAACGGTATCCGCGTCCAAGTTTCCACCTCGGACGAACACCGTCAATTTACCAAGTTGCTCCGAGACAGCAACCTCGAATATTTCACGTACTCCCTGGAGGAAGAACGTCAACTCCGGGTTGTAATCCGCCGCATCCCGGTGGAAATCACACCCGAGGAGGTCAAAACTGACCTCTTAGCCAAGGCCTTCCCTGTCCGCGAAGTGCACAGAATGCACGGCGGACAATCCAAAAACAGACCTCTCGACATGGTCTTAGTCATTCTGGAACTGACCCCCGAGGGCAGAGCCATTTTTAACGTTAGGAAAGTGTGTGAGCTCTCCGGAATAGCCGTAGAGCCCCCACACAAGAACCGCAGTCCTCCGCAGTGTCACAACTGCCAGCTGTACGGTCATTCGGCACGCAACTGCCATCTCCGTCCCAGGTGCGTTAAGTGCCTCGGGGACCACGCGACGAGCGAGTGCTCGCGCACTCGTGAGTCGGCTACCCCTCCGAGCTGCGTGCTATGCGGCAACGAAGGTCACCCCGCGAACTATCGCGGCTGTCCTCGTGCCCCGCGCCCCACGCGCCCTACGCGACCCATGCGCCCTACGCAACACACCCCTCCTCAGAGGACACGTCCCGCCGTAGGACAACCAAAGCCCCTGCTCACGCCAGAGGCTTTCCCCAGCCTCCCGGGCGCCTCCAGCGCCCCGGTGGCAGCCGCCCCCGCGCCCCGCGCACCCCATCCGGCCATGCGAGCCCCTCAAGCAGCATGGGTCTCCACTCCCCGCCCTCAGCCTCCTAAGGCTCAGGCCCCCCCGCCCGTCAACACGCGCCGCGGTGTTGACTACATGGTCATGCTCTTCCGCGAGCATGACCCTCAGGAAGTACTGGCGTACGAACAGTGCGTCGCTGAGTACGGCCCCGGCGAATCCATCAGGCGTTTCCCCCTAATGACAGCGACGCTAATGCGCCTGGCCCGTGCCGGGAAATAGATATCGGTTATCAATGGCACGCATTAAGCCTAGAAGCCTCAACATATCTTTTTTTAACGCGCGAAACCTCTTTCCACAACGGGACTTAGTATCCACCTTTCTTAGGGAACGGGAGATAGACGTGTTTCTAGTACAAGAAACACTTCTAAAACCCAGTAGGCGCGACCCTAAGATAGCGAATTATAACATAGTTAGAAATGACCGTGCCACCCGAGGCGGCGGCACGCTCATCTACTACAAGCGTTCCCTCTATTGCATGCCAATAGACCCTCCCGCACTTACCAATATGGAAGTGTCCGTCTGTAGAATAGGCATGACTGGCCATCCGTCAATCACGCTTGTCTCTGCATATCTCTCCCCGAATAAAAGACTCCTTCAGTCCGATCTGGAGGCGCTTTTTTCACTCGATCAATCAGTCATAATAGCAGGCGACCTCAATAGCGGTCACACCCTTTTCAACAACCCGCGCAACACCCGTAACGGGGTTATACTAGAACTACTATGCGACGTGCTCGGCTTTGACGTCATAGCACCGCTAGAGCCCACGCACTTTCAAGACAACTGTCAACCGACAGTACTTGACATAGCCCTCCTCAAAGGTGTCTCACTTCGGTTACGACTTATAGAAGTCGTACACGAACTAGACTCCGACCACCGCCCGGTTATCTTACAACTCGGGCAACCGTTCGACCCCAGCCCGCCAAAAGTCAAAATAGTTGACTACGCGATCTTAAATCGCTACTTATCCGACAACGCGACCCCGTCCAGCCTAGCTAGGATCCCCGACGTATTGGAGTCAACTGCAGACGCCGATTTAGCCATCGATTCCCTGGTCGACTACCTCCAAACCGGTGTAAGGGAGGCCTCGAGAGAGGTGCAAGCGGCGAACGAACGCCGTTTTATACTCCCCCCCGGCTTACGAGCGTTAATCACGGAAAAGAACGCCGCGACACGTGCACATGACTCTTATCCGACGAGGGATAACACCCGTAGGTTACGACAACTTCAGAGAGAGGTTAGAACTCGCATCGGAGAGTACAGAGGTCACCGGTGGGATAACCTCTTAGAGGGTCTCAAGCCGTCCCATCTGGCTTACTGGAACCTCGCCCGCTCTCTGAAGTTAGAAGCTTCCGCCCAGATGCCGCCCCTCGAAAGGGGCCCCGATCTCCCACTCGCGTTCGACAGCGACGATAAGGCAGAATGCCTTGCCGCAAGCTTGGAGAGCCAGTGCTCCCCAAACTGCGACAACGTAGACACTGCCCACATCGAAACTATCGAGACCGCCGTTCAGGAACTCACGCTGATTCCCCCCGCGGAAACGTTAACCCCGGTCACGCCAGATGAGGTCTGTTCTATCATTAAAGGCCTTAAGCCTAGGAAATCTCCCGGTCCTGATGGTATCAGGAATGAAGTACTCAAACTTCTTCCTGATCACCTCATAGCTCTTTTGGTCTGCATCTTCAATGCAGCCATAGCCCACTGCTATTTTCCAGCCGTCTGGAAAAAAGCTATAGTTATAGGTATTCGCAAGCCCGGCAAAAAAGCTTCGCTTCCCGATAGCTATCGCCCGATCAGTCTCCTAAACACTCTAGGGAAACTCTATGAGCGGATCCTTCTGAACCGTCTCAAGGTCGTTATAGACGACAAGAATTTATACCCGCCCGAACAATTCGGTTTTCGCGCCCGTCACTCGTGTACACATCAAGTGCACCGCCTCACGGAGCACATCACGAGTAACTTCGCCAAGAGCAATATCGCTCCCGTCCGCACGCTTGCGGTCTTTTTCGACGTAGCCAAGGCCTTCGATAAGGTCTGGCACGCCGGACTGGTCCACAAGCTTCACCATTTAGAAGTCCCGGATAGGTTAGTTCACCTAGTTCATGATTTTCTACGCGACCGCACCTTTCACTACCGAGTGGAAGGAGTACTATCTACCGCCCACCCTATACGCTCAGGCGTCCCGCAAGGTTCCATTCTGGCGCCTTGCCTTTTCAATCTGTACGTCAGCGACCTCCCGAAGCCCCCCGGGGTCGAGGTAGGGCTCTACGCTGACGACACAGTCATATACGCGTCAAACAGACACAGAAAAAATCTCGCCTGCGCAGTCCAACGTGCCGTAACCACTCTCGGGGAGTGGTTTCGAACGTGGCGAATAGCTATTAATCCGGTAAAGAGCGCCGCGATTATGTTCGAACCGCATACATGTAAACTACCACGCACGGTAGGACCTCTAACATTATTCGGTAGAAATATCCCTTGGGCCACCAAGACAAAATATCTGGGTGTCACCCTCGACTCGAAGCTTAACTTCAACGCACACGTTACTATAGTCCGGAATAGGGCCGTCTGGATCCTTTCCCGCTTGCGACCCCTGCTCAGTTCGGTAAGCAAAATGTCCTTAAGACATAAGCTTACACTATACAAGATGTGCGTCCGTCCGATCTTGACATATAGCTGCGCAGCGTTCGCACATATGTCCAAACATAACTTTGTCCGCATGCAAAGAGTCCAAAATCGGTTTCTCCGTCGCCTGCTTGACCCTCCAGCCTTCGTTAGGAACATGGACCTCCACAGGGACATGAGGCTTCCCTCGATAGAAGCCTATGTGAAATATCTCACCAGGAGATACTTCGATAGCGCTTCGAATCACCCCAACCCGCTCGTAAAATCCACCGTGAACTACGTCCCAGACAACTCGATCCCCGTTGCCAAACGTTATAAACGCCGTCCGCGAAATCTCTTTGTCGATCCCGACGACGACATCGAGAAAGCTAATAATTACTACGCGTCCGCTCCCGCAACATATGCGTGCTCGCGCCCACGCCCGCGAAACCACCGTTCCCTCCGCAGGGGACGTACGGTTAACTTCGCTCCCGCACACCCGCCACGACCGCCCTCCTCTGCGGCAACTCAAGCCTAGGTCCGATCCATCGGCATGGAGCCCTTGAGCCAAGCAGCCGCTCGCGCGATACAAGTGACTGCACAATCACTAGCTTTCACAGCCATACATGACACTGCATTATACACACATGCACAACACACATAGGTACATAGGTTCTGTAAGGGACCTTTTTTTTTCTTTTTTTGCCTAGTTAGAATAGACAAAAATTTTCAGACCACTAAATACACATACACATGTTCCTTCCCTCCTCCCAGGGGGCAGAAACATGTATATATGTATAGTTAGTTTAGATCGAATTACGGATAGGGAATTAGTCAGATCGCGACTTAATTGCATACGCGCAACAGTCCGAGCCGAGGTCCGGCCACTTTGGCACCCTCGGATGTTGTTGCTTAGCTTTCGTGGCTGAGTGCCCTAAGCGCTCGCCCCCAAGCCCGGTAAAGCTGTAAAAGCCGTAAAGGCTCCAGGGCCCCTCAGGCTAACAGTGTAGTCAGTTCGAAAAAAAAAAAAAAAAAAAAAAAAAAAAAAAAAAAAAAAAGTTTTTTAATTTAATTTTACCCCTTGATATGTCAGTTACATACATGTTAGATTTTTTATAATCACAGCAAACTGACTACACTATGCCTGGTGCATAGTACGATACATTAACAACGGTGGCCACCAAGATATCGGTATCCCATCGGCGGTCATTGCTATCTTACCGGCCTGCATTCCTCTCGGCAGCTACACTCACTGATCCGGAGACGCGACATACCAAAAGTAAGTCATTATGACGGGTCTATCACAATGTGTATGCTGGTTCCGATCCAGTCGAGCGCAGATCTCTACCACACCGCTTGTTTATTAATTTATATACACCGATTGATCTCGGAACGCACCACGCTTAAGCACACCACTATAGAGAATATTACATCTGCTGTACGATGGTCGTAATCCAGTCAGATATAATTATAGTGTCCTACCACGTACCAAACGCTAAAAGCTTATGTCTCGGAGCACACAGAACATGTCTATAAGGTAATGGTATCGGTATTTACGCAGAGTCGTTGGCACGTATAGAGTTCCGTACGCCGACGGTACCCTAATGTTTTATTACACGTACATTTACAGCATAATATAGATATACTTTATCTTCTAACTATGTATATTCAATAAGCTATATCTATACTATATGAAATATAATGCAAATCTATACTTAATATCTATATTAATTAATAATAATTTTATAAAGAAAGAGTGCGAATTTAGTGATTTTTTGTGTATGTGGAGGATAATCTCCGGAACCACTGCACCCATTAGACTTTTTTTGCCTGTTTAGGTTTTAGTCTATACGATAAAACTTCACGTTTCGATTCTAAATTTCACACGGGTGAAACCGTGGGGAACATCTAGTTACATAATAAAATATATAAATAAATGAACAGTCGTAAGCCAGTATTAAATAAATTCATCTAATTTCTAATTATAAAACGTAGAAATACGAAGCCGCTTATCTAAACATCAGTGTAAATTAATTGACAAGCTCCTGCGAATGAGACGGGAGTCACGCGGCGCGGCGCGGACCAATTAACGAGTAATGTGACACCTCCTAGACGACTTTCCAAAACCAAATATAATTATAGAAATGATTCCGTTTTACCCCAAATCGGTTTGAAACTTCTCTGTTTATATTATAGTAGGTGTATCCTAACCCCCGCGGTTTATTGCTATAACATATAGCAAATGCAAAAGCCAAAAACATTTAACATCGTGTAAAACTTGAAAATCAATATTCTACGTCTAGGTCATCATGCTATTAGCTGCCATCAGACCGATAGCTGTCTGGGAATTACGCCAACTTTTCTGAACTCCATAAAATACGTATCCTGACGGCCATGATACTAAGTCACTGGATGCTATTACAGTTCCAGGATGTTCTAATTTGTTCTATACATTGATACTCAAGATAACACAACCTGAGACGTTATAAAACAGTAGAATTTTACTTACAGAGAAAGTGAATTTTGTTTCATACGTGACCTATATATAAATGAAAGCTTCCTGACACAATCTACACCTTATGGTGTACTGGCTAGGATTGATTGTACAATGCTATACGGAAGGAAGGGTCTAGTGTTCCCAAATCATAAACAACGATCAAATCGGCGTTAGTGTCGACCGATGAACGTGATATCGCAATAGTACCATCGGCCTACTGACTGTGACCTTTGAACATCGATGTTTAGAGACTCTGTTTGAGTCGGCACACTTCATATTTATGTAAGTATACAGTCGTAGGAATTGTGTCTCTAGGGCATAGGGCTCGTAGGGATACTGTGTTAGGAGCTAGCGTACATTTTTTTAAATGTATTTTTTGTTGGCCTTGTCACATTTACTAGCTCACCGTACGATCAACCGCGATCAAACTCTAAGAAAACGAAAATAGGAAACAAGTATGCACAGAGGTTCTATTATCTGATATTACAAATATAAATATTTTTATTATCATAAACAATTATATAACATTTTTAGCTTTAACTTAGGTCCCAAATTAGGTTATATCTGCCTAAGATACAATTCTAATTGAAACAAAAAATAGTTGGTGACTCATGTTGTTTAAAATATGATACGAATAAACATAAAAGAAAAGAAAATTAAAAAGGTATGCGTTTATCTGCGTGAGTGTACTCGTATGTACCACGAGTATGAGTACGCTCACGCAGATAAAAACGTGTGTGCCAGAGTTGTACCAAACCTTGGGCTAATGGTTAACAAAGTATGTTGAATAATCTTTCTGTCTGTTCGTAGGAAATGTTATAAAACCATCGTTTGGTAGTAGTTTTAATGTGGTAGCGCAAGCAATGTTTGAAGTTGTAAAGAGCCACAATCTTACAGTCTAGGCATTCGTTGCGCTGAAAATAATTTTGCAACTGTAATCTGTAATCATAATGCCTAACGTCTGTACAATCAGTGTGTCCTACTCAACATGAAATATGGTGCCGAGACATGGACGCTCACAGTTGAGGCTGTGCATAAAATACAAGTCGCGCAGGGAGTCATGGAGCGCACCATGCATGGCATCAAATTACAAGATAAAGTCAAAAATGTCAAGATCCGACATCGCACTAAGGTCCGCGACGTCAGTGAAATTATCACAAAACTGAAATGGAATTGGGCAGGACATGTTGTTGGGCAGAGTGACGGCAGGTGGACTAAAGCGTTGAAGGCTTGGTGGCAACGTAGGGGTAAACGAGTAGTCGGACGCCCACCAGGTCATTTGGTGGACGATATTGATAAAATCGCGGGTAAACATGGAAGAGCTTAGCTCAAGTCGGGATGTGTGTCGTACAAGAATAGAGGGCTATGCTCAGCAGTGGGTGATTATGGGCCAAAGATGATGATGAATATACACGTTAAAGATTCGCTTCCCTTACAGAGTCACTATAGTGTATATAGCTATATATTATCAACCTCGTAATGGACCTATGGCCATTGACAAAAAGGTTGCCACTTCTGATGACTAAGTTAAAGCTTCCAGCGGTCGTGCGAGTTACTAACCATACTCGAGCACTGCTGCCATACAGAAAGGGGAATGGCGGAGTTGTTTTCGCAATGGTAACAAAGGCTTTACTACTCAAAGTAAAGTGATTTTGATGTTAAACTTAATAATAGAGCTAGTTTTTAAGTACAGCAGCCCAAACATACTGTATTACGTACTCGGCAACAGATTTTCAACTTCTGAATGGTAGCTACACGAGTATTGGTAACTCGAGTAACAATTTCTTTTATTTCTTCCCGAAACTTCAACTCACGATCTTTGACGTTAGCATAGGGCCATTACCTTACTGGGCGATCTTTCTTCATCACTGTCATATATAATATTGCTGATTATATATAAAAAAGGTTTTTCTATCGGCGACATAATGTAATTCCGCTATAACGTTATTACCCGGGCTCTCTCACGTCGTGTCGTTGGGTTATCACGAAATTGAATTTTCACCAAACGCCCGGACGTATTACCGACAGCCGGTGTCACCGTCGTATCAATTTATTCGGCAAATTTCATATTTACCCGGGTGTAGGTTATTTTCGCTGAAGGATTTTTACTGCGTGCGGATTACTATTGATTCGTCATTTCTAGGGTTTTTTTGTGTCGACGGTTCATTTTAACGCCCTCATTGTTCAAACGGCGTGTATTGGTAGATAGCTCTTACTACCTACCAACTACTATCGTGATGCGATTCTTTTATTCTAAAAAAATTGAGTTTTAGTTTACTGTTTAAGCAGAAACTAAAGCGTTATGATGTAACAAAGTTTTATCATTCCTGGGACTTTCAACTATAATCTACTAAATATTCTGTTAAAATAATTTTTAGTATCAGATTTCTAAACAAACAGACGGATATACATAATGTTTTCACTGTCTGTGCCCGCAGCTCTGCTCGCGTGGACTACAGAATTATTTTTTATAGAGATATCGTGATATATTTATTTTTGATAAGGATTAAGTATCTAAGGAGTAGAACAAAACAAAACAAATTTTATCCAGTAGTTTATGCTTGATGTTCACACAACGGCAAGCTTCGGTCATTTTATTTATATTGATTTCCAATGTTTTCTACAAGAAACTGAGCTTTTGGTGAATAAAAATATATAACGTAACCTTAGCGTAACGGAGTTGGGCATCTTCTATTGCAAAGACAAAGTACTATTCGCAAGTATCCATCGATATTGTATAACTGATGTACTTGTAGATCTATTCTAGGTTTAGTATATTACCCTCGTCAGTCAAACGTCAGATTATAGTTAAAGGCTAGGTACATGAAAACACAATCTCTACATCTACCACTATATACATGTTCCTATATCATACAAAGTATTACGAAATAGTTCACAATCCTTCAGATTGCAAGCTTCATTGGCATTCTGCCAAACGATGTTAATTGGGAGCAATTAATCAGATTCTCTAATCACAGGCGGGCGCGTCGCGTCGCGTCGACGATCGTATTGAAGCCAGACTGAGATCATAGTGCAAATCATGTTCATCGTGTACCAACTGCACACTCTAGTGTTTTAAAATCGTTAGAGAATAGGTGGGATTCTGCAGCTAGCAAGCTAGCTTCTAGGGAGCTTATGCTATATCAACAAAAAAAACCACAAGCGAATGGCAATTATTTAATGTAGGATATAGAATGAGATGACTTCAATTCTTAACTCCTGGCTCTTAGGAGTCCACCTCTCCTTCAGGTATATATACTAAGAACAAATAATAAATAGTTCCTTGAGTTAACTACTTTAAACCAAATTATATGTTTTTTTTATGTCGCTAGATGCGGAAAAGAGAAGAATAGGACATAAAAAATATGTCTAAGTACCTAACTAGTACTAGTAACTATTAGTAGTAGTCATCTAAGTAATTGCATTACACATGTAAACAGCAATGCATTTGCAACTAAACCTGTATCTGCAATAGTCTTTTGAGATTTTTTGTTTCTTTAAATTATATAGTTTGATCAAAATCTCACCTGATGTTGAGTATTGATGTGGCCTAAGACACGTAACACGCTAAACCTAGAGAGAGTGACTGTCGCTCAAGGGTATAGGGTACAGGCGGTCTCGACTTTCGACTTCGTTGTTTCACATCCTCAAGTAACAAAAAATAAGTTTAATAACTGTTAGTGATAATTATACTATGGTTTACCATTACAGATATTTCTAGTCGAATGCTGTGATTGAGTTCTAACGCTGAACGACTGCGATTTTACATGTAATTACACGTGTATGCTCTCATGCGTATTTTCAGTTCGCATAGCAACGACATTCGGGAATGAACATTCAGGTCTAGGTGGTTGCCATTGACCATAGATTGTAATGTATTTGTATGTATGTAAATCTAAATACTTTTTCTTAGGCAATTTTAATGAAATTTTGTGCACTGGGAGTAAAAGTCACTCATATAGAAAGTGAAATAACAATTTTACTTTTAAAAATAACTACTAAAAATACAATTAAAAAATTGTATAAATTATCCACCAATTTTGATATTTTTTTGTGGAGGGGAAGTAAATATTGTCATTACGAGATGACAATAATAGCTGCGTGCGGAGCCACAGGACACCGCTGGTTATATATAATATACTTATTTTATTAATGATATATTTGTTCATATCGTTTAAATAATATAAATTCTTAAATGGCTAAACTAAATTAAAAACTTAGATAAGTTTGAAGATATAAACGATAAACACAATTTCAATAGGTTCTATAAATAAATATAAAATAGTAATCCCATCTTATAGACTGAGTAAGACAAAATCAACTTCCTAATCATATTACCGAATATCCGAACAATTTGTACAAGACATGTACATGTCATGTTTTATTGCCGACACATGTTATAGGGTGGAACATTACATGAATGATAGTGATGTCTGGAAATGCCTCTTTTTATATCCACTGATAATTTGTAAATAATATATAAAATGTAAAAAAATACGTGACTGGGATGTTGTCTGAACCGGTAGTAGTGTGTTAACAGTCATAAGTATCTTCTTAAAGCCTACATTGAATAAAATATTTTTATTTTTGAAATAAAGAAGTTAATGCTTCATTCATGCTCTTATGATAAAAACAACACAATAAGTGTCATCGTCGAATGTGGTCCGTTCTGTTTTCACAATGATGTGAGGATTCCTCAGCCACATGTTACATAGCTTCTTAAATAAATACACGCTAGTGGTTAGTGCTACTTCGAAAAATGATGTTTTTTAAAAATAACATCGCCTATGTGTCCCACACTTGATAAAGATCCGTATGGAACACAGTTCATATTAAACAGTGAGTCAATTCTAAGACGTTGTCTTGTATATCGATTTGCCTCGTACTGTGGTTGCAGCAATTTATTTTTGTTTTGTAAAATCTCACTTGTTTGGTAGACGTTTAATAGAATTCTCTATATCACATTGTAGAATTTAATTATAAATCATGTGGCTGTGCATAACGTGATCTAGAACCCTTTTGAATCATAAAAAGTGGAAGGGGTGGGTTTATTATGTGTTGGTAGAATTGTTCTTAGTAACAAATTAACACTAACTTTAAACATGGAAGTAAATATGTGATGTAGTGGAGGAACATAAAGCCTGAAACAATCAGATAAATATATGGAAAAAATTAGACGAAATAGTAGGTATATTTTTGATTCCCGGGTTGCATTTTATGTAACACTATCAACCGCCCGCTAATAAATATATCGTAATTTATTCAGAGATAATGTAGTTTTGTTTTAATTAATAATTTTCGGAATTGGATCAGTACTTACAAATATATATACACTTATATAGATGGTCATCGGTGTATGTCATTGCTTTTGGAATAAGGATATGAAATATCACAATATATGTAATAAGTCGGAGAATTGTAACTCATTTAGTATGTGACAGTGCTTTTAGTAGAGATGTTGAGAAGTCCCACTATATGTAAACATCAAAGTAGAAAAAAAAACATGCTAAGCTATAAAGTTGTACCTCTATATTATTTCTAAATTACAATAAAAGTATCCGACAATACAATTCTATTGGACACACACAGACAAAGCACGTAGTCGTGTGTTTACTTAGTGAAGTTAACAGTGTTCAGTCGCGCAGTCTCGCCCGTCACCAATCACTTGTTAAGGCTTCTTCATTTATCATGGATTTATGTTTTTTTAAACAAATGACAACTAACTTTCCAATTATTTATGTGGAACATGGCCTAGTGTTGATTAGCATCCCGTCCACTTGATATTAATTAGTTTGACAGGCCTCGTGACACAGCAATGGTAAGCTTTACTATTGAGCGGAGGCTAGATCTCCGCACATGTACTTGACTGACTTTTGTGTGATGTGTAGGTATAATTATCAGTTATATTTCTGGGTGTAAAATATGTATATATGTATGTATATCAGTTGTTTATTAACCATAACACAAGCTTTGCTTTGCCTAGAATTAAATGGCGATGTGTAAAATTGTGTTCCCATATTTCATTTTCTATTGATATTAAACACTATGTAGCCATTGATATAAAGAAAAATCATATGAATATTAGTAGCTATCAGCACATACCAACATAAAAGAGATCCGTAATGCACTAAAAGGTCAAAAGTTAAAAAGTTGAATTGCCTTGTGAGTAACCGAGTCGATACTCGTAGAAACAAATCCTTATGGTTGGAACCATAGATAATTAAAACAAAGTTGTTTTAACCTTGTTAAGTTAAAACCTTGTTTTAATTATCTATGGTTGGAACATAGTAGCGTGAGCAATGCATGCAGTGTGGGCTGGCAAGACAGTGATGACTGGTAATGAATGGAAGATCTTTCGCTGGTCGCCGACGTTGTTGGATTGAACATTCGGTGTTTTCAATGAAAGCTTAATAAGGGCCAGAACGTAATCTTAACACATTGATGTGGTTATCTCTTAAGTTTTTAAAGCGCATTTAAAAGGACGTTCTATAGAGAAACGCTACAAACATTTCTTCGTTATCATTTGCAGTCACTTTATATTGCTACTATTCCATGTAAATATGGCTATCATATAGAAAAATTTTTTTTTCGAATTCGACTGGAAGTTCCAGAGATTAGCGTGTCTAAACAAAAAAACTCTTCCTCTTTAAAGGTAAGTTTCGATAAAAAGTTCAATAATTACCGATATGAATGTTTCGTTTTACACATCATGGTAAAGTTTAGAAATAAAGTATTTTCTCATACTTAATTTATCTAGGGTTTGATCTCATTTAAACCCTGAGAGGAACTCGATCTTATTTACCTAAACTTGAATTAAAAAACAACTATATATAAATGTATAAACGTGAGATCATAAGATAGGAGTGTCCTAATCTAAAGGCTGAGTACAAAGTCCAGACTACGACCACTCTTCGTGCATATCCCATCCATCACGCACGATTGCTGCTACTAGGTGACAGCCGCTTGTTATTAGATAATTGTGAAATGAAGAGTTAATTCAATGATTCTACTTACAAACTTCTTTGACTATAGCAAACAATCTTATAACTAAGGCATGGAAATAATATATTCTACTTTGTAAGGTAACTTGATTACAATTTGGCATAAAGTAAAATACGTGTATTGACTGAAAACATATTGAAAACAGATTTCAAACCATTTCCAAGTCGTAGTGACCACATTGAAAAACTAATGGTATAACGATCCAATATCCGCTGGTTCATTATTAATTAACTTGGTTAATTGTTAAGACATCAGGATACACGTTCGTTAAGCCTAAATTCAGTATGTATTTTAAAAATGTTAAACACGGCTTTGAGAAGATGGTGGCTCCCTTGTTAAATCTGTCTAGGGAGTTTTCGTGGCAATTTAACGCGCTAGTGATATCTATAGTATTACAAGCGTCCATAGGCTAATGTAGTCGCTTACCATCAGGCGGGCCGAATGCTTGTTTGCCACTTTTGTAGTATAAAAACAACTTCACTTGTTCACAATAATTTAAAAGTATAACGTAAAATCCTACGAATGTTGTATAATATAGAATAATAAATAATGTAAGCTTACGAATTCACCCAAAAAGCACCACATAACAGATCAAGATTTTGCCAAAAGCCGATTGTAAATGTATCCTTAAAATTATGTAGTTTTCTGTAATTTAAAAATTAAATATCATTTTGTTATTAAATTGGTAAATATTGAAGCAAAAAAAGAAATGACTATATTTAAAATTTGTCAGCCACTGTTTTAAGATGATGCATCCCATTTATGAAACCCAGAAACAGGGAACTACAACCCTAAGAGCGAGCAAACATACCAACCATTGACATGATCAACACCGAAGTCCTGGAGTCGATAAACCTGTCAAATATAACCGTACTAGATTAAACCTGTCAATATTCAATCAAATCTTAACCGTACACTATTAGAATATAGATCCATTTAGTTTGCTTCTTGATGGTGGTTACTACCTTGTGATTGTGATGGTGCAAAGTCGAAGGTGTGGAAGTAACAAGCGAGCCAACGTTGAATGTAAACTGTGGACTTAATCAAAACGTTGCTCGGCTCGGACGCCAGCGCCCGTGCGGTATAGACCTAATTGTGACTAGATAGAATTGATGAAATACAAGTAACAACAGAACCCGTTATAGTCAGATATGATGACGGCGAAGTAAAGAGGCCTTATCCAATCCAATTTTCAGAACCATCTACGCGCGTCTACCATCTAGGCCTAGCCCTAAGGGTAAAAGTTAAATAATCAAAAAAGAAAAATAATCTCCCTATATTTAGGTGATAGTCTGTCAACGCATGGTGACGTTCAAATTTGGTCCTTAGAAGTAGCCACTTATCTGTGAGAGAGGACGGATAAATCAATATTATGTTTGCAGTGGACACTTCTCTTTGTATTTAATTATATTCCAGTAATTAGAAATGGTAAGATAAGAAGCTAGAAATATTGAAAAATCGGTTGTCGTTTGCAAACTGAATCTGCTTTCTACTCGTTCGTTAATCTATACATATAAAAGCGAAATAATACTCATCCCGAGATCTCCGAAACTGTGTCCGATTGATTTGAAAAGTATAGTTACTCCTTTTTGTTAGACGCTCACTAACAACGGATTTTGGTAAATTCAGGTTGAATATTTTTTTTTTTTTTAATCTCTATATATTATTATTGTTTTATCTATTTGGTAACTTTTATTATGTTAACCTTTGCTACGGTAAGTGTTGCCATGGTAACCGTAGCAATTTTAATAATAATATTCTAAAGTCCGTCTTTTCAATTCTGTGTGTAGTTTTTATGTCCTCATTTAACTTAAAAAAGGGCTTGCAAATTCTTATGAAATTTTGTACACAGGAAGATTATGTTATTGGTCAATTGATAGGCTATAAGAATTTTCAATAATACTTTCAGAACTTGTAAAAAATATTTTCATTAATTCTTAACCGATTTTGATGAACTTTTGTACACAGGAAGTATATGTCATTTCTCAATTGGTAGGCTATATGAATTATCAATAATATGAGTAAAAGAAATATTACGAGATAAAAATAGCTACTGCGTAACCAACGCGAGCGGAACCGCGGGCGCACGGCTAGTATATTATGTTAGCAACTGTGCTTTGTCTTGATTAAGATTATAAAATATATGCAACACCTTGTCGGTTCTAGCTTCTATTTCTACAGTTAATCGATTTATTCTTTAAACTTTCAAACACTCGTTACTAAAGCGTGTATGTGTAAATGGAGGTGTTACACTCTAACACATTGTTGTATCTGTGGTATAAAATAAATGTCCAATAGAGGAGCAATCTATTTGTGGCGTTTGGAATGGCCACGGAGCGGCACGGCGCGGCGCGACGCGGCAGCGCGAAGAGACCGCACCAACATGTGTTAGTGTAAGATATTGCTAAATATATCATTACATTTACAGGTGTGCGTAGATAATGCAATCTATAATGACACTCTCATCTCCATTAAAAATTTAAATATAAAAAATTGTGTTCGTCTATTCGTTGTCATGTTAAAGAATTCTTCTGGTTTTCTCTCAAGTATTTATGACAGGTAAGACAGCAGACATATCATCCCCATCACCATTTCCAAATTATAACCCCAATGTTTTATTACATAATTCAAATTGATCGGAGCTATACTGAGCTGTTACGTTTACTATCATTCCGAGCTCTTTTTTAATTTACCATAAGCTAAGTTTCGATCATAATATAACTTCATTATTGAAGAGGCGATGTGGTTGCAGAAGATATATTATCTTAATAATGTGGCTCCCGAGGATATATAGGATATATACAAATTTTTTACATTTAATTTATTTAAGCCTTTAAAAGGGAACTCATTCTCAAATGCAGCTATAGGAACACACTGATAGGTGTTTGGTGACTTTTCCTCTCTTTACGCAAAGGAGTAAATTATACGCATAGTTCTTATAAATTATTTAATATATCTATGTCCACCGCTTTATACTTTTACAACGATTAATATTTTTAAATTTGTCACATCTCAGTAAGTTCAGTGGCCCTTAACTGTAACGCCTTCAATTAAATATTCTTTTTTTATTGCTAAAATGTATATATTTGAAAGTGTCAATAAATACGCCTAATAACAATATAATATACCTACCTATTGTATTGTGCTTTTTTTTATTCGATATATGAAGAATGTTGCAAGAATTAAAATACAAATAAAACCGCCATCTTGCAATATTACACCTCATACACGCATCCGTTGCACGCATTCTATTTCTAAATATAATCGTCCTACCCTCACCGCGGCTTCCGTTCAGGAATACGAGACGGACTTTAACAAAACATTCGGGTTACCGTTATAAAATCAACTTTATTTTATAATGCATGAAGCGTCAAATGGAACGTTGTGAATGAATGAAGTTATTCCAAAGCCAAACATTAATGTTGAGAAAAAACTAATAAGTGTTAATGATTTTGATAATTAATATGTATATTATGTACCTATTGTTATATAAGTTTTACTAAATTATGCTCTACAACTCTGGCTCCACTCAGCTAATTAAGTAAAAACACTTATTTGTTAAAAGATTAAAATTAAATTAAATTCTCAGTATGTGGGCTGTTAAGGCTGGCGACTGTATAAAAGTAAGTAAGGTTCAAAGGTTTATAAGGTTACAAGGTTTTATTAAGGATTACGGTGAAATCCTAGGTGGTGTATCCGTGGCCAAAGACATTAACAAAAAGTTAGATTAAAGTAAAACGAGGAAGTCCTTAGCTGAATGCTGACGCAGCGGAAAGAACTGACAGCTGGCCAGGAACTGAGGGACCAGGGGCTGCCTCAGCGCTCCGTGCTTTGGAGTGACAGTACAGAGGAATGGTTCGATAATGTAGTAACTACAAAAAACTCCGGATCATCTGTAACGGGTTTATTCTAAACGCGGGTTTGGGTTTGTTACAATGGCAGTAATGCTTCAGGAAGAATACGATCTCAATAAACTAAAATTTAAATAAATTGGAGGAAAAAAATTAAAATTCCAAATAATAAATTTATTAATTATGTTTTGAAAGTAATGAACAACTACAACCATGGACATGAGAGGTCTAACATGATGGCGAGGCTCGGAGATCGCGAAGGCTCGTGGCGGGTGTGACCATGAAAACTAGCAATACCATAACAAAATAAAAATGAGGTTATGTTTACAACAATTGTATAATTGCTTACCGGAGTTTTATTCACCAGCAGCGTTGATTACTTGAAAGGCTTCCAAGGGTCTACAGGTCGCCAGAACACACGACTGCAAAATAATGACGAAGAAAAAAATATCCACGACCACAAAAGAAGTCGAGACTGGAAAGTCTTAATACAAATATTTTACACTTCGTTTAGGGAATTTGATACTGCCGAAGCTGAAAAAAGATTTTAAAAGATACTCACGGTTTTGTAAAACTAATCTCTGTGCAGGTCCAGGATGTTTAAACAGTAAGCTAACGTGGACGTGAACCAGACAACGGCCGATTGTAGATGAAAAAGAAAAGGGCGAGTGTAACGGTTATAACCCCTTATGTACCACAGTCGACGATGGGGCAGGTTGAATATCGCCTCTTAACCTACTGATGCACTCAAAAATGTACGTTTTCAGTAAGGGAAAATAAATTGAATGGAATCTCAAACAGCTGTTCATGCCGCTTGCATCATATATTAGGTCTTTACCTATGAAATTGCCGTTTTGTATGAAAAAATTTAAACGATGTTTTTTCACGTATTCTTTATTTGTATTAATCGAAGTGATCACCCATGCAATCAATGCATCTTTGCCAGCGCAGTGGCAGTTTATTGATGCCCTTCTTAAAGAAATCAGCTGGACGGGAGGCAACAAATTCTTCAAAGGCATTTTGTACTGCTTCTCGGGTATTGAATTTTTTTCCCGCCAAGGAGTTATCCAAATTCTGGAAAAAGTAGTAGTCTGTAGGCGCAAGGTCTGGTGAGTAGGGCGGATGACGGAGAACTTCCAACCCCAGTTCTTGCAACTTGGAGACCATCTGTTGTGCAGTATGAGGTCGCGCGTTGTCGTGCAGGAGCAGCGGAGACGAGCGATTGACCAATGCTGGTTGGAGATGTGCCAGCCTCTCCATTATTGTGTTCACTTCTTCACAGTACACATCTGCAGTAATGCTCACCCCGTTTTTTAAGAAGCTGTGATGAATCACACCGGCACTAGACCACCAAACAGTGACCATCACTTTTCTAGGGGTAAGTTTTCGTTTAGGGCATTGTTTAGGGGATGAACCAGGATCCAACCAACTTGCTGAGCGCTTGCGGTTATCAAACAGAATCCATTTTTCATCACAGGTAACAATGCGGTTCAAAATTCCTTCATTTGTGTGTCTGTTGAGCAGGTTAAGGCACGTCTCGACGCGTACTTCGCGCTGGCGATCATTGAGTTCGTGGGGCACCCATTTGTCAAGCTTTTTTACCTTGCCATTTGACGCAAATGGACCAATATTGTTTTGACGCTAACGACGAAAGCTGCTGCTAATTCAGCCGTAGATTGTGTATCATCAGCTTCCACAATCGCCTCTAATTCGTCATTGTCGACCAAAGTCTTCGGACGACTGCGAGGTTCATTTTTCAGGTCGAAATTCCCAGAACGGAAGCGAGCAAACCAATAACAGGTGGTGCGTTGGTTTGTAGTGTTAGCTCCGTAAACGTCGTTGATGTTGCGTGCCGCTTGTGCCGCGTTACTGCCACGACGATACTCATATTCCATAATTACTCGAATTTTTAACGTATCCATGATGACAAAAAATATTTAAATGCGATGAAAATGTAACACTAATCAATAAACATATGACTACTTTTGGAAGAAGAATTCCATGTTTTTAAAATAAAATTAATTTTAAATTAGAATTCTTAGCTAAACAAAAATTATTTTGATTTGAAATGGCCAGTACTGCAGAACGGCAATTTCATAGGTAAAGACCTATTATTATGCTCGGTAAACAAAATTTCCCAAAGACATAAGCTTATACTATACAAGACACATGTCTCCGCCCGATCCTAACATATAGCTGCAATGCATTCGCACATATGTCCAAGTATAATTTTAGTCAGCCCCAAAGAGTCCAAAACAGATTTTTACGTAAGTTTGTCGATGCCTTCGGAGCGTAAACCTTCATAGAGATATGGAACTTCCTTCGATCGAATCATATGTTAAATTCCTCGTGAGATCCCATTTCGACACAGCGTCGAATCACCGGAAGCCACTAGTGGTAGCCGCCGCAAATGACACCCCGGTCCGAGACGCCACGAAGACAAAACGCCGATTGCGGAATATTTTTACCTATCTCGATGAAGATATCGAGGCTTCGAACGCGTACTACACAATCGTCCTTAGAAACCAAGCATGCTCGCGCCCACGCCCGTGAAACCACCGTTCCATCCGCAGAAATGAGCAACTAACTTCGCTCCCGCACACCCGCCACGTCCCCTCTCTCCTGCGGCAGCTCAAACCTTGGTCCGTTCCTCCGGCATGGAGCCCTTGGGCCAGCACCCGCTCGCGCGATACAGTGACGGCGAATCAGATCGAAAAATTGTAGTAGTCTATAAGGGCGGCAAATTAATACATTACACAATGGCGACAAACACACTTGTCTCGGCCTTGTCTGTTATAACAAGCAGAAAAATTTTGATTTTGTTTTTACACAATTAATTAATCATTTGATCTATCTAGCTAACTCTTGTTTATGGGCAGCTCCTTACGAGTCTTTCGGTCTTCTTATATAAGTCTGATCGCCCTTGGGGTAATTTAAAAATCGTTGGTCGTCCATATCTAAGGGTAAGCAAAACATTTGAGAACCACTTGATAAACACTTCATCGAGTTGGTATGAAATAACTATAATTTAGGAACAACGTACAAATTACATCCTCATTATGAACGCTCTAGTTTTGACTAAATTGATACGGAAACGGACAGTGGAACTTCATCAGGATTGTTGTGCGTGAAGGTCAACTGGTATGACGATCCACTTAACGGAATGACCATCATTTTAAACTTATTATTGTGGATACAATTATAAGAATTATATTTTAACATTACTACAAAATCATCGCTTTTGTTACGTAAATTAGTAAGTTATATTGAACTAAACATGTATCTAGACGAGATTCGCGCGACGCTCAGACTTGCAAAAAAAAACTAGGTAAACTTGGACACTAAAACATTGTCTAAATACAAAATTTTGATCCAAAGCATTACAGCCGTTTCCGAGAAACCAATTACACGTTGATTTCATACAAGACCTATTAACGACTTCCGTTATTTAGTCAGATCGCGACTTAATTGCATACGCGCTACAGTCCGAGCCGAGGTTCGGCCACTTTGGCACCCTCGGATGTTGTTGCAAAGCTTTCGTGGCTGAGTGCCTTAAGCGCTCGCCCCCAAGCCCGGTAAAGCTGTAAAAGCCGTAAAGGCTCCAGAGCCCCTAAGGCTAACATTATAGTCAGTTCGCAAAAAAAAAAACAGTGTGCGTGTCCGATCTGAATGATTATAATATTGTAAAGTAATGTAGAATCCTGTTAAGACACAGTATCGTACAAGGAATAATAGTCAATGATATTGTATAT
Source organism: Saturnia pavonia (assembly GCA_947532125.1). NCBI lineage: Eukaryota > Metazoa > Arthropoda > Insecta > Lepidoptera > Saturniidae > Saturnia > Saturnia pavonia. The sequence goes on along the minus strand of OX383907.1, from coordinate 16,726,190 downwards.
AGACAAGAATTAGAATATATTAGTTTAGAGATGTCACGTTCTTTCTCTGATACCAAGCATGCTGCTTATATACATCTTCTTCCATACATATTTTAAAACTCAACGTCTCTCTGTCTGTCCGTTTATGTTCTTTTCACGCGAAAACCACTTATCCAATTTACATGCTTATTATTTTAATTTATAGCTATGTTATTTGGCCAGGATATAGGATATATTTTGTATCACAAAGTAACATACGAAATAAGCAATGATGTTAATGGTGAATCTATTTGGAAAAAGACGCACTTGGAGCGCTTAAATGGCTTACGCTGAGTAAACCATACATGATATATTAATTTAATGTTCTACATAATTGTAAGACCTACAAAAAAGCCAGGGATAGCCTATAACTATCTTCTAAGAATATTAGAATTAGCGATAGCATAGATATTAGAATTTTTGTTTTGAGAGGGGCATCACGATTCGCGCGTGCGCTCGTCCGACGGCATTCTGTAGTCCACGCGAGCGGAGCCGCGGGCACGACTAGTATAATATAAAGATAGATCCATATTAAAATACTGAATAATATACAATACTTCTAGATTCTTTTAATGTTTTTTTTTTTTTTTGAACTTACTATACTGTTAGCCTTAGGGGCCCTGGAGCCTTTACGGCTTTTACAGCTTTACCGGGCTTGGGGGCGAGCGCTTAGGGCACTCAGCCACGAAAGCTAAGCAACAACATCCGAGGGTGCCAAAGTGGCCGAACCTCGGCTCGGACTGTTGCGCGTATGCAATTAAGTCGCGATCTGACTAATTCCCTATCCGTAATTCGATCTAAACTAACTATACATATATACATGTTTCTGCCCCCTGGGAGGAGGGAAGGAACATGTGTATGTGTATTTAGTGGTCTGAAAATTTTTGTCTAATCTAACTAGGCAAAAAAAGAAAAAAAAAGGTTCCTTACAGAACCTATGTACCTATGTGTGTTGTGCATGTGTGTATAATGCAGTGTCATGTATTGCTGTGAAAGCTAGTGATTGTAGAGTCACTTGTATCGCGCGAGCGGCTGCTTGGCTCAAGGGCTCCATGCCGATGGATCGGACCTAGGCTTGAGTTGCCGCAGAGGAGGGCGGTCGTGGCGGGTGTGCGGGAGCGAAGTTAACCGTACGTCCCCTGCGGAGGGAACGGTGGTTTCGCGGGCGTGGGCGCGAGCACGCATATGTTGCGGGAGCGGACGTGTAGAAATTGTTAGCGTTCTCGATGTCGTCATCGGGATCGACAAAGAGATTTCGCGGACGGCGTTTATAACGTTTGGCAACGGGGATCGAGTTGTCTGGGACGTAGTTCACGGTGGATTTTATGAGCGGGTTGGGATGATTCGAAGCGCTATCGAAGTATCTCCTGGTGAGAAATTTCACATAAGCTTCTATCGAGGGAAGCCTCATGTCCCTGTGCAGGTCCATGTTCCTAACGAAGGCTGGAGGGTCAAGCAGGCGACGGAGAAACCGATTTTGCACTCTTTGCATGCGGGCAAAGTTATGTTTGGACATATGTGCGAACGCGGCGCAGCTATATGTCAAGATCGGACGGACGCACATCTTGTACAGTGTGAGCTTATGTCTTAAGGACATTTTGCTTACCGAACTGAGCAAGGGTCGCAAGCGGGAAAGGATCCAGATGGCCCTATTCCTGACTATAGTAACGTGTGCGTTGAAGTTAAGCTTCGAGTCGAGGGTGACACCCAGATATTTAGTCTTGGTGGCCCAAGGGATATTCGTACCGAATAATGAGAGGGGTCCTACCGTGCGTGGTAGTTTGCATGTATGCGGTTCGAACATTATCGCGGCACTCTTTACCGGATTAATAGCTATTCGCCACGTTCGAAACCACTCCCCGAGAGTGGTTACGGCACGTTGGACTGCGCAGGCGAGATTTTTTCTGTGTCTGTTTGACGCATATATGACTGTGTCGTCAGCGTAGAGCCCTACCTCGACCCCGGGGGGCTTCGGGAGGTCGCTGACGTACAGATTGAAAAGGCAAGGCGCCAGAATGGAACCTTGCGGGACGCCTGACCGTATAGGGTGGGCGGTAGATAGTACTCCTTCCACTCGGTAGTGGAAGGTGCGGTCGCGTAGAAAATCGTGAACTAGATGAACTAACCTACCCGGGACTTCTAATTGATGTAGCTTGTGGACTAGTCCGGCATGCCAGACCTTATCGAAGGCCTTAGCTACGTCGAAAAAGACCGCAAGCGAACGGGCGGGGGCGATACTATTTTTGGCAAAGTTGCTCGTGATGTGCTCCGTGAGGCGGTGCACTTGATGTGTACACGAGTGTCGGGCGCGAAAACCGAACTGTTCGGGAGGGTATAGATTTTTAATATCTATAACGGTTTTGAGACGGTTCAGAAGGAGCCGCTCGTAAAGTTTCCCTAGTGTGTTTAAAAGGCTGATCGGGCGATAGCTATCGGGAAGCGAAGCTTTTTTGCCGGGCTTGTGAATATCTATAACTATAGCTTTTTTCCAGACGGCTGGAAAATAGCAGTGGGCTATGGCTACATTGAAGATGCAGACCAAAAGAGCTATGAGGTGATCGGGAAGAAGTTTAAGTACTTCATTCCTGATACCGTCGGGGCCTGGGGACTTTCTAGGCTTAAGGCCTTTAATAACAGAACAAATCTCGTCATGCGTGACCGGGTTTAACGTTTCCGCGGGGGGAATCGTCGTTAGTTCCTGAACGGCGGTCTCGATAGTTTCGATGTGGGCAGTGTCTACGTTGTCGCAGTTTGGAGAGCACTGGCTCTCCAAGCTTGCGGCAAGGCATTCTGCCTTATCGTCGCTATCGAACGCGGGTGGGAGATCGGGGCCCCTTTCGAGGGGCGGCATCAGGGCGGAAGCTTCTAACTTCAGAGAGCGGGCGAGGTTCCAGTAAGCCAGATGGGACGGCTTGAGACCCTCTAGGAGGTTATCCCACCGGTGACCTCTGTACTCGCCGATGCGAGTTCTAACCTCTCTCTGAAGTCGCCGTAACCTACGGGTGTTATCCCTCGTCGGATAAGAATCGTGTGCACGTGTCGCGGCGTTCTTTTCAGTGATTAACGCTCGTAAGCCGGGGGGGAGTATAAAACGGCGTTCGTTCGCCGCTTGCACCTCTCTCGAGGCCTCCCTTACACCGGTTTGGAGGTAGTCGACCAGGGAATCGATCGCTAAGTCGGCGTCTGCTGTTGACTCTAATACGTCGGGGATCCTAGCTAAGCTGGACGGGGTCGCGTTATCGGTTAGGTAACGATTTAAGATCGCGTAGTCAACTACTTTGACTTTTGGCGGACTGGGGTCGAACGGTTGCCCGAGTTGTAAGATAACCGGGCGGTGATCGGAGTCCAGTTCGTGTACGACTTCTATAAGTCGTAACCGAAGTGAGACACCTTTGAGGAGGGCTATGTCAAGTACTGTCGGTTGACAGTTATCTTGAAAGTGCGTGGGCTCTAGCGGTGCTATGACATCAAGGCCGAGCACATCGCATAGTAGGTCGAGAATAACCCCGTTAGGGGTGTTACGCGAGTTGTTGAAATGGGTGTGACCGCTATTGAGGTCGCCTGCTATTATTACGGATTGACCGAGTGAAAGTAGCGCCTCCAGATCAGACTGAAGGAGTCTTTTACTCGGGGAGAGATATGCAGAGACAAGCGTGATTGACGGATGGCCAGTCATGCCTATTCTACAGATGGACACTTCCATATTGGTAAGTGCGGGAGGGTCTATTGGCATGCAATAGAGGGAACGCTTGTAGTAGATGAGCGTGCCGCCTCCTCGGGTGGCACGGTCATTTCTGACTATATTGTAATTTGCTATCTTAGGGTCGCGCCTACTGGGTTTTAGAAGTGTTTCTTGTACTAGAAATACGTCTATCTCCCGTTCCCTAAGAAAGGTGGATACTAGGTCCCGTTGTGGAAGGAGGTTTCGCGCGTTAAAGAAAGAGATGGTGAGACTCTTAGGTTTAATGCGAGCCATTTATAACCGTTATCTATTTCCCGGCACGGGCCAGGCGCATTAGCGTCGCTGTCATCAGGGGAAAACGCCTGATGGATTCGGCGGGGCCGTACTCAGTGACGCACTGGTCGTATGCCAGTACTTCCTGAGGGTCATGCTCGCGGAAGAGCATGACCATGTAGTCAACGCCGCGGCGCGTGCTAACGGGCGGGGAGGCCTGAGCCTTAGGAGGCTGAGGGCGGGGAGTAGAGACCCATGCTGCCTGAGGGGCTCGCATGGCCGGAGGGGGTGCGCGGGGTGCGGGGGTGGCCGCCACCGGGGCGCGGGAAGCGCCCTGGAGGCTGGGAAAGGCTTCTGGCGTGAGCAGAGGCATGGGTTGACTATTAGTTCTTTTAATGTTTTAATACGTATAGTGTAGGGAAATAGTGACAAAATGTGAGTATTCGAAAAGAGTACATATCTAACTTTGAACTTAAAACCAAAGTTGATCAATTTATTTATATCACAGGTGATACATAAACGAAGAAACGTTCTCAACGGTCAGAATTTATTTTTTTTGTTTATTTAATTAAGTTCCTTTTTTTCATTGAAAACGAAAACCTAAACCGTTTCTATTGGAGATTAATAAAAATAAATGTATCCTTTATAAAGGCACTTTTCCATAGTTAACTTGATGGAGTAAAAAGTTGTCACAGTCTGTAAATGATCGATCGCTTTGCTGTCCAGCGTGATAAATCACTTCCCACTTACTTACACAAACACAAAAATTATGAATAACGATTACTTTATTTAATAGATGCATTTATACTCACGTCCGTTCTCGGCACATTCTTATCAAAGCCACTGATTGTGGTAGCCGAAGCATTTTCAAGTCGAATTATTCGAAAAATAAAATTATGACTAAAGTAAAATTTATAACAACCCAATAACCATTGTTGAAACCGATACATACTGTCTATAATATGCATAATTCATAAGAAAGCTCTCATAAGTCTCATAAGAATGCTCAAAGACACTTAAAAGACTATGCTCGGAGTTTCTCTGCGTGATCTAATCAGATCAATCAGCACATGAACCAAAGCTACTGACACAGCCCTAAGAATTCTTAAATTTTAGTGGCAGTGAGCAGGACACTTACGGGTAGCTAGTAGAATGGATGATAGATAGGACTGAAGAGTTCTCGAGTGGCCACCGCGTACCGGAAAATGCAACGTGGGCAGACCCGCCACAAGGTGGATCAACGAGCAAGTGAAGGTTGATATTGATAGTTCTCATGATAATATCAGCCTGTAAGCTGTATACAGCTAGACACCAGCTTCCTGACTAAGCAGCCCCTTAATATTATGCCCGTTAGCCCGTGTCGATAGTTCTGTATTTTGTTGATGTGAAACATCCAATGCGGCGGGTCAGACCGACTGTTGGAATGGCAACGCGTCCCCATGCTATATGATAGTATTAAACATCTAATATGGTGTGATGATGCTTCACCATGCGCAAGTGACTGTTTATTTTTTATTATGCCATATTTATTTCTTTTTGCTTTTTATGTACGTTATGTGTAAAAAATAATTTCGATGTTTTACATCTGCCAGGCGCGGCGTTCCGAGACTTTTTTTCTTACTACATGGAGCTAATAAGACAAAATTTCTCAAATACTGCGATTTTTCTCGCGATTTTTTTTTCGTCAATCTGATGGTCAACTTATTCCTGTCAACCAACCTATAACTCGTATATCAGCATTGTCATTTGCTACTAGTATCTTGAGTGAATGTCCTACAACCGTAATGTTGTCAGGAGCAAGTGAAATTGTTAGTGTATGAACAAACGCCTTGTCCAGTATCGGAGTGACGGATCACTTCCGTCCACTGCGATGCACTCCCTACTACTTGTGGTTTACATTCCAGACAGTCAAAACTCAACTCCACTAAACGCGTCGACAACGTATTCACATAGACAGCTAATAATTGCGATGTGATTGTCAACAGTTTTCTTTATCGAATATATGTAGGCCAACTAGATGTAACTAGTTTCTCTCTCTCTAGTTGTAAGATTTGAATCCATGTAGATTGTCATATTATTCTCCCGCACTACTGCTGACCTATCATCGTTTTATTGCATAATTATGTCAATTGCTTTATCGCACCGTAATAAAATACATTTAAGAAAGCACCCGAGAACATCGAACCGGGTATTTTAACTAAAGTATAACAGTTATTAAACAGAGTTGCATCTTTTTTCTTATACCTACTTTTTCATTGTACACTCTGTTTCCTTCTAATTGACAAATTTATATAAGAACTATAAATCAAGCATTAGTCCTCTAAGCCCTAGGGGCTATGTTAACGCTGACTAAAAGGTTTAATCTTAGATCTTAGTTCAATCGAGTTTAAAAGCAAGCTTTAGACAGCAACTTCACCTTTTTTGCAACGTTTAATACTTATGCTACAATGTACCTTGACTTTGTAATATAAAAAAATATCTATAGCATTATATTTCAGGAACAGTAATTAGCCCAGTGCCTTTGGCCGCGATGTGTACAAATTTAATTACAGTTACTCTCAATAAAAGCTGTCCTCTCCAGGATCATAATTGTTCTTGACAATACTGGCATAAAAATGATGAAAAAAAAAATAGAAACAATATTATCTTAATCTTACCAAGCAATACTAGAGATCGTACTACTCTAGAGGACGTCTATTAGACGTGAGGTATTTATTTTAAATGGGAAAAAATAGGCAGCGACACCACCTTTCCTAATTCCCTAAAATTCTGACACTATACATTATTTAATACTAGCTGTGCCCGCGTCTCCGCTCGCGTGAAGTGCAGAAACTGTTTTTACCGGGATAAAAATTATCCTATGTGTTAATTCAGGTTATAAAACTATCTGTGTGCCAAATTTCATCCAAATCCTCTCAGCCGTTTTTCCGTGATTGAGTAACAAACAATCAAACTCACGTTCGCCTTTATAACATTAGTTAGAATTTAAAAAGTAATTAAACATCCCTAAGTTAAAAAGTTAACGTAATATTGTTATTGAGCACGTTTCCTTTAAATAAGATTTGGTAAAATTTTACTGAACCACTCCTCTTCGTTTTGAGTTCATGTATATAATGGACGCAGTTACCTAAAAATGACTGACTCACGAAACAGTACGATGTTAAATGTCATCTCCAATTGTGAAACCGCTCTCTGGAGTTAAGTGACGACGTACTTATAGAATGAGTGATTGCTTCGCCGAGTGATTCTGTGATGTACGACTTCCCAACGCCTCGGACAATGTACACACATCATAAAGTATCAAGAATCATAAGCCGTAACAAGTAAGTAAGCGATGTTCGGTAACAGTATCGAGTTACTGACTGCACATTTTTTTCCGTTTATAGGTTTGTCGTTATGGCCACAATCTCACCTGATGTTAAATGACGATGTTCCCCAAGAAGATAGACACGCTAAGCTTAGGGGGAAAACTGGCTCTTAAGTGTAGTTGCCAATGTAGTTACAGTTTTTTTTGGTTGATTTTTGGGTGGGAATTCTTAAAATGTCTTATATTAACTTATTTTGATGAGAAAAGTTTATTTTTGTCTACCTTAGTAATAAGGTATAATATAGATTTTTTTTCGATCTGACTACACTGTTAGCCTTAGGGGCCCTGGAGCCTTTGCGGCTTTTACAGCTTTACCGGGCTTGGGGGCGAGCGCTTAAGGCACTCAGCCACGAAAGCTAAGCAACAAAGGGTGCCAAAGTGGCCGAACCTCGGCTCGGACTGTTGCGCGTATGCAATTAAGTCGCGATCTGACTAATTCCCTATCCGTAATTCGATCTAAACTAACTATACATATATACACGTTTCTTCCCGCTGGGAGGAGGGAAGGACCATGTGTATGTGTATTTAGTGGTCTGAAATTTTTTGTCTAATCGAACTAGGCAAAAAAAGAAAAAAAAAGGTCCCTTACAGAACCTATGTACCTGTGTGTTGTGCATGTGTGTATAATGCAGTGTCATGTATGGCTGTGAAAGCTAGTGAATGTAGAGTCACTGTATCGCGCGAGCGGCTGCTTGGCTCAAGGGCTCCATACCGATGGATCGGACCTAGGCTTGAGTTGCCGCAGAGGTCGTGGCGGGTATATACATTAAGTATAGCGGATTTTACTGAGGGATTTACAAGTTGGTATGACAACTCTACTTAAAAACAGGTAAAGAAGAGATATTAGAAGAATAGTTTTTATTTGTATAGATATGAAATATAATAGAAGGAATTCTCGGAACGATGATGGTTCAGTGTTAACGTACTGGGGCATCACGACTATACGTGTAGGTTTAAATCCTAAAGTTTACCTATCATTTTTATGAGCACGGTGTTAAGGCAATTACTAATAATACTCGACAAGTTAGCTAAACCACTAAAGTTGAAATTCCGTCATCCAGTCCCGATCGGTGTTTCCTGGCAAAATAGAGACTTGAGACGCCAACCTCTTTCTAGATTTAGCATGTCATCTTTTTCGACTACATCATCAACTAACGTTAAATTTATCTTTAGTTTTTGCTATTTTAAATGTATATAATTAAATTTATATCTTTACTTTCTTGTCAGCGCACGACGATCTGGGCGTGATCGTGGCCGTGATAACTGCATTTTTATTTTATTATAACATAAATAAATAATAAATATTATACTTTTTGTTAAAATTATGTAATATTCTGTTATGTTAGTAATCCATAATCAATAAATGAGATTGTGTTTAATATAAGGTTAAGTATAAACAAAATTGATCGAATATAAATAAACAAAATCTGTAGCTTTATAAAATCACAGATGATTTATTTTCAATCGTTTTTTTATTCGATCGAGGAAGTCGCTCGTCCGCACTGAATACACGTGAATCATGAATACTAAACGAAATTGTTTAATTCAAGATGTTTGAACAGAAGCAGCGGAGTGCGTGCCGCGTAAATTATCCTCTTACTGCTTATTAATCACTGCTATTCCGGGATGCGGACGAGTAAACCAATCTGTGGTCTGTTGTTCTTCGCTACAACAATGTTTTGATCCGGTGCACTGTTGCGACAGACAGTTTAACTACTTCAACAATGATAAACGAACATTATTCAAAATGTCTTCATAATTATGTGCATTTTATGTCCCCGTTAAGACGCTAACGACTAACGATGGATATAAATAACCCTTTCTAAACCTGAATTCACTAAAATGTACTAAGACAAATTTAACCTAATGATTTTAAAAGTGCCGAAGAATGTATAATTTAACCGACTGTATAATATAGTTGTCTAAACATACCAAAACGTGTTTCGTGACAGATTTTAGACATAAAGAAAGAAATAAATCGTTTATTCATACAAAAAGGCACTGCGATACATATTATATACAAATTTAACGTGGAAATAAACAAGTAACTTATTTGCCAAGTTCTGAAGAACTAGTTTTTACTCAGCTTTGGTGACTCGCTCTGCTAATATGAACTTGTTTTTATAATGTTCACAAAGTTAGCAAGCTTCCGTCGAGCGAAGCTTAAAGATAAAACCTCATAACAATGTACTCAACCCACACAATAACCTTACTAAGAATATTACAATAACAATAGAGCCCCGCCCACAGCTCGCCTTTTATATTGCTCTACTTGCAATATTAAATTTAATGCCCCAAATCCACTGTCGAGATTGTACCGCGACAGACGGATGGAGCGACAACTCGTGAGCTCCTTTTGTATGGACTTGAATGAGACTCAATGTGACGCAAAAAATCTCAGTTTTGACTTAATGGTTCGTTTCCATTGTCGTAATAGAATTTTTCTTCACCCATAAAATGTCATCTATTAAAACGTTTATACTTTCTCTCAAGTAAACGAGAAATATGAATTTGATATATTATTCCTGTGGAGTAAAAATTTTTCTACGGGGGACATGAAAAAAAAAATCACAGTAATTTATGTGTACGATCACATAAGTAACGTAATTTTTGAAAAAACCTACAAAAAAGTTAGTGAAATCTATCCGAGTAAAGTACAAGTGGTTTCCTAATTAACATGTAGTTTACATTGAGTGTTGCTGTTAATGTATACAATGTTAAACAAAGTATATTAACTACTTTATAAAATAAATTTAACTGATCAATGTAAAAAGGGACTGCCTAGGCTTATACAGCTAAACATAATAACAAAGAAACAGAGGAAGAAACCTCCGTTATTAATTTACTATATACACGGTTTCACGTAGTAGAATGTGAACGCGCTCAACTAACAAAGAAAAATATTTTACAGTAGCTGTTAAGACGTCGTAATACGAATGGGGGTTAACGCGCCAATTGTTTGCCAATACAACGCTCCTCGGCCCGCCTTGATCACAATATTGTGATATGTATTGTATTGTGTTCTGTATTATTGTACGCACATATTTAAATTAGGGTTGACACGATTAAATATTTAAATAAATAGGAAATCATTTGTTTTTAATATTTACACATTTACAATAGTGATTCGATGCCAGTATATTATGAGGTGCTCGCTAATATCTATATTTTCTTGTAAGTTGTACAATGTTTTAAAACGATGCTGTGTTGATGGTAGCTTGCTCGGATGGCGCGCGCGACTCGTTGAATGACACGAGTTCTAAGCTTAAAGTATTCATATAATTAGCTATTCTCGATATTTTCACAATCTTATAGCTGGTATATATATATATATATATATGTAAATAGCAGATGGTATGGTACATCTCAATGTTTGTCAGTCTAGCTTCAGTCTCAAGTTCAACTCTGTCACTATGTCTTTGTCGGTGTGTATCGCTACTCTTTTTTATATTCTTTATAGGTTTGTCGTTTAGCCACAATCTCACCTGATGTTGAGTGACGAAGTGACTCAAGATGGTAACACACTAAAGCCTAATTAGTGGCAGGATTTGCTCTCATGTGCAGTTGCCGGAACATACCTACAGATGCTTGGCGACAGATTTTCAACTTGAGGATGAAAGCTAACCAGGCGGGTATTAGAAAATGCCCTAACACCATAATATGGGTTCATCGCGATGTTTTCCTTCACCGAAAGGTCAGGACCATTGCAAGGATTCGAATCCACGGCGTTCACTGAGCCACCATTACTGCAAAACTCTGCACTTTTCATATAAGACACCGAATGAAATACATATACTTTTAACATTTTAAATTTAACGTCGATAGCAGCCCTACGCGGCGCGACACAATCGGTGCATTTAATTGAGTGTGAATACGATGAAAGGAACGATTTTGTCGATTGTCACATCACTAAAGTGAAATTACGTGTCAAATTCACATTGAAAGCGTGTCACGGACACTTTATCGGTTTCCTGCTTTTAAGAATGTGCTATAATATTGTCCCAGCGACTTTACCTGCTTAGCTGCGATATAAAATATGTCTGTTAACTATAAACACAATTACATATAATAATTACAACATAGGATATAATATACGTACGTATAGTACGCGATACCTCGAGAGTGGTCCATTTTAATTTTTTTGGCATTGGACTTTGACTTCGAAGGTTAGACGTCGGTTTTCTTTTCTCTTAAAAATGGTCTTCATACAAACAAAAAAAAAACAAACAAACAAATTCACAATCGATGGCACTTGCGAGTTCTTAAGCCGAGATCACGTTTCGGTGTGTTAGGATTACAAAAAATAGATTTAACCCCGCGTTAATAGACCCTAAATCTAAAGAATACAGCGATTGGATACGTATGACTGTGGATCAGGCAGCAGTGGACTTACAAAGGTTGATTATTCAATTTAGGCCCTAAAAAGGTATTTATGAATGTCAAAACACTTACTCGATTACTACACTAGCGGTTCGGAAAATATCCCAGACATAAAACTGTATCGGTCCTGCGACAACCGTGCCCGTGCGAGCCTTTATAGACGCATTCTCTTAACAAAAAACTACAATATAGGTAATAAGATACTGATTTTATGCTACAAATACTTTTTTATACTACAAAGATAGCAAACAAGCATACTACCCGTCTGATTTTAAGCGCTACCGCAGTTTATGGACGCTTGTAATACTATAGATATCACTAGTGCGTTGCCGATCTTTAACTCCCCTTCGCCAAGGAGCTCTGGAAACCGTACTCACCGCTGGAACACAATACTAGGTCATTTGGCTGTGATCTTCTTTAGGGTGGAGGTATTCTACCAGTCGGGCTGCCTCAAGTAGAGAGAAATCTTCAAAGAATTTTCTCTGTGCCCTACCTCTCATAAATGGCAAAGTTGAATGTCTTCTTTATTTGCGCTCTATCTAAAGAGTAACAGTATAAAAGGCACGTGTGTAAAGGACCTTACAAATTTTATAACTTAGAATACCTATTTCAAACCGGTGATTAAAATTTTATCGTGTCCTGCGGAATACATTTTAATACACTGGAGTTAGGAAAAAGTTAACCCGCGAGAACATAGGTTGGGATAATTGGGGCTGAATTTCTACAAGATTATAAAATGTCCCAACACGGACGATAGGTATTTCAAAACGACAATACTTTCATATAATACATAAAATATAATTTCTATATGTTTGTCGTACTGTACATTTTTTCTGTGCTGTCACTGTTCTGTACGTTTTTAATAAATGACTCTATAACCGGACTGAATGGTTATATCTGTCATTAAATCGTATCTATCTATCTCGTTGACCCATATCAGTAATTCTATCCGACTTGACGCTACCAAAAAAAACCTCACTGTGACACGCTTTCAACATTAGCGAATGTATATTTTGACACAAAGACATATTTTTATGTAATATGCATATCAGCATATAACATTATACGTTAACGTTAACTTTTATATGTCGTACCTATTTAAAAAAATAGACTGAAATCTATTTCTTACACATCATAGCTTTTATTATTCAAATGACTTCGGTAATAAGAGGAATCGGAGCCAAGATATTTGCATATTCAGACGTATGTATGGGGATTTGGTTAACTTTGATGACGCGATTAGCGTACCGAAGGGCCTCAGGACCAGTCCGATGCGGCTGTGGGTAATTTGTCCCTCGTATTTAACGTGGATTAACGATGTGTTAGGAATAGCTATGTGTGAAAGAGATAGAACGCACATAGGTACATATTGACATTATAAGAAAAGGTATATGGAGTTTCGAGACCGACAGCATACAAGTCTGTTTAACGAAATAATGGGAAAATGTCAGTAGTATCTTGTGCACATGTGTGTATTAATTTAGGTCATTACACACTGTCATAGTGACTCGATGGTAACCGCTGTTCCTGTCATTGTTGTCGAGTGTAGTAATTTTACAAAGCTCGAATAAAGGATGTAAATCGTCAACACGTTTTGTTGTAGTGTCATTAGTTAATTTTTACTAGACACAAAAAAAGTTGACTTTAACAACAACCGAACTACGATTTTCTACGTGCTTAAAGAGTTATGTAGTATGTATGAGTTGTGACGTAGCTAGATAACCAAAGGCCCTGGTGCAAAATAACTATTGGGGCCCTATTTAAACTGATGAATATATATAAATATTTTAAAGATGGTACCCATATGTGGTTTAGATTCCTCCAATTCGTACTGAGCGTTTTGCTTCAACTTTTGTAATGCCGTCCGCATTACAATGAAAGGAAGCAGGGAATGAAATGCCTTAGTGGCGTCTTTGTTTCCTGACAGGTACACCTGGGTGTCTTTAAGTCAAGAGTGAACAGGTATTTTCTAGGCAAGCATCTTTCATCGTCGGCCGCATCGTTGCTTACCATCAGGTGAGATCGCGGCCAAATGCTTGCTTATCATGCATAAAAAAAACAGCTGTGAAGAGTTTAAGAACTGCCGGAACCGGAATGGAAGACGAAAGTAACGTAGTAGGTAGATAATTTAAAAAATAACGACGTAGATTACAATTAATAATGTAGGTAATAGGTAATAAAATGAAGTAGAAAAGATGAAAGGGCTTATTAATGAACGTCTGATCTACCAGCTAATAAAAAAATAAGCTATTTTTATAATCTTTTCTTATATATCTTATATTTCTTCAATATGTCTTTATTATTTTTAATTTGCTAAATGATCTTTCAGCTGCTGCAGAAGTGACAGGAATTATATAGAATAATAACATTGCTGTAAATACTTCCGTAAGGTCACATTCTAGCACTCCATATTTGCGCATTATTTCCTTACATAATTGGTGAACAGTCCATGCCTGGGTTAATTCAGATAGAACTAGGTGGTAAATATTAAGAAATTATGGGGAAAAGTTGGGGCCTATTATATCTGAATATTTACTTTGGAACTGGTCACACTTTTTTAATAAAGTTGCTTAATCTACATCTAGTAAAAAAGTTGGTGTTAGAAAGTTGAATCTTTGACAGAGTGCACTCATACCAGTAAAACGTGTATTTAATTGAGCTATTATTGTGTCTAGTACAGACCCAGAAAGAATTCATGGGAATTCCCTACAAGTTACGAATTTATTTCAACTGAGTTGCAATAGTTAAACTCGTGTTGCTATCTGTTATATTTATATTTTTAGGATGGGAGAAATTTGAGAATGTTTGAGATTTTGCTCGTCAGGGTCCGAGGGCCCCCTGAGCTTGAGGGCCCCGGTGCACGGCACCGCCTAGCCCTCCGATATCTACGCCACTGGCAAGCACAGTGCCGGTGAAAAAAAATTCGCAATTGTAATGAATTTAACTAAAGCCGCATTTTTTTAAGTAAATATGGTTTTTTAGTCTCCTCTAGCCTACGAATACTTTATTCAATTCAGCCCCTTAGAAGACACTTATAAACTTTAAAACGCTATCTACCACCGGTACGGAAAGGATCCTAGTCGTGGAGATAAGTCGAAAAGAAACGCGATCAGACTTATCAATATTTTCTTTTTTGTGTTTTTTTGAAGCCATACTTCTTTTCTCGCGTTTAGTAGAGGTTACTCTCTTGAAGCTGCACGCGGATCATGTGACAGAAGTGTGACATGGTGAAGTTAACCATCAATGATAATAATATCAATACATTTTACAGATAATTTTGTAAAAATAATTGATCGTTGTATAAATAAACGTTCTTTCAGGTAAAATTATTTTTACACCATAAAAAGAAAAGTCAGTAAAATGAATTTACATTATTATTCATCATTGATGACTAACTTCATCGTGTTATTCGTACGCGAGATAACATTTTGTAGGTATTTTTGTTTTGTTACAAAATACAGAATACATACAGATATACAGAAGAGGTAACCTCGAGGCAGTAGCCCATTATGCCTCTAAGTCTAAAGGTGTAATGTCACATAAGCAAAAACCAGTAAATGGACATTAAAACCCTTAACAGTATAAACCACGCACGTCCGTAACTGTATTATCATAAACCCGTCTCCCCCCTTCCTCTCCATCCACCAACACTTAAAGGTAATTATCGAGCGACGTCCCCAACATACGTTTTACGATTGTAACTCGATTAATTAATTGTCACATCGTAATTTATAATTATTGTTATATTTTTAAATCACTCTTTGCTGGATTTTTTGGTTGATAGTTGTGGTCATTGGCTCAGCAGAGACAGCCCTGAAGCTATATACAGTACAATTCAAAGACAGTGGTCATCGTTAAAATATTATATTAAAATATGGTCATTAATGAATTTTTTGTCTAAAATATGTTATTAAAATATTTTGAATCAACGCTTCGAGATCTGTAGAATTCAATAGAATATTTATTTCATAGATTTTTTTTAGATTTAGATTAGACAATTATTATATTGACGACAGTCATGGTCTATCTATTACGAATAATAGTAATAATGTATCCATTCCATCTAACCGTATATCTATTAGTAGGTATATAAGAAATACAAAAAAAAAGGTGGGTGTGCGATTCACACACGATAGAAGTGAAACTTCATTTTAAAAGACATTTTCTATTTTATTTAAACAGTTTGCAATATACATACACATCGACATTTACTCACTCTCTCTGGCTCACACAAAGAGGAGAGACCCATAATGTGAGTTAAACGTTTTACGTTTAACGTCTAACGTTTAACGTGTTGGAAATCGCATAAGAAGTTTCACTTCAAAATATACAATACAATGATATAAATACAGTGTATTATCCATTTCTAGTTTTACACTTTCAAAAATAGAGTCAAATGCACAGTGACAGATTTCCCTTACGGCCAACTAGGCCCAGGCCTAGAGCAGCCAGATACTAAGGGCGGCTAATCGTGACAAAAATATACTACTTAATGCGAACATGTGTCGACAATAAATAATAGTACACTAAAGCATAATATTGTGTTAAGACTCCAGACACGGAAAAAAATCCAGTTTGAATTACAATGTTGACATCGTAAAACTGCAGTACTTTATTACAATTTACCAAATCAGAAAGGTTTTATTTAAGTAAATTCATATTATATATACGTCACAGTAAACTTTGAGCTGAGAAGGGGGCTGGTACTACATGGCCTAGGGCGACCAAGACTGCTAGTCCGCCTCTGATGCATTTTAACGCTTAAATATCCTTTTCTTAGTGTTATAATGACGCTTCAGCTCCTGTAGGCTATCAGTAAGCTCTTCACATCAAGCTCTATCAAGAACTCGTCTGTATTGTACTATGAACTACACCGTTAGAACTGACCAACAAGGTAATAAATTTCAATGAAAATTTCCTTCGGTTTCTAATTAAAATACCTGTAAGTTATTAGAGGATAATAACTTTAGTAAATGATAATTGCAGTATTACCGGAACTGCTATGTTTACAGCGTTGTACAGCGTCCACTGTCAATGCACCGGGATGCGGTTAACGCCCGTCGTTAAACATGGTTAACGAGCGGCCGGGCAAGCCTGCGCTGCGGGATCACACACGGCCTGCACGATCGTCGAGTACTGTGATTGTATCTAATGATAATTAATATTTAATTACTGTATTTGAAATTAAACGAATTGTCGTGTTCCATCGTGTTTTCACTATATAATAACAGCCTGTTTGTGTCGCAAAGAGTAATACTCACCCCGCGCTGCTCTGTCTTAAAACTGTACTTCTTGTCACTTCTGCACGACTCTGCAGTAAGACTAAGTTATAAGATGGGCACTGACAGAAAAGGTAGCACTGGAGTCCCTTTTAACAAAAATATTAACATTTTAGTCTACTGACGTACAAATAAATACACACAAACTGTCTAATCACAATTTTTATGCGACATAAATTGTTTCATTGACAAATACTAGAAATAACTTTGAAATACTAGATAAATGTTTAGCCATTGCAAGAAAAATGAAATAAAATCATAAGTTAGAATTATTGTAAATGTATATATAATTGGATTCTCTTTCCAATTTTATTTAAATAGGTGACATTTTTCATATACTTTTTTTACGAAAGACGTCCTGCGCGTCCTGGAAGATTAGTCATCCGTGACGACAATATGTATCAGTAAATAGACTACCAAACTGTGAAGTTAAACACTCCACCGCACCTAATTATTGTGTTTTATTGTAGTCTGTGTTTACGCTTAATGTAAACAAGACCAGTGATTGCTCAGTTATACGGGATGTCATAAACGCCTGCAAGATGCTGCGACTTAGTGGACCACCGTCAGAGTACCATTCCATTCGCCGTTTAACTTCATAAGTTTTTTGTAGTCGAGGTACTATTTACTGAAAATGCCTTGAATGAAGAAACTGCTGCTGGGTAGGAATTTGTCCAACTGGATCGCGATTACATACCACACTATACAAAAGGTGTAAGTCCCACCATAGTGGAACGCTTAGGCGTGTTGAATTCCGGGATCAGCTGAATATCTAATAATCAAACGGGGAGGTAGTGATCTGTACCCGGCTGGGTCACGACCACTATGTACTATTGTACATAATGATAAACCCTACGTAGAACTCTCTTTTGGTTTGTCGCATTTCGGGATTAGCCAGTGTATATCCAGCTGCGTATAGGCCGGTATTATAGCGACGACCAGCGATGGATCGCCGATCTCACGATGGTCGCAGTTGTTTTGGATTGTACTGTGCGTACCATCAGGCGTAGTCGTCTCTCTGCTATGCTACTATTAAAAAAAGGGTTATGCTTTAAACTGTCTGTCGATATTGCTTAATCTTTGATGGATTCATAAACATTGACAATTGTTTTCAAAGTAGTTTACAGATTTCACTAAATTACAACAATATTGATTTATTATTTTAAAAGAGTCGTCATCAATTTAATATCTGACCGACTGTAGACGCTATCGTACAATCAGTTCATGTCTCGAATACATTGACTAACGATTTGCATGCGAAATCTGTACGGGGCTACCAAAAACTCTGGTAATATACGAACCCACGTCGATCGAAGCTGCCTGCAAGCTGCAAGCAGCTGAGCTATTATCATCTAAAATATAAATGTTTTATTTACAAATTGTTGGTAAGTGCATAATCCTAGAGCAGTGGTCACTGTTGAATAATGAGGGTCCTTCCAGTTGTCGATATCAGCGCAAAAGGTTAATTTCAAACATATATGTATTTAAAATATTCGGAACTCTGTTAGTGATTTTTACTATGGTGTACAAATATCACAGCATAAAATTAATGTAATATTAAAAATAAAATATATTATAAACCTTGTTAAATGATCCCGTCCAAACATTAGGGCTGTCAGCTGAACAAGCGCGCTCGTCACCTCAACCTTCAAAGGCACGCTTGACATTGACAGGAGTGAATATGTATTTTAGTATCGAGTTACAATGAGTAGGGTTGTCGTACGTCCGAAACCTTAAAAAATCTGATGATTTCTTTCTGTAGAACATCGGCTTTAATAATTCCTCGCAACATATATCTAAGTTTGAATGACCATTGAGAGGTGAAAATATATTGTCTATTCCATAATATCAACGTAGTACATACTAAATTTAGCATTTAAAACAATCGCTTAAAAGACTTTTCTATCTCAATGCTAATGCTAAACGTTACAGATAAAACAGAGACGCTAATTGTATATGACGCATCGTTTTTGATAGCTTGTTTACAAACTCCATATCCAGCGTCTTATTAATTACGTATTTTCTTTAGCATCTATACTAAGCTTTTTCCCCTATATAATATACAGAAGTCGTTACGTATGGCATTGACGCGCGAGTTTGGTTTGCTGAACACTTCAGAATACATTCCGTATTCTATTGGATAAAATATAAGCTTTTACCCTCTTTGGACTTCTGTTTGAAATAGTTGTTCTAGTTTCTTACCGCATTATGGTGTATTATAAAGAACATATCATAATTATATTATTTTTCAGTATTATTTTTTCGTGCAGCCCTACGCGAGGCGGTGTTACGGCGAGGCGCGGTGCGTTGCAGAAACACGATAAGTCGCAATTGGCAGCACTTTAGCGCACCCCATCGCTTAATATCAACTCGGTCTGACTCCATCGTCTTCAAGTTTCACCGCAGGGGAGTGTTGGCTGTGTAAACAATGATCACATAACTTTATCGTCCCTAATGTGTATGGGGATTGTTATAACACTTTTAATAATATCAACTACATAATAATCATCATCTCCATTAAATACTTTATTTTTATTGTAAAATCAATTCGCTGTTAATGAAACCAGCCCGTAAATACTCCATTGCTGGACTGAAGACTCTTTTTAAGGGAATGTACGTTCTTTATGTTATCGACATAATAATACGAGAACATTACTCATGCGTGTAGGATTCCTGACGATGTTTTCCTTCACTGTCTGCCGATTGTCTTAGTAATATCGGACATTCCACTGGTTTTAACCATTCGACTATTTCTGATTTCTGCTACGAGTAGTATTACATAAATTCTTCACACCGGAAATACTCTTACCATAAAAGTTTATTTATGGATTCCATTATTAGATAGATTAGTTATTAGATGAACCATTGTATCTTTTCTATTATAATTTTTTTTGTTAAATTTATATTCTGTTTCATAAGCAATATTCAAGTACTTCTATATTTATGGTTAATATGATTGCCTTTCATTACATTTTTCCGTAAAACTCTCGTCACATTTCGAGATCGGTCGGTGCATATCCTGTTTGTATTTACGCAGGCCGGCATGACAGTGCAGCGGCGACTGGCGATGAATTGTTCATCTCTCGGTGGTCGCTACTGTTTTCGAATTGTATTTACCCATTAGGGACAGTTCCGTCACTTTATCGTGCTACTTTGATAGATTTCTACGACTTTCGAGGTAGTCATTGTTACCAATTAAAGACTTGATATCTAACAGATGCCAAGTTCCATAGCAGTTCCTTTAATTATAGCTGTATAAATTTACGTGCTTCAATTCATTACAAAACAATTTGTTAATTCCTTTGATATGGGATTTCTAACTTCGCAAGTCTTAATTCTATTGTCAATATATATTTACCTTACTTAAGTATTATTAATATATTATTATTATAGTTAATATTTATTGTGTTAAATATTATATCTACACAACGCCATCTATTAGTGAGCGGGTAAAACGCCGTTGTAGTTGATGCTCAGTGTTCTTTTAAAATAAATAACTGTACTTTTTTTATTTTTTTCCAGTGTATATATTTAATAATCAACATTGAGGACAAATTTCAAGTTTCTGAGTCACCTAGAAGTGGTCGAGGTTTTTGATGGTTGTGTGGTGAGTCAGTAATAAAAAACTACTTTTCAGACCCTAATATATCAAGAACTATAATAGGTTTATTGGTGAAATTTATGATTGTATATTCATACAACATACAAAATTTCAAGTTTAAAGGTCGAATAGTTTTTAACTTATGTTCGTATAAATATACACATTGGCCGGTGTGTGATTTATAGCCCTTTTCTTTTCCGAACTTGGCTGACACAATGCCGTGTGTCTCGATTAAGGCTAAAATAAAACATTACAAGTGCACCCATCTTCAGTACACTACTAGAACCTTCTCCGCAAGGCCGGTACGTCTGATGTCACTAATGGAGTGATTAGCAACCGTATCTTTGTCTAAATTACCGCGAGATGTCAAGTGTGTCATAACTGGATAATGTCTTTAGCGATGCCGATATCTACTTAATATTGCCACGTTTACTATCCAACTTTTGTTTCCATAAAATTTTAATAATAAATTAATTTTAAATGAAAGTTT
Source organism: Saturnia pavonia (assembly GCA_947532125.1). Taxonomy (NCBI): domain Eukaryota; kingdom Metazoa; phylum Arthropoda; class Insecta; order Lepidoptera; family Saturniidae; genus Saturnia; species Saturnia pavonia. Next base: position 16,705,100 of record OX383907.1, on the reverse strand, counting down.
CGAATATAAGAAAAATATTAATATTAGTACATTAAAATTGATGGAGCGTTTATGCTAGGGCTAACAAAAGTTTGTGAAAGTTTTAGAATAATAAGTTATAACATACGGACTGGCTCACATTTGCAGCTAGCGGAAAACACGTGGCTACAGATTATCAAACACAACTCTACAAAACCATGTAGTTTTTAGGAAGTTATTGCTGAAGCCATATAATTAGGAAAGAAAGAAAACATGTTTTATTACATATACAAACAACACACAATAAAAAAAAAAAAGTAGTATAAGCTAATATCCCGAATCACAGGCAGTTAGCCTAGTTTGGGTTCTAGAATTCGTTTAATATTTCAATTCGGCTAGGCACACGTATATACAAATATACAAAATACACACAAATGGTTTATTTACATTTTTTGATTAAATAAATTAATGAGACACTTTTGTTGTGTCTTGTTTCTTTATTTCTTTACTTGTTGTTTTCTATTGTAGTAGCACTATACTACTACAGATACAAAAACCCTAATTCCAAATTATTTAAATAAGTTTTTTTATCAAACACTATCGGTGCGCAAAGAACAGACGTTATGTTTTGGCAGATTACAAATCATTCTCTATATTTTTCTCTGTTTTCTTATGAGTTTTTTCAGTAGTCGTAGTTATTATTATATAAAGTGAGTGCTATGTTAGTGTTCATTTGTTGATGTTCGTGGATAACGTACTATCCAAAGAAATTAAAATAATTAAGAAAAAACATTTTGAAATGCGAAATACTTAAGAAAAAGCTTCGTCTGCATTCAGTCATTTTAGTCGACCGAGATTTACAATATTTTAAAACGTAAGTCGGAATATTTTTTGTGATAAGACAACAAACAAAGAATAACCTCCGCCTTGACCTAATCACGAGACTGTAAGACCAGTTAATTATTCCTATAATACTCGGGTGTGTTATAAAGCTTCATAATCGTAAACAAAATTATCAGATATCCGAAATTAAAGAAATATTCGAAACCTATTTCCGAGTATAGTATATTCGAGTACCGTATTTCGTGTAGGTAAATGTTTTCCTTCTAAATACGATTCTTTGTAAAATATAATATCCATAAATGAAGTTATCCTAAACTATTGGATATTTGAAATAATTTTTTATCCGTATCTACAAACGAAACTGATATAAGTAATATCCATATAAATATCCGAAATCTCATATCTATAACATCCCTCATAGGAATAACTATGTATACAGAATGCTCTATATTCTGCATCTATAATATTGTCCACGGCACAGATTCGAACCCAACAGGTTTCTGTTTAAACTTACACAAAAGCAACTTAATTGTATTAATGTTTATTAATACTGGAAATTATTTCGTATAACCTGGCAACCGGAAGCGACGCAGCGCCGCGTACGGCACGTGTACAGTTTACACACAAATTATTTATTTATTTAGACAATCCGTTGCTGTGTTGGTTTAGCAAATGGCCTACGCGTGCGCAAGACAACGTGTACTAATAATGTAGTTTTTTTATAATGCAAAGTATATTGAAACCGGAAAGGAATATTATACCAATCTTTGAAATCCTCCATGATGTTTTGGTGATAGCGTATTCGAAAACCACTTCCATAGATTTGGGTTCGAATAATCAACAAGATTGAAACTTAGGTGTAGAAAAACATAGTGATGCAAACATAGAAACACATTCTGCTGCACTTGTGAGCTAGTCCGCTTGCAAGGTTTATCGTGTTATTAACTTCGAGCACTTCTACATTTGTGAGAGTGTAGTTAAATTTTAGCCTATACTTTGATAAACAAAAAGCATCAGACGGCTTTGTCATTCCGATCGACTAAGAACACAGCGCGGGTATCTACCAGGTAACGGCAATTAAAAATACGTATATAATAACTCCAAGAATAGATGTAAATAAAGCTTGGTTATTGTGCACAAGTGGATGTGGAAATACAGTGGATTCCGGTTATAACGACGTTGAAGAGATCATCAGAATTCTGTCGCTATATCAAAAAGTCTTTATATACAGCCGCCTAATGTCTACTTAATAATACTATGCATCTTTACAAAATATCTAATAATGCATTGTTTCAATTTAAATTTTACACCGAAAATGACTGGGTAGCTGATTCTTAGATTTAACGTTACCTACCTCAACATTTATAAACAAAAGCGGCTTATTACAAATGCTGATAAACTGTGGTTTGTAATCAAAAGAAAGGCTTATGATTCTGCGAATGAACCTTTGTGTGTAGACTCGGTTACAATAACTGCAAGAGATTTCTAGAAACTTGTTAAAAATGATTCATTAAAACTAGTCGCTATACGCGAAACCGGAGTTACATGAGAAGTCGCTATAGATGCGAGATAGCGCAAGATGGTGGCATCTTGTTAGGATACTGAAATCAACACAAGACAGGACACTCTATATTCACTCAATAATGGCAGTAATCGTCTTTAACAAAGAGGACTAGTAGCCAAATAAGGAAGAAATGAAAGTATAAACTATTCAATTGCAGCAATTATAATTATAAATAATGTAATCAACTCTGTGACTAACAACTGATTTATCTTACTGACTCACAAGTCTATTGTCATAAAACAGTTATAATCTAACCAATGAATTAACAACAATAATTGTTATGGATTTATTAATAATAATTATTTATAAATATTAACTAACACTTCAAATCAATACTGCAATTAAATATGATCCTTAGTCGGTAGCAATTAAGAAAGATTGTGTATTGCAAATATTTAGGTGCATATGAATCATCATCGCCATATAGGATTTTAAAGCAATCTCGATTCGCGAATAAACCGTCTCTGTGTTAAAACATTTGAAACTTTATTAAAATATAAGCCTTAAGAGTATTTAGACATGACAACTTGTGTGTTACTTCCTTATTCCCGAATTGCCACCTCTACACACATATGAAATCAACTTAATTATCATTGTTCAATTTACTGACAAACTTTATTTTTTGTGATATGTATTAGCATACTTTTATTTTTTATTTGAGAATTGAAACAGTTTTCTAATAAAAACTTATTTTTATTAGGTACCATACATTTTATTTTAGTCTCTCCTTGTCTTTCTCTCTCTCTCTCGGTATTATAATGAATTATATTTTTTAAATTAATTCACTACCTAAGTCGTTCTATAATATTCTCAACGTGATCAATTCACGTTACAGTAAAATGGTGGCTGTGTTACTAAACAAGCATAAGTAGGTTTAGAGACAACTCGACATTGAAATTCCGTGATACCATTTCAAAATCACAAATTATGATTCACAATTCTTTGTCAAAGGTTTTAAAAAAACAGTATATAAGGTTCCTACCACTAAGGTCTATTTACCGAAAAAAGTCCAGGATTAACTATCAAACAAGTTGGTAGTATGAAAGGAGGTAAAATATATTATAGCTCTATATTTTTTACATAAGCATGGTGGTAGGAGAGCGTTTATTCGCTGTCATCTAACGGCGAGATAAATTAAAATTTACAAACTTATATTTAAAAATAAGTTGTCAGTACATATAGAACAAACACATAGTATATAATCGCTACCTACATAGTACTATATTCAAATTTAACTAATTTCTAAACTGTCGACTCCTGTAAATTTGTAACTCTGCAGTGTTGAATATTTATAATGAATTTCTTAGAATAACAATCGTTCGAGACGTTAGTACCTACCTACAAAACCGGTAACCGCAAAAACTTCGTTAAAATTTTTATTACAAGAACTTGATACCTAATAAAATGTTTGCTTTTTTTATCTGTTAAGGTGTGTTTTATATTTTTAATCGGTTTTTGCACATTGCAAGTGTGCAACTTAGTTGTTTTAATTTAACTGTAGTTGCGAACGGTCATGTGTTCCATGTTATTATTATATAAACTGGCCAGTGCAGAGGCCACCAAGGATCTAAAAGCCAAGTACATCAAAAAAAAAATCACTCTCGGCTACAACTGTATTTATTAAAACTAAAACAGAATGCTAATACCTGTTAATCTAATACGTCACTACCAACTAGTAGCACATCAAACTTTATAGACCACTTCGTTTTCTTAATAAATCACTTTATGTGTAGATCGCTATAACTTATAAATTATATTAGACAAGCAGTTGAAAGCAATAATATCATTGAGTGAATAAAAGTTTCATCAAATTTCACGTCATTAAATAAAACATGAACTCATTTTTCAGCACTATAGATGGATTTATGTATTTATATTATACTTTTATTTTATTTAAAATAAATATCATTTCTTTGGAAAATACAAAATATTTCTGTTATGTACTCGTCGCTTCATTGCTCATTTCTTCAATCCACTATTGGTTAAATTTTATAATAAAAGGTTCTGTTTAACGCCGTATGGATTAAAAAATCATTAAAATAATGCTTGTTTTAAAAAAAATTGTAACGAACCTTCTACTACAAATTTTTACTAAAGGTGGATTGAAGAAATGAGCACTGAGGCGATATGACGGACTGTAAGCTACTAAAAATATACTTAAAACCATGTAATACAATTAAAACCTCTCTTTTTACGTAATATATAACTACTTCACAATTAATTGCATACTTTATAGGTAAGTACAGCGCGTCCAGTGAAAGTTAAGTCATTGGCGTACGCTCTAGTCTAATATAATAATTGTAATACGTAATCTTTACAAAAATAGATACGGCAATGAAACTCTTGTAGTATTTTAATATCACGAATGCTGTCATCGTCAATGTTTGAATTATAACAACAAAAAACGACACGATTTTAAATAACGATTTAGAGATTTGGATTTAGACGTAACAAGTCAGCTATTTAGTTGGCTAGACCTTTTTTATTATGTACTGATTCTAATGCATCTCGTAGTAAATACCTAAGTTACAATTTAGAACAGGGCACTGGGAAACGAATTTTTAAAAGTCGACGTCTTTGTACTACCACTTGGCTCTATGGTCTATAGAGTAAAATATAAAGTAACTTTATCCGTAACGCAATGTCCCTAGTAGCGTATTTACCCTAAAGCCATTGAGCCCATGGCCCAGGGTAATAAATTGCTTATTTTGGACCTTCCAGTTAGACGAACTTTTTTTGGGGTTTTCTGTATGCAAATGCTATGGCACCCGCACCTACCATAGGTAAACATATCTCTAAATTTATTCACTTCTTTTATTTTCCTAAAAACCTAAGGATTTCTTATTAGTATTTGTTAGATTTTATTAATTTTGTTAATTTATTAGGGGGGGGCAAAGTTTATATGCTAAGGACGCCAAAACTTAAAATACGCCCCTGGAGGGTATCCAGGGGAAATGCATCGGTTAAGGATAACCTTGGAAACAAACTAGAATATGTTTAAAAAAATAATAAATAAAAGTGTTCGAGAAAGACATACGTACGAGTCTTTTGCTTAACATTGGTTATTTTTATTACATAACGTACTATACTGAAAATAGTGTGACATCATACTTATGGTCATGTCATGTTATTTATATGCTCTTAGCTCAAGACTGCGGGCGAATATATTTAGTGAAACTGTTAAAGATATCAATTTCCTCGTGGACACCATAAAGCATGTAGTACCTGTCACGACGTCCACAGATGATCGCCACGCGGAGGAACAATCGCTTACGCATCCCACGCTAAATCTGTCACCAGCTAACGCAATAACGCATATGCTGCGACAAATTGTAGTGCGCATGCGCCGTATACCCGCCACTACGACGCCAAACATACAGTAAACTGCACACACACCATATAAAGTAACATACCTGCAAATTTATAAGAAAAAAAAATATGAAGTTATGCTTCTTTTAGTGCGTTTAGTGGAGGTTAAAATTGAGTGCTACGTTCGTGTCATGTAACGGTGTGGAGTGCGACATAATGAAGTTAGCCATAAATAATATATATTTATAATGTTATTAAAATTTTACTCTAATTAAAATAATTACTAAATGTTTATTTAATTACTGGCTGTGCCTGCGACTTCGTCCGCTTGAAATTTCATGTATGAAAATCATGACATCGGCGATTAACCCATGTTTCGTACTCTGTGAATGTCTTAGATGCCGGAGACACAGCGTGATACTTTAACTCGGAATTTGAATTCGGAATAACCCTAAAATATATTTTTTTTCGTAACTATGTCGTTTTATTGTCAACGTTGTTCCTGGTAATGTCTCAGAATATTTCAAACTTTTAAAAGGTTACGTATAACGCCATCTTATCAACAATTGTGAATAATACATTTACATTACGTTTGTGTTTATTTCTATTGAAAATTACGTAAACATATAATAATTTGGATTAATTTCGTATCATTTCACTATATATTTAAAATTTACTATAGATATATTATAGTATTCCATACACATACATTCCTTTTTTGTCTATGAATATACAGATAAGTCACAGATATTCATACGTGTACACACATCGTGTGTAACATCCTAAATGTTACTATAGACCATAAACTACAATCGTCTTAAATTTCATCAAATTCGGACCAGTAGTTTATTTCTGCGTGATTGGCGTACAAAAATTTCATAACTATCGAAATGTTTTCTGTCCATGTTTCTATACCACATCTAGTATTTCCTCGAATATCTTTAACGTAAAAATTTGGTCTCTTTGCTGTTTTATCATAAGTATAGATTTTAAATTGTAATTATTGATTATCATTTTAATGAATCGATATATAATGTATAAAAGTGTATGATAAATTTATTTAATATAACTTTAAACATTATATACGCTCATAAAAACCGAATAACATTAACAAAGGACAAATTTTACGTAATGGTGCGGGTATCATAACGTGGCATGCGTGTATTGCGACCACACCTTAAATGTGTCAACACTGCGCCTGCGACAGACGAATTAATGCGACTGGTGACAGGCTTAATGCAAAAAGGATATACACAGATATATGAAAGTAATTTTTTTTACGAATATTGAGTACGCAGGATGTTTCACGACAAAAATTCCACAACAAAAAGAAACAACAGGAAATAATTATATTCATTATTATGAATCTTATTATTATTCATGAATATTATTATAGTGTATTATTTATAATTTTTATTTTTGGACTACAGAATGCCGTCGGTCGAGCGCACGCGCGAATCGTGCTGGGGTACTGGTCAAACGACGGAAGACAAAAATGCTTATTGTGAATGATTCTTAGAAGATAGACATATGATCATAACGATTTTTTGTAGTTTTTTTTTAAATCTGCAATTATATAGAGCACATGTTTACTCAGCGTAAGTCATTTAAGCGCCCAAAATGCGTCTTTAACCGAATTCTTTCACTTTTATATTGCTTATTGTCTACGTTAAATATATCCTATAATATGGCCAGATAAAATAACTATGAATTGAAATAAGAACCATGTAAATCTAATAAGTGGTTTTCACTTGAAAACAACATAAACGGACAGACAGACAGGAAGACGTTGAGTTTTATATTGTGTATAGATTATGTGATGGCGATGCTAAGTATTATAAAAGAAGAATGTCTGTACATTTTTTTATTAAATGATGGTTCGGCACAAACATTACCTAAGAATATTAAATATTATTTCATATCAGAAACATAATTAAAATTACAATTATTGAAATTCAGAATTACTATGTCAATTCCAATCTTTTCACTAGATACATTATTTTAATTTTACAGTGCTTATTAATTAGGGTTAATTTCTGATAATCATATTAAATACTTTTACATTATAACATGTTATACAAATTAGTAACATCCTCTTTTATTTTATTACTAGCAGTGCCCCACGGTTTCAGCCGTGTTAAATTTAGTCGACCAACTCTTCACGGTGCCGCTGCCAATGCGCCCATGTATCGTTATTCCACTTCCCATACTTACCTACAGCTTGCCACAATTCCTGACGTTCGTAGTTACTGCTCTGCTTCTTAAAGCCATACCATGAAGTTAGTCTATACGACCCTATCCTATTCCTCGTGAATCTGACTAACTTATACAAAAATATTTTTTCGAATCTGACTGGTAGTTCCAGAGATTAGCGCGTTTAAACAAGCGAAAAACTCATCCACTTTATTATTGTCATAAAAGCTATGCGTAGATTTTTCAGTTTTGATTCTATTTCAAAGAAATAAACGAAAATGCGAATTATTATTGTATTGTTTTTTACTTTCTTGTACTCTCCGTAATATTTGTCATTATCCAGCGACGACAATGTAGTAGTGACTTCTGTTCACCTCATTAGGAAATCACCTTAAACATATGAGCTATTTTTCGTATTAATGAAGTATGGGGTTATCTTCGTGAACCCTGCCTGAGACAAGCCGACAGATTTCTGCGAATTCGTTATCATTTCTCAATATTATATTAAGTTTGTTGTGAAGAGAATTATCTGGCTGGGTTATATAATAATAATAAAAGTTAATTGGAAAAATATTTTAATGAGTGATCTATGTATAGTCATTAATTTTATTATATATCTATTTATGCGTTTGTTGCTGCCCTTTCCAGTATTTAATTACTCGATCACAGCGCAACGTTCTAGGATAGCATAAATACCTTCTCCATGTAAAACACGTAGATCTACCAACTTGCATAGTGATCGGTCAAACGGGATTGCAGTTTATCAATCATATATATACATACATATTTATTTTATATGTTATAGAAGCCTAACGTAATGAATTCCTATTTTGAAATGACAGCTAAAGGCCGGGCGAAACCCGTGCGGGAAGTTCTTCAGATACCGTAGATGAACTGGACCAATCAGATATGAAATGTTATGTCTACGAGTATGAGATTTATTAGGCTTATATGGGCTGTTTATTTCAAAAGGTATCCAGCAATAACTTTTCAGAGAGTGAAAACTGATTGAGTTATGTAGTTGAAAGCACAATAATCGTAGAGAATTTATTATAATATTTAAATTTTCTCATAATCATATAAAAATGTCTTTCTCTAGTTTTAATATAGACTGTCACAACTTTCGGGGCTTTCTTTAAAAATTGTATTCTGATACACTATCACAATCTTAATTTACTACTTTTTACAGTTCCTCCATAGTTAAATCATAAGAATGTTTCTTATTGCGTACTTTACAAAGACAAGGCAAGTTTTAAGATTTCTGAAGCAGTATTTAGAAAACAATTTTTCCGTAATATATTATAATATCGAGTATTCAATTTCAATATCGAAATCTATACATATAATAAAATTGAAGTGCGCACAAAAAATAAAAAACCCTTTTTTAGTAGTCCACGCGAGCGAAGCCGCGGGCACAGCTAGGTTTAATTTAAAAAAAACATCAGTGTGATTTTATTTCTGTTTACTCTTTGAAATGATAACGTTAATAAAAACGGGTAACTCAAAGCATCTTGTCTATTTTTGTTTTTAATAATCCGTATCATTGAGTTTATAAGTAATCTTCGAGAAAAAATCTGGAGTGGTGCTCGAACAAAAAAGTGACATCGCTGTGTTCCGAACAAGGTGTCGCGATGTCGTCGTACGAGTCCAGACGAGTTACGTGTTTCTATCTATATGAGAGATTGTTTGTTTTTATGCATAATAATTTATTAAAACTATTGCAAATAGGGTTACCACGTCAAGTACATATTTTATTTAGATTTTTTTTCTTTATAGTAGTACGGCAATGTGACTGCTCTGTGCCTGATGGTAAGCAGAGTGTAATCCAAAAAGATACCGAGATATCAGCGATACATCGCCAGTCGTCGCTGTCATGCCAGCATGCAAACCTCTCGGTAGCTGGATATATACCGGCTAATCTCAAAGCGTGTCAGTAAGTCACTACGGCGCGTATTACAGCTGGTGTAAGGAACCAGCCCGGCCATCCCGTAATGCAGTCGGGTACAGTAACCCTACCACCCAGGAACTCTGCACACATTCTCTTTGCCGTATGGTGCGTATGATAAGTACAATTAAACATAAACTGCGACCGTTGCTACAGACACTGGGGTTATGTAGTTGAATGTATTTAGCAAATATGGCGAGGTCATGTAACCAACAGGTACCTGAAATATAATTGCGTAAACATAAGCATGATGCTAAGGATTTTTTGTAGTGTTGGCTTAGCTAGCCACCGCTCTCGAGTTGAGTATATTTCCCCGTCAAACTGCTTGTATAATCTGGCAGCAAACCAATGAAATAAAACACATATATATTTTTTTAATAATTTGGTTATAAAGATTTGTTTTACAACCCTATTTTCCTATGTACAATATGGAGTACAGAGTAAGAAATATACCCGTTTCCTAATAATGTGTTTACACCATTCGTTGGTCCTTAATTATAATATAAAATCGGTCTCACCATTTTACTTATTACTTATTTATTGGAGTACACAAGTAAATATTTATAGGACAAACTGAGGAACATTTGTAAAGCTTACTTGTTTTTACTTTACAATTTTGCATCGCGGTGATGAACTCGTAACTAAGTGGATAACGACAACAATACAAATGGTAAAAAAGTTGTGATTGCGACTTGCTTTTTTTACGAGTGGAGATTCGAAAATTGCCAGCAGTAATCACGCTGCTGTATTCAAGTTTGAAGAGTACTGTTGGTACCACGTACTGGTGCATGAGCCTCATGAGGACCGATCTATTATGTACTGACTCTGACCTCCGATCCTTTTGAGGTTGGTCATATATTTTTGTCACCATATAACATCAGTTGCATGAATATATATTTAAGTAATTTATTAAAAAAAAAAAAAAACTTTGTAAAGTAAAATCTTTTAATTATTTGACTGGATGCCAGCTGACCTACACAATCAGAATATAGTTAAGTGATATTGAAATTGCTGAATTCTTACAAACTCTTGGCGCTTTACAGATTGCTAGCTAACACCCTAAGTTGATAATTTGTTGTCAAGCACCTATAGGTGTGTTCCGGCAGCTGCACATGATAGCCAATCCCTCTAGACTTAGCGTATTATTTACTTACAGCGTCAATTAACACTATGTGAGATTGTGTTGAAACACTAAATTAATAAAATATAAAAATGTGTGAAACCTGGAGACGGATCGATAACCCCAACGTCGCCGATGTGAGCAGGATACAAAATTATAATTAACTACAGTCGCGTGCAATGGCCAGTAAAGTAAGTATTGTGGGAAAGGGTTATGTCAGTTACAATAAATTGTATCCAAATGACACAGGACCCGTTGTACCACGGCGTGAGGCGGTGTGAGGCCTGTACGTCTGTGTACTGCACCAGCAATTCCTATGTAAATGCGCCTCTTCGTGAGTCTTTATTGAAACATTCGCTACGAAATATCCTCGTATATTACTCCATATGATATTTTCTGTTCCTTAGTTATACGTTTGGGGATATGTACGGTTTTTGCGACTTGGTTTTTCCTTCTTTATCTTTACGGCTATTATGCTATAATGGGGTAGATTGATGTACATAGAAATATAATATGAAGTTTACGCTGGAGAGGGTAAAAATATTATAAATGGTAATTCAAACAAACTCAAACAACTTTTTACATTTAACCTTTCAGCTCTCAACGTCACAAAAAACCGCGTAAATTTGGCATAAATGCCATTCATGGCTGTCAAGTTACTCAGAACATCATCAGTCGTCGTGCTGTGCTCCGGTCCCACCCGTCCCAGCTCAGTCTTCAGGACTTGCAACCGGGAGTCAAATTCCTCGATAATCTTTTAAATTTGTACAATTGCGATGATTGAGGCTTATGGGAAATAGGAGAAAGTCAACCCTTAAGAGATAAGTATAAATGGGAGAGAAATTTGTATAGGAGTACAAAAACGATAAAATTGTTTTTGTATTGTTTGATATTTGTTTGTTTTTCATTAACGTCTGCATTTACCTGATTCATAAAATTACTAACAAAAACCAAATGCTACAAATAATCCAATTTTTTTTTTTACTTTGATAGGTAACAAGAAACCAATACAAGTCAACCGTAATTACAAAGAACATAAAGTAATAAAATTTGTCTGTACTTATTAAATGGCGACCTATAAAACGAAACTGTGAGGTGTGAATGACATCAAATTTCGAATATTGCGGTCGAATACCGAACAGGCGTTCTTGATTTTCGATAAAGTCAATAAATTAATTAACTACCATTAGTATTCATGAGTTTCGGGGTGTTTTGGGTAAAGTTCCCGCTCGTAATGGCAGATACCGCGTGATTTTAACGTGACTACTAATTGATTTGATTAGTAATTTTATATAGAAAATTATTTTGGGTATGTTTATTTGCTTAAACTTATAATTATAAAGTTTTGGACAGCGAAAATTAATGTCGAAAAAGGTCTGAAACAATTTCACACAAGGCCGGTCAATTCCAAACTAAGCATAGCTTGTATTATGGTAACTAAAGAGCTCAAATATTATATAAATATACATATTTAACACCCAGGCATACAAATGACAATTAATGCTTATCACACAAAAGTCAGTCCCAAACCAATTGACTCAATCGTAGGGCTTACTAACACTACTCTACGAAGAACTAATGTCATTCGCATATGGTACAATCAGCTGAAAGCATGAACATTGAAAAAATAACGTTATAAAATTTCATAGTTATAGATGCCGAACTTAATTCTATCATTTATAGAATGTAAAAGTAATATTAGTCAAGGTGTATATTTCTCAAATTTGAAATATCTCACAATTATAGAAATGAAACCCTTTAGTTGATATGGGTTCGAATCTTAAATGTAGCCAGAGCATTTTTCTTGATGAGGCCATGGTACAACCAAGTCACTAGTCGGTCATTATATAGTGTTCACATGACTACTTACTATCACATATAAATCTATCACCAAGTGCCTACAATTTACATATTCTTGCAGTTTCACTGAAGATACAGGACATTTTCTAGACTTCATGTGCTTTAATTATCACAAGTAAGATTTTGGTTAAACGCTACTAAACCTATAAACCGATGCTCCTAAAGGTGCTATTAACAACTTTTATCTGATCCCTCAGGTGGGAGCAAATGTCAAAATTCAATATCAATTGTATAGAATATTTTCGCCTCTTGTTAGACTTTACATTCTTGACAATAGACTTTTTTTCTTCCAGTGACAAAGTTGACACTTCCTTTTTTTGATCCCTTGATCGTTTTCTATATTGTTAAGGGCTTAATTGTTAGATGTGAGAGATAGGTGAGAGATTTTTTAATGTTAATCTGATATATAAATATAACAATAGATAATAACATCACAATGTAAATCTCCCACTGCTAGGATAAAACATCTTCGAAAGGCAATAATCACTTTAAGATGCCTTTAAGATGCAGCAAAATTATTCTAAAGAATACTTAAATCCCAATATAAATCTTCTGACAGGCAAAACACAAATCTTGCATGTTCCTCAATCATATCTAAAAATAATTTATTACAAATTTTTACTAGTTGAACAGCAGTCTTTTAGAAAAGTTGGTAGGCATGTTAGCGAAAGGCGCCGATAACTCCGTGCTCGCAGATAAAGTCGACTGATAGAGCCACAGTCTCCCCTTAGGTCATAGATTTTACAGTGTACAGATGAGATAATACTTATAAAAATGGAATACTTAGTAAAGTATTATAGCGCATATAACACTTTATAAACTATCGCGTTTTGAATACATTATCGATATATTTGTATTTAATGCCGGTCTAGAACGTATTTTACTTATTAGTTGCTTGAAAAGGGTCCCAATCAATTACATGAATGATTAAATTGTATGACCAAAACGTCCATTTCAACGATGACGGACTAAAAGTATCTTCAGCGTAGAATACAGTAATAGAAAAACTTAAACTTCGAATGCGATCGACGGTTTTACATTGCATACAGTAATAGTAGAAGACTCTAGTCATTAGATATTTATTACAATTAAGATACATATAATATACTATACACTATACCTAGATACAATAGAACTTGAAAGTACAGTGTAGTTATTCTATTGAGTCTGAATAATAAATAATTAGTTTCATGAATGGGTTTGGGCAATGAATGTTATAGAACTGATATTAAAACACTTTGACTATAAAACCATGACAAATTCCTGTCTTCGTGGCGACGATATAGTCATAGGCATAAATTAACCGAACCATAAATTTATCTCAATAATCGAGTCTACAGTATATTCTCGTTATCTAACGCCCAGCATCATGTCGCAAGTCCTCGAGGCGCGGTACATTAAGATCCGCGATAAGCCCCTTGCCGCGCTGACCGAGTCTACTGAACGAGATACGGGATTTGACGGTATTGCAAGATTACTCGGGACTCTGGTAATTGTGCGTAAGTAATGCAGATATGACCACTTACATACTATTTTCGTTAAAAAAAAAAACGGATTTTTTTTAGCTTAATATTCAATTTTAAAACAAGTTTTTTAAAAATATCTTGGACGTGAAATTATGGCTTAACATAAACTCAGCATTTGTTATTTAAATAACGTATTATCTCGGATAGTATAATATAGACATTTATGTATTTTTGAATATTATTAGTTCATTAAGAGTTGTTTGTCTTAAAACAATAAAGTGGAAAAACTTGTAGCTAAAGCTTATTTACAACTTAATATTATAAATGTCGAAATTTCTCGATGTAACATTTGAGACGTAAAAATATTATTTAAATGTGGCAGATAAAAACAGATTTTTAGTTAAGAGTATTATAATTTTATGCTTAATATTTATATTTAGATTTAGTTGTGAAGCGATAATGGGTCAGTGATGACATGTTCGGACACCGCGTGGTCGAAATAGGTTCGAATTTAACAAAGACTTAGCTTTCGGTGAATTAAAACATCGTGATGAAAGCATAGCATGGTTGTAGTTACCACCCTCAAGTTGAAAATCTGTCGTCAAGGTGAATAGTACATGTGATTCCGACAGCTACATCGACACTTAACATCAGGTGAGGTTGCAGTCAAACGCTAAATCTACAGTGAATCAAAAATAGAAAGTTTGTAACTAGTCAGATGATTCATAAAGCAGTTTATATGACTACAAAGTGAAATCATGTGTAAAACTTAGTATGGGAATATATATTTCAACAGACATAAGATTACATAATTTTAATTTAATACAATCCGTACAATGTGATCGCAGTAAAGCTTTCAGTATGATCCCATACAAATCCCGGAGCAGTGATCACCTCGTTATCCATATAATAACGATCCCTATCGATCCAGTTTCTCAGTGTAATCGGATTTGTGTACATTGTCGTTAGGGTTACCAACTTTATTCTTACTAATAAAGTTTTTGGTTCCGTACTTAAGATTATTTCTTTATGACTAAGTACAATAAATGCAGTGGAAACTCTAGTAATGTTGGTCACGGTTAATATAAAATAATTGGCAGCAATACGCCTAAGGAAATTTTACTAAAGAGTGAACGAGATAGGTAGATATTGCTGCTGACCGATTTCGGCCTCAGCGACATTACTCCGGTAGGCATTATTAAGTTTGTTGACGGGTTAGCTGTTCTAAGCCGTTTGTAGCCTATTTTAGTTTTAAATGTTCGGGCGCACACTGGACACGTCAGAACACTCCTAACGTAGGTATAGGAAATGGCCACAGCTGGTCGAGCTTTGACACTTGTAGTTGCCATTGAGAGGGTTCAATGTTGCAACGATCCATATGCCTTTTCAGAACGTCCTGTTATCTAAGAAACTGACCACCACTTTTTCTCTTGCGATATTGAAGCTCCGAAAAGAATATCTGCTTAGTTATCCTCTCATCGATCATACGGGACAAGTGACCACACCAACGCAGTTGTCGTCCCATGATATATAGCTCAATAGATATACTAAGTGACTAAGATATGTCCATATTTTTATTTACACTATATATTATTTTGCTATAAAAACGAAATATCATAGTTAAAATTTACCTAAAATAAAGTTCAAAACACGTAAACAAAAGTAAATGTAAATTACATTGAGTAGTAGATATATGTTATCTCGATTGCGACCTTGACATACAGGGAGAAACTAGTTCGCTATAGGGACAATTGTCTTTAATTTTGTGAACACTTTTTCAGTACGAAAACTTTCCATCAAGCGTTTTGTGGTTAGGATATAATAAAGCACTCCACTCATCTGGCTGGCTGGCTTGTTTGAATTAGCGTTTTGACCACAACCGCATCTGATGTTTATTAATGATATGGCCAGTGAACACACTAAGCCTGGAAATATGACTAGCTCTTAATCTCAAATGACTTGTTCAATATTTATACTACAATTTAGCCGTATTTTCTATGTGATGATTAACTATTATTAAGAATGAAGCAGCCTCCTAAAATATTCGATATATTAAGCATGGGAACCCTAATTGCCTTGATGTTATCTTTATTCAACGTGTAGTCGTGACTTAGGAGTTAGTAAACTGTACGTGTTCGCTTAGAAACATTAAACTTTATTCAAATGTTTTATAATAATATTATATACAGTTGCACATTGTTACGGCGAACACAGTAAGTGAAAGCTGTCTCACAGTGATAGTAGTTGCCTCTTGACGGTAATAACCTAGCGTTATGCGTATTTTTTTTTAATTTAATAGCAAAGTGTGATTATCCACAATTCTGCCGACGTCACATGAATATATACTTATTATTATTCTTGTATTCTTCAAACATAGCTGTAACAAGATGGTCGCTCCCTTGTTAAAATTGTTCAGGGAGTTTTGGGCAGATTAATATGCATGTTCCTAGTTATGATTTATAATCCACTTCACAACAATAAGCAAACTATATCACGTAAAATGCAACAAAAAAAATTTTCGATTCCGTCGCCCTGCCTTCTCATTTCTCAAATATACGTTACGTTTCTTTGTACACAAATATATGATTATTAATATATAAATAAATTCTCTTAAGTCCGCGTAAGTCGTAAATAAGCATAGTTCGAATAACTCCAGAATATTTTGACTAAAATAAACTACGGCCTTATTTATAAAAATGTATGTTTCAAATTCTGGATCTCCGCCAGGTACCGCTCATTGTGCCCGCCATTGCGCGACAATGCTCCGGCCATTTTGTATTCGTTTTGTTTTCCGCGGGAATTTCAATGCGGTCGGCTTCGGCACTTCTCATTGAGACAATAATGTTTTCAAGGCTGCTTTTTTGCAATAATATTTTGAACGAAAATTAAAAGTTCTGTAAATATAAAAATAAATATTGAGTAAATTTTCAACAATTCACAGTTTATAAACAACGGTGACGAAATATAACGTGATAAAATTAGTTATAATAATGTGTATCTTTCTATGTGTATAATAGTCGTGATCCAGTCGGACACGAGTGCTCTCCTTCAATATGTTTCAGCGTACAGGTTATACAAGCCACAATACAAGCCAAAGATAAGAACATAAAAATAGATAGTTAATTACAAATCTAATTTAATAAGCCCGGTTATAAAGTAGAAGAGTGTATTGTCAGCGAGCACTGATTGAGTTACTGTATAAACCCTTCGTGTCCCATCTGCGTTATTGTTATTAATTACATATTTATTGACCGGTACGCCCACGGTATTCGGAAGTGCTCTCGGTAGCTGTCACGCTGCATAAGCGATAGCGGATACAAAATTATTAAAACGTACTTAGGTATGATGAAATGCTATGAAACCTACTTACAGTATCTTATTATAACTTATCTAAACAAGGCTACATAGATGCTTTATAAATATTACGGTATATAAAGTAGCTTACATTTGTCTAAACTAGAAGTAATTCCTGAATCTTATCCTCAAATTCTTCAATACATCTTACACAGCATGCACTATTTTTGCAATAACATGTTTGGAAAAGGTAATCATTGGAACTATTTATCTGATTGTAAAAATTGTTTTAGTGACAGCAAGCTACCTTCAAGCTGATGCTTATAGACTATATTTTATTGTGTATATTTATTGTAGTCTACGCAAGCGAAGCCGAGGGCAGAAAGCTTGTAATTTAGAAAAAGGAAAGCCATTTAACTCAGTATACAGCATGAATATTAGGTAGTAGTACTCTATGAATAATGCAGAATACCCACCACCACCCTTAATTCAGAGGTAAAGCAGTACTTGCGCTATTTTATTCCAGTGTAAATGGTGTTGTGATTGAAAAACGATACGTTGTAGATCTTAGAAAAAGCAACCTATATTTGTGTGATCTTGGACAGGAAATATCGTACTGGAAAAATATGAAACTACTCACTTAAAAATATATTCCTCGCATTATTCACCAAAACACTACATTGTTTGATTATAATTTAATTTCTTGCTAAGATTATAACAGCGAGTTCTATTTAAACAACAACCAATCCTGGAATCGCTAGTTGTTCTCACATCCTTTTAATATTCTTGAGATAAGCACCTCTTTTAATTCCACTATTTTTATAATATTATAAATATATAATATAATATTATAAATTCACTTAATTTTGACGCTGTGAAAACATAATTATTAATAATATTATATTTCTTTACTAATAAAACCACAGCCTTATTTAGAATTGATATAAATAACATTTTGACAAGGTGTAGTGGCAGCCTCGCGAGGCAATAAATAACGTAATAGCTTGTAAACTGTAAGGAGTACTTGCGACTGGAGTGTCACGTAATTGAGGTTTTATTATTAAAGAAACTTTTCTATAGCTGTGCAAATTTTGCAGTATCGTGACTTCTCTTATCAGTTATACTTCACAACTAAAATCCTAGGATCAAGTAGTAGTATTCCAAACACTAGTGTAATCGACATCGTAAATTTTTCATCGATTCTACGTATACTTTGTAAACTAAAATTGTGGACATTACATCATTGGCTACATACACCTCTGTATGTCTACATACCATATAAAAATAATACAAAACTAATTCAGTTGTGGCCCCGAATAGATGTGTTCTATTAAATAACTGTTATCAGTTCCAAAAACATCACTACCACTTTGATCTGGTAATAAGTTATGCCGAAATATCACTTGTAAATTATCATAAGCTGGTTAAAGTAAATGATTCATATATACAGTCGAGCAAAGTTCTGAAGGACGGTAAATTGTATAGCCGTTAACACACACTGGGCTCTCTTGAATTTCGATGGGTTGCAGAATCAATAGTTGGTATTCCCGTGGGGCGATCCCTGATTTATATTCCTAGTTGTGCCTCGCTGAGTTTCCTCATAAATTTTGTTTCTTCTGCTTTAGAAAGTAGTACGGGTTAGGCGATTTGGACAGAGTAAGTCAAATATCATTTCCAATTGAAAATGCAAGTGACTCTAAACCTAATTTAAGTTTTATTTTATCACATTTTATAACTATTTATCGCTCTCTTAAATGTTGACTGTTATATTTATCCATAGTGTGGATGCAGTGCCAGACATAACCCTTTATCAAGGCACAGCAGGTTTCTCTTTCGGCGCCCTTTGAATTGGTCGAAAATTTCACATTTATTTTATTACAGTTTCTGTTAAATTAATTATAATACTTTTTTTACATAATTGGACTTCATCCAATCAAGAATATCGACTAATACAACGCGAGTGTAACAGACAGAGAGGGGGCTACCACCACATCTTAGCAAATCTCAAAAATCGGAAGAGGATTGAAATTAAAAAAATACTTCACGTAATTAATGGACTCCTCTAAATTTGCCCACAAGATTTTACTTTTCACTTGCAATTTGGAATTGTCATTGGCATTTTGGCGCCTAGAGCGATCACTCCTTATGCTCTACTCCAAGGCTGGCAGTATATGAATGTAAATGTGAATATAAATTTAATAGACAATAATATCGGTTAAGATTGAGGAAAACACCTGGACACCTGAATACTTGAGATTATGTTATCATTCAATTACAAAATTATAAATTTCTATATATTTTAAAACACTAATTACTTACTGGGCAGACGTGTTCTTTATCTAGTAAGTGTTATTTATAGATAAATCCTGGATCTCTTTCCGCTTATATTTTGTATCAGAGAATATTTATTTTTCTTCCGTCTCAGACTTATGAAGGAAGGCTCGCGTTATTTATCATTCTACTCGTATAGCATGCCTTGCGGATTTCCTCGCAGTGGTTTTCTGCGACAGACAGTGTATGACATAACTACCTGAGTGACTTGTAGATTCTAAAGGTGCGATTTCTGTATTATATTACAACCATATTATTTTTTATTTTCGTAGGAAGGCTACTTCCTATTTAGCTGAGAGCTCGCTGGTTTGATCTTCCTAAAGCACATACGTTTGAGATTATTATGGTTATTCCATATGAATCAGTTATTTTTTATTAAAACATCTCATTTATAATGTTGGTCAAATCTTTTCTTCTGAGCAATTCCTGTAGGTATATATAAATTTTATTTCTTGGAAATGGACCTAATTATTTGGAGGAAATTTTGTATTTAAATAAAATTTTACTTTTTAAGTTTTCAGATCGGTTTTAAGATCGGTATTTTTTATCAAGACGCCTAGCTTCTAACTTAATAATATAACTCTATTTAATGCAATATAATAAATTACAAGAATCTGAACCTTTTTTCTACGACATATAATTATTTGTTTTATACTAATGAATGTGCCTAGTCTTTTTCCTTGATATGTTACTACAGTGTACTTGACATAGTATTACAATATTTTTATAGTATTTCAGTATTTCATAAAATATAATGTTATACTAACATTACAAAGGTATTTACTAACATTCAAGGGTCGCCAAAATTTAATTACTAGCTGTGGTCCACGATGTCTCTTGTTGTTGTTAAGTTTATTCGAACAATTCTCCACCGCCCTGTGCGCCGCAGCAACGCACTCGTGTAGGTCTATCCAATCCTTGATCTCACTTGCCGTACGTTGCCTACAGTATGCTAGACACCTTGACGTTCTTGGTTACTTTTACGCTCCTTAGGGTCATAGTGTGAAGCTATAATTTTCCTAAAAAACAAAAAAACTATTTTTCAAAGCTCGGTAGTTCCAGAGATTAGCGCGTTAAAACAAACAATCTCTTGAGCTCTATAATATCATAGATTAAAAGAAATAAAGCACAATAAAAATGAAAGCGAGTGAATTTGATTCAAACAAACAGAATAATCTGTGCGGCTGCCAAATCTATACAAATTATAAAATTGAAGTGTCTGTTTGTAATATCAAAATAACACCTTTATACTAAAAGCATAATTATATAAGTATATACGGTAGTTATAACACAAGCCATTTTTTACATTTTTGTCTGTCTGTCTGTTTGTTCTGGCTAATTTCCGAACCGGTTGGACTAATTTTTATGGGATTTTCACTGGCAGATAGCTGATATTATAAGGAGTAACTTAGGCTTATTTTAGAGAAATCTACGCGGGTAAAGCCACAAGCACAGCTAATGATAGATTTGTATATGTAATTTAGGTATCGCAGAGTACCCCCTATGTCGGGCGTACTTGGAAAAGAGACAGTCAAACACGAACATAGCGCAAAACCGGATTAAACACTTTGGCACACCGAGGCGAGAACAATATCAGGCAAGTTATAAACGTCCTGGAAAAATTGGGCTGGTATCACTGAAGCCAGCCAAAATCACGCAAAATAGGCGCACATTGTGGAAACCAAGCCTGTGATAACCTGATACCTGATACACTAGTATAGATATAATTATAACAATTCAATCAATAGGTGTCTGAATGGGAAAAATGGACGATGAATTCGAAAAATGTTTCACCGATAAGTAGTCAGAAAAGTCTATTTTCTCTAAGTATCCAAATAATTCATACTTTTCGTTCGGCTATAATCAAAAACATGTTTATAAGAGTTATGGAATAACATAAAGGTGCGAGAGTTATGTTATGTGTAAAATAACGAGCAACATTTGTTAACAACGCAATGATTCACCTCTATTGCGTGCCTCGCGGCCATAACTCCAGGACACGCGGACGCGGAGGCGGCGCGACGCGCGGTGCCACGAGCTTCGTTTGCAGATTTAAATTGTTTAAAACGCAAATAATTTACGATTCGATGGGAAAACTGAATAGCATTATTATTTCTGTATGATGCCAATATTATTTAAACTCATTATTCTGCATATTTTTTTAAAAATAGTTAAACTAGATAACCCTTGAAAATATTTCAAATATTATATAATATAAGCAATCTAACAGTTACAATGTTAGTTAAACAAATTGTTTATAGAATTGTATATTTTTCTTATCGTTATACGCCTGTAGTGGCTACAATCTCACCTGATGTTAAGTGACGATATGGCTCAAGATGATAACACGCTAAACCAAGTGGAAGACTGGCTCTCAAGTGCAGCTACTGGAACACACCTATTGGTGCTTGGCGACAGATTTTCAACTTGAGGGTGGTAGCTAGCCAGGGGGGCATCAGAAAAAGTCCTACCACCATGCTATGGTTTCCTCACGATGTTTTCTTTCACCGAAAGCTCAGGCTCATTACTGGGACTCACGTCAATAAATGCGAAGTCGTACACGCTACCACTGAGCCATTGTTTCAACACACATCTCTTCATCATCTCCTAAACGTTACTTGAATATATGTATTTGATATGTTGATGAAATCCCAAATGAAAACTGTTTTTTTAATCATTTTCAATGAAACCATTAATGAGTTTTTATCGTACATTTTCATCAGTAGCGGAAACAAAGCTTTAAAATGCTGTTTGAACCATCAATTTTAATGAAGAATTAAAGAAAATAAGGCGTTACCAAAAAGCCTTTCAGAAATAATAATAGAGTTAATAAATAGTAACTAAGTTACAAAACCACTTTTACTTGGAATACCTAGTGTCGTTCAATGATCAGAGCACACAATCTAGTACGTGGTATATTAATATCTTTAGTTCTTCTAGGTGGTGATTAGAAGAAATGAAAACGTAAATCCGAAAAGCATTTTTCTACCACTCATTACATTTATATTAATTTACTTTTGTCCACGGCTCCGCTCGCGTGTACGAAAAAAATTTTTGTTACCGGGATTAAAAGTATCCTATGTGTCAATCCAGGTTATAAACTATCTGTGAACCAAATTTCATCCCAATCCGCTCAGCCGTTTTTCCGTGATTGAGTAACAAACAAACTTACTTTCGCCTTTAATATTATTAGGATAGGATTAGGATTATTAAATGAACTCCTATATTCACGATACAGAGTCTAAATATTTTATAAACATAATAAAAACCCGATGATATTTCTCTGCTTACTACAATACCAGCTGAGTTTTAAGATAAGTAGAGACTCGTCTAACTCGTTAGTTAGTGGCGTTGCGTATCGCGGCTCTCGTGACATTAACAACCTACTGGGTAAAAATATTAATAAACAATAAAGAAGCCGAGTTTAATATTAAGTTTTCATAAAGGTTCCCGATAATATTGTTTTGATGGCGATATACGAATTAGTTTATTCGTTTTCAATATCTTAAACAATACAAACAAAAAACAATGATAACAAGAACACAATACAATTACAAAATATTTTTTATGTTTATCCCACATTAAAATTATCACGAATGTGGTTTTTTTTTTGTCACACTTAAGTATATTGTCTGTAAGCGCGTTTATTAATAATTTAAGGCTGGTCTTATTCACTTTGTAGATTTTAATATTGTTTTTAAATTTGTAAAATTATTAAGAATTTATCTGTTATTTTTATTCATTTTATATTTCGGTTTAATTAGTTTTAACTTTCTACGATAGATAACAGTGTTGAGTGTTTTTGCGCTATCGAGATTGTTTATTAAATTATACTAAACAGACATGATATATTGTTTCATTTTTCACTGGATGTTAACAGGTAATAAAAAACAAATTATTTAATAATCACAGTTTATCCTAAAGGATTGCAAAATCTTCAGTTTTTAAATTTAACTCAGCCCTTATGTCTTCTGGATAATATCGATTAATATTTAAAATTATTTGGATATTTAAATGAATAAAATAAATTAAAATGCCTGATAGTGGACAGGATTTTATCTGTATTCCATTGCTCCAAAAAATAGTAAAACCCGTTCGTTCACAGGAAACTAGGGAATACAGTCAAGTGAGACTTTGTTAAAGTTTACACGCCCCAGAAAGCTGTAGGGAACGACGTATTAGATTAAATTCACAGAATAGACGTATAGTAGAATAAAGATCTATTGAAATTAGTGACTGTAAGGCAAGGCTAACTGCTAATCGTAAGTATTACATTGCGTCTCAGGAATCCGAGACATTCATAAAGTAAGATATACGGTTAAATCGCCGATGTTAAATTTCAGAATACTTACATATATATTTTTATCGCTGTTTTTACCACACACGAACGAAGTCACAGGCACAGCTATATAAAATAAAAACACTAACCCATCAGTTACCAAATTATATGTTACAGATGAATAAAATTTATAAAATAATAAAATTGTAAGTAGGCCTCGGTAATGTTTAAATAATCACTAATTTAGAAAACTGCCCTATTTACAAAAATAAACTTTTGTAGTATTTTTTACTGTTGTGATAACACCGAATAATTTCTCAACTCTATAACATTCTGAATAGAATAAGTAATATGTTAAATCTGACTATGGAAAACTCCACTGCCACAACTTTTTATGACGTATATAAGCGGCAGTGCTTGAGCTGCTGCATTCCATCCAGAAGGGTGCGGTTAGCAGTACGCACTGACACGCTAACTATTCCGACTGACTTCTAATCAATTATCAGCTACTGCTCCCAGACCCCAACTCTAAGATTATCTGTCAATAAGCAGCAACAGTTAACACCAAAAGATCTAGTGCGATTTTTTTAGTACAACGCCGTCTGGGTGATACTAAATACATACTTCGTTACATAAAAAAATGTAATATAATTATTTGTGAGCGTTTTTGTAACTTTAAGATGGAATCCTAAAAACACGGCGACGTTGGGCAGTCAGATGTTATCAGTTGATTTATTACGATACACCATTGACTTATGTTGCTGTTAGCACACAAAAAAACTCGAACCCTGCACCGTTACGTAGTTTGCTTACCCATTTGCCCACAATGTGGTTATATTTATGCAAGTCTTAAAATAAGCATTTAGATTATTTAAACAAAACACCTTCAATTGTATCACTATTATAAATATGTAATTTTTGTAAGAAAGATTTATCAAAATTAAATTAATTAACATTTAGATTCCTTTTACAAAGTATTACAGTCTCTCTCTCTCTCTCCTGTGCATTTATTATTCCCATCTGATGGTGGGTCTGCCTTCCTAGTATTTTGCTTCCACTTCGCTGCAGACGTTGCAGGAACCCTTGTTTTAATTATCTATGGCAGGAACTAAAATCTTTTCTGTCCACATCTGTCCATTTGGTTTTAGGTCGCCCTCTGTGTCTGGGCCTTGTAATGCTAAGATTGGTCACTGACATTTCCTATGTACTCTGGCGGCCTCCTTCTGATGTGTCCAAACCAGCGCAGCCTGCTTTCTTGGAGTTAGAGACTTAGTTAGAGACTACCGCAAACGTGCTCGTTGTGAATTTTGTCAAGTCTGGTCACTCCGCACATCCACTGAAGCATCTTCATTTCAGCAACTTGCATGGACTGGACATGGCTTTAAGTTAAGGCCCACGTTTCGCTACCATAGATGACGACTGGTCTGGTGATACTTTTATATATAAGTTCCTTAAGTTTCTCAGGCATTCTTTAGTCGCAGGTTACACCGGTTAACCTGTAAACTGGGGACAAATCCATACTGGCTGTTGGATAACGAGCTCTCTGTTCTAAGCCGGGTTTCAATAAAAATATATTTTGAAATATTGCGAAAAAAAATAAAATAAAAATAGTTTCTTATAAAACTTATATATGATCTTTCCATTTATCAAAAATCAAAATTTCAACTTATTCATAGTATAAAAAATATAACGAATGAGGCATAATTTAAAGTTGTTCTCTATGTACGTACCGTAAAGAAGATGTAAGCGTGAATATATGTTAATCAAAGCGGTTATCGGGTATGGCGACGAAGAGAGGCGCCGTCTGACCTGCCCGATAATAGACTTTACGTCAGCCTAGTGTGAACATAGGATGCCTAACCGATTTATAGGTTATCGCGTTTTGTGGAAAAAAACATAAATTTACACTGAAAAACACAGTATTCACATACGTTTCGTGTTTAAGGTGATTGCTCTCATTTTACCTCCGATATCTAAATTTTATCGAGCTATTAATATTTACATAAAATTCATATTGCAATTTTTACCCTTAAATGATTTACAACAACGGAAACTGCCTAACTCATTATTAATCAGGGAACTGGTAATTCGTTTTATCTTAAAATTCCCCTTTACAATAAATTAAACGACAAATACTGTGATTTTGTTTATGTTTTACGCAAATGTCACCATTCCTTATCATACTACGAGTATTATCTTCATTTTTCCCCTGAAATAACTAACAAACGGGGAAAAAATTAAGAATTAATGTATTAAGAAGTGAATCTATTTCTTATTCAGATAATCCTATAATTACACATTCGATATATCCATTTGAGATCTGTCGTAAGATGTAAAAAGCTATTTTTAGAAAGGCTTAATAAATACCCCGAAATAAAAGAATAATATCCGCTTATAAAGATTTCACTGATAAACAGAGACCTCCTCCCATACTTTTCGTGTGGACTTAATAACGCGTGTACGAGCGTCTACTCGCTACTTAATGGCGATTTTAAACACGGAGATATCTGTAGTTCTGTATCTTCATTTATAAAGCATTCAAAGTTTCTTACACTTTCCTTCATCATCAGCCGCAGTATACTTTTTACATTCAATGTAAATGTACACAAATTAAAAAAAACTAATTGGTACGTGAGTCAACTTTGAAAAAATATTCCACTGGTCTTTACTATTTGGCCACCACAATGTCATTCAACATACATTTTTAAGATACGTAGACATTCTAAAACAATTCTTTTCTGCTGTACATATCAGTTCAAGTAATCAGCATCTTTTGAAAATGGGTGTAAATCTTCCAACTTTTTCTAAAGGATTAAGAATAATAATTTTCCAAAATTATCTACATTGTACATAGAGTAATAAAGTCCACTCGATAAAATTGTACTAACTATATGAAGTAGTATAAACAAAAACTTTCAGATTTTATCATTAAGCCTTTCTCTATGGGATCAAGCTGCAAAGACATCAATTTTGCAAAAATATCGTAATTATTTTAATAAATATCGTATAAATCGTACCTACGACATCTTATAGTTAAAACGGCAGAGAAGCTACGGGCAAAACTTTGTTGTACTATGCAGCCATATACTAATGCCACCTAAGCGCTTGCTCTTGATTTAAGTAATTACTTAGCACTTAGCAACTTGAAATTGTCCGTCCAACCATTAAACTTAAGTTATTAAAGCCATTTAGACAATAATACGGCGCAGATTTAACCAACGTAGCCATTTTGTGTTTCCGCGTATTTTCGTTTGCAAGATGGCCAACCATTCTTAGATATTTAAAGTCAAATTATAAATTTGAGTTAAAATACATACGTTTGTCACTTATGGTACTTCAAGGAATATCAAATATATATTTTTTTAACAATTAAACTACTTTATGGTAACACTAATGGCTAAAATGACAACATGAGACAATAATTATGTACCACTACATATGATTGCAAACTTTTTAATTATCAAGAACAGGATTGCTTGTAAATAGTTATGTACAACGTAATATTGTAAAAGGTTATTTATATACACCATAACACAAATTGGTTTAATTTAATTTACTCGGTAAAACTCATACATTATCGACTGTGATCAATTTTACAAATCCTGAGCTGATAATCCCTTGAAAATTTTCATTAACGCATTATCCGTATATTGCACCTCAAAGGATTAACTAACAAATACACATTATGGCAGAACATTCACAGATGCCGCTTTTGATTCAATGTTTCCTGGTGCAATGTTTACAAAACAGATCACTGTTCAGTTGCCTCGCGCGTTAGGCTAATCTGGAATCTGACTAGTTCACAGAACAAGCAACAGTAAGTTTACCGACTCGTGTTTCATTATATTATTTCAGGTTCACTTTAGTTCACTCGACTTTCTGTAAATTATCCTTCTGGATGATTAAAGAATAATATCCTTACCACTAACTAGTTGATTAAGTTCGATTTTCTCAACAGTAAAGAACAAAAATAAAAATAAATTGCTACTTGCAAAAATATAACAAAGTTTCTATCATTTAAACTTGCAAAGCTGCTATAAATCTTGCCATTAATTCACACTTAGGGGGACAATTTCATAATCAGTCCGCAGAATGTAAAAGGAAGTGGCCCAAGAGTATACCCTGCAATACACCACAACTCGAGACGCCTAAATAAATATAAATGTTTTTTGTTTGATTGTGAGAATTGATATTTATGGTCTAAAAAACGACGTCCCGCTGCGCGCCAGCTGCTTTGGGCCTCGGGGAAAAAATGGAGACCCTTTAAAACTTATGGCCTGAGTGTCGAATGCCGATGTTAGAACTCGAAATTAATAAACGCGCTTTTACCGAGTTCATAATGATTTTTGTTACTTTTACGACGTCGTAATTGATTGGTTGGCTACGTTATGTATTTACTTATAACAATTTTTGTATGTTTTATTAGCGTTATTTTCAAGTTTTGTGTTACTTTAAGGCAAATAGACTCGTTATTAATTCAGTGTTATGATTTGCGTTACAATTGTATAACCCTAAAGTACTTTTTTAAAGAGCTCCATAATACCAGTCTTATTGAAAAAAAAACTACGTAAATATTACGAAAAATCTCTACGCTACACTAATTTAATATTTCATACATAAAACTATTCAAACTCGTGTTATCTTTTCAATGTGTACATTTCTAAGCAATTGTTTATTTTGCAGATATCAAGCACCGCTCGGTCGTTAACTGCGCAATTCTAACCACGTGAGTACTAAAAAACAAATTTCAGCAAATTATCTATTTCAGGTTTTGCTATATCTTGTTTACCATTTAACTAATAAGTACGCTGTGGGTCCACTCTATAAATCTGGAGAGTCTATTTCTCTCGGACACAAGAAATGAATTTACCTACTTGATACTTTCTACATAAAAACATTTGATCCCAGTCGGAATCCCCGCCGCTACCAGCACAATTTTTAATCTTAAAAACATTTCAGTCAATCTAATATATAAAATTCTCGTGTCACGGTGTGCGTGATTGAACTCCTCCGAAACGGCTCGACCGATTTTCGTGAATCTTAGCGTCCATATCGGCCAGGGTGGAGAATCGGACAACATCTATTTTTCATCCCCCTAAATGTTAAGGATCCCCCTAAATTTTATTTTTTTATTTTTTAGACAAAATTATTTGTTTTTATTTTTTTATGATACAGCATACAAAAATACATACAACCTTAAATTTTCACCCCTCTATGATCAACCCTGCGAGTGAAGCCGCGGGCACAGCTAGTGATATTATATAATTAGAAATTTCATTACTACGAAAATTATTATTTAAAGCGTCAAAATATTTGCACATCTGTTTTTGAAGTCAGTTGAAGGCAAAGATTGACATATGTAATTGCGTCGGTATTGCCACTGATTTTCCTACTATATTCTATACATATAATAAAATTGAAATGTCTGTTTGTAATGTCAAAATAACACATTTTTACTAAATGCATACGTAAGTTTAGAAGTTACCCATAAAAAAAAAAGTCGCCCAAAAAATAAAAACAGTTTTTTAGTAGTCTACGCGAGCGGAGCCGCGGGCGTTGCTAGTACTATAATATAATAACAATAATCTATTTAAATAAAATGATTAAAAGCTTTGCCTTTGTGCGCTCATAAGGAAAAAGTACTATATTGGTTTTTGTTTTAAGCCTTAGATGCTTTGTCCTTATATTAAAAATATATCACGATATCTTCATAAAATATAATTATGTAGTCCAAGCGAGCAGCGCAGTGGGCACAGCTAGTAATGTTTAACCCCATTAAACCCACTGTAATATAGGTTTATGCCAATTTACTATGAAACTGTTCAATTCTATATACTCTTCAATTGCTATAGACAGCAGCCCATCTAGTTACCATTCGGAGAACTCCACACAAAAAATATTTGTGTGGGACGTTTTACTTTCTTCAAGTTTTTTTTTCACCGTCTGTTTTAGAACGAGCTCATATTGGCTCCCTATACTAAAATTGATGACATTACGCCAGATATATAAAACAAAATTAACTAAAATATCCCACAACTTCAAGAAGTGCTTCATACGTAGGTATGGAAGAAAATGCATACTAACATAACATTGACAATTTTAATTAGTGTGTCAACTAACACAATATTATGTGATTTGTTAATGGAGATACAATTAACTACTACCTCCTCATAACCGTAGCATACTTCAATTTGCATACAAATTAATTCCAGCAAAACTAATAGCCAAGTGACGTTACCAAACGTTCTCACGAGAAACTCCCACATCAGCCGATCTAATATCGTTTGAATAAACATTTTGATCGAAATTTTAAATGTAGTTAATGGAACTATAGTTTTTTTAATCTATTATAATATAAGAAGACTGAAAAGTTTTTCTTTGTTTGTTTAAACGCGATAATTTCTGGAAGTACCAGTCGGCATCGAAAAAATAGTTTTTTATATGATAGACAGATTTAAGAGAAAAAGCATAGGCTATATAACTTTACGCTATAACCCTTGAATTTCAAGCAATTTGTCAAGCTGTAAGCAAGTACGTATAGTGGAACAACCATATGAAGGCGGTGCGGCACCGTTGAGAGTTTATCGAATTAATTTAACACGAATGAAACCATGGGGCACAGCTAGTGAGTATATAAAATTATAATTCAATTAGTACCACCTGCGATGGATCCGCTAAGATGTTTTATTTTTAAAATTAAACAGAATATGCAACATAAACAAAATCATTAAATATTGTTGTAAAATCCAATTATTTGTAGATCGCTAAATACAGCGGAGTAGATCTTTCTATTTTATTTTAAACATATTTATATTATTATAACATATTTATTATAATGGTAAAGGCTACCTAAAGGTATTTAACGGCTGCGCCCTCTAGAGGTGAACGGGCGCGGCGCGCGGCGGTATATTTTAATGATTCTATCAAATACTTGCTTTATTAACAACCGAAATTTATGATCTGCAATTTATTTTACTGAGAATTCGTGTGACTATATAAATAAAACACGATTCATTCGACGCTGTATTTACTATTTTAGCTTTTTGTGTGATTTTTTATCTTTCTAGGATTCACAGCAAATAGCTATTTGTTGTCTAGACAAACTTTGGTTTTTCGGTTTTAAGGTTGTACGTATAAAAACTATTCTTTGTCTAAGTTTTTTTATCTGTATTATTTATGTATTTCTAACACCTACAGCACAGAAAATATCCTAATTTCAGAAACCCATTATGTTGTTCCGAGTCAGTCAAACAAAATATTTACAAAACAATACTTTATATTATATTGTTTAGAAATAGTGGCTTTCATTTATTGTTAACTCTTTTACGAGTAAACAATGGCTAAACATGTCGCTCAAAGGGTGGCAGTGTGGCACATTGTCACTGACGAATGTGTTTTTAAAAGCAACAAAAACAAACGAACGCGGCCGCGACATTACAGTTTTAACATTTAAACCCGTAGGATGCGGGCCGAGTAGGCGGGCAGGCAGAGCGACGCGCCAAGCCGCGCGGTGGGAAATAATAAAATTTTAGAAGTTACAAATGTTTTGTGGTCTACAAACTGCGGTTACCATGTGTGGTTGTCTCACATTAATATCGAAGTCAGTTACCTACCGTATTAAATATACTTATGACTTCTTTATTGAAAAAAATATAGAAATAATTGTAAGTCATTTTTGTACTATGACTTCCAAGTAGTAACCACTTGCGACTTCGTACTTATTACTAATGAAATATATATAGCATATAATCATTAGCCAAGACTTTTTAGAATCTGATTAGTAATTCTAGAGATTACCTACTGCAAACACATCCACAAAAATTACCTCTTCCTAATATGAACTACAGTATAGGCTACGTTGTATCATTTATTATAGTATTATATACTAGCTTCTGTCCGCGACTTTGTCTGCGTGTACTTCAGAATTAGGTATTTGCCGAGATAAAAAGTATCCTATATATTAATCCAGGTTATAAACTTTCTGTGTACCAAATTTCATTAAAATCCGTTGAGCCTTTTTTGTGTGATTGAATAACGAACAAATAAACTCACTTTCGCATTTATAATGTTAGTAAGAATACATCGGAGAGTTTTAAGAATATGCAATATAAAAACGCCCGCAATTTCATATTTCTAGACATTGTGTTTCAATATATTCCATCTATATTTCACACGGCATTTTCTTGTGGTTTTTGTTACATTGTTATTTGAAATATTATGCAAGTGATACCTAGCGATATAGTATGTTTGTTAGTTTAGTATAAAGTGCGATAGATTCCGTTATTCTTTTCAAAATCTTTTTCGATTTCTTCGATTTTATTTACATTATACGTTCGAAAACTGATAGTAGCGATGGTTAAGCTCGACAGTGATAATCATTTTCTCAAGAGGGCGTGTGACATCGACGTTTTGACATGGTATTAAGCTTGAAACATTCACGAGAGCCACCCACCTGCCCTTTATGTTAATTTATATGAATTTAGACGGACACCTTTTTAAATGTATTCAGTTTTATTACTTCCTTGTATAAAGTTGTAACTGCCTTTTTAATTATTACATCCAAACGTAATATCTTGTCAATATACAACAAGAAAGAAGGAAATGCTGAGAGTGAGATGGTTTTTTTATATACTACAAAGGTGGCAAACAAGCATACAACCCGGCTGATGGTAAGCGGCTGCAGTAGCCTATGGACGCTTATAATATCATAGGTATCACTAGCGCGTTGCTGGCCTTGAACCCCTTTACCGCAAAGAGCTCTGGAAACCCTACTCACCGCAGGAATACAACAATAGGTTATTTGGTTGCTAACTTCTGTAGGGTAGAGGTATTCCACCAGTCGGGCTGCCCCAAGTAGAGAGAAATCTTCAAAGAAATTTCTCTGTGCCCTACCTCTCTTAGTACCTCGTAGTCCACTTGTAGCGCATTGAATCTAACCACCACATACAAGGTGACGGTCTTCTCATAGTGTCTCGATTTAATGCGTCTCGTATTGAATCAGCCAATGCATCAGATATAATAGAAATATATAATATAGAATATATATTATTAGAAATATTCCTTAAGAATTCCAAACTTCCAATCAGTGCTGTTCTTAAAATAATATAATAAAGCTCTACCATCAAAGAAGTAAAGTAATTCTAATAAACCAAGAGAAACGTTACAATTGATTAAATTAACACAAACGACGCTGCTGGTAAAAGCTACCTTACTATAAAACCATTTGAGACGCAAAACAAACATTGACACATCTTTTATGGATCGAAATAAGACAAAAATAAAATAAGAAAACGCCGCGCTCGATGATTTATTTAACGCTGTGTTTATGTTCGGGGACAGGACACGCTAGTTTCATGCTCAGAGATCAAGTCGAATTATATACGTATAAATATAAAAATGTAGGTATTCTGTCTGTTACATGAGATACGTATCCAAATATTTTAGGAGAATAATTGTAACTCAATGTTTTATTGGTCACCAAGTAACAGATAATTAATTGTCTTAATTTCTAAAAGCCACTAGCAAGTCGAAGTTATTATCATGGATAGAATTTAAAACGTCTAATTATGTACGCGCGTTAGTAAGGTATACTTCGGTACAAATTATTTTTAATTTACACGAAATGCGTATGAGGTATTACGACAATCGCGTCTGCCAATCCACTTTCTAAGTTAGACGTAAAGCACCTTTAAGCACATGGCCACGTAACGCCAAATGTTACTACTATCTACAACACAATAAAAGAAGAGGTTTAGCAAACAATTTCATAGTGTGTAGGCAAGTACTTTTTGTTGCAATGTGCACGCGCATCGTTAAAATTCACTCCCATCATTCTTTCATAAATAAGTATAACTAAAAAAAAAGTAAATTAAGATATATCTGATTTTCTATTGTGAAATCTTGTAATTGTATTCAATATCGCACAACTTTTACTATATATATATACAGGTATAGTCGATATTTTAAATAACAAAGGAACAAAATAAACATGAGTTATAGAAGCAGTAAAGGTAATGTTGTTTTAGTATTGTGCTCTGTGGGTGGGTACAATAGGCGCGTGGGCACACCGCATAGTGCGGGTGTTCGTACCACCCCCCCCCACCGTCCCCCGCCGCCTTCACTACCCCTGCCTCGATATTACGACTCGCATTCATTACGATTACCTATGCAGATCTTTCATATAAACTACAAAGTAGATCTACCTCGTCACTACCATAGTGTAAAGGTAAAGCTATATAGAATAACTAAAATTATCAACATACTTCAAAATTTGGAATGTGATATACCAGGTTTGGCCTAACCACCCAAATAAATTAATAAGAATGAGTAGAACACTAGTTGTGCTCCATTGTTTCACCCGTGTTCAATTTAGTCAAGCAATTGTTCACGGCTCCACCGCGCGCCGTCCACGCACCCGTTGTAATATATATTTTTTCTCACTTTCTGTACTTGCCTACTTCAAATCTATTTTGCTTACAGATTGCTCGACATTCATGGTTACTGCTGTACTCCCTAACGTAGAAGTATGAAGTTATATAGCCATTAACCTTCCTCAATAAATAAACTACCACAGTATAGCGCGTTTAAACATTCTCTTGTGCTATTTAATATTATTACAGATATGTGCCTACGTAGTTATATAAGTTCCATAGGTCAAGCAACGTAAGCGCCAAAATTGACTATTCCAATGAGTCAATCAGCTAAGTTATCCATCATTTCAATTACTAACTTTGACAGTTCCTATGGGTATAAATTGGAGTTTAGAGACTAATATATCTAGTTTATAACTGTAAAAAATCAGTAAGATCCAAGTTTCATTCATTTCGTTAAGTAATTAATTAATTTGACTTATAGTGTTCGTTAAGGGGATTAGTGGTAGATTCTGTTTAAATTTTATATGTTAATCTTCATATTTCAAGGGACATATTTCTAAATAGGTATAATATTAGTTGACTATTGGTCTAAAATCATGTCAAAGCATTGTTTATGAACGCGATAACTTAAAATGCTCCTTTTAATCAAATAACTAATCGACAATATTTATGAAAATCTATGTATATTAGCAAATCTTTTAGAAGAACCCACAGAATCTTGGGACACGTTAAAACTATATTATTGTATAATTGTAGTAACCAGAAACTAAATTAGGTAACTAATTAAAACAAAGAATATTTTATCTTTATTCACATCACTGGCAAACGTCATAAAGGAGGTATGGAAGCTGTCATTGTCACCGCGACTTCCCCAAACAGAAGCTGCTAATGGCAACCGCTAATAAGCTAAAATTACCTCCTAAAAATAAAGTTAAAAAAACAATTTGACTGACATGCCGTACGAGCTTAAACAAACCAACCGCAATGCGACCGCCTGACATACGGCACTGATATTTTTTGTTAGTCACTACCCCATTTTTTACATCGTTTTTTGCGGCAACATTGTCTTTTGGCGTACAAAATGGCTGCTAGATGGAGACACTTGATAGTGGATGCAAAACGGGACTGATAGTGCTAGGTATACGTTCCTGATGACATTTATAGCCATCCGGGCCAAGAGTTACGATGGGCCACGCAAGGAAAGTTTGCCTTTAAACTATTTTATTGGCACCACTCCAAGGGTGTGAAGGAAATGACGTCTCCGATATCAATTCATTGCTCAGCTAAAAACATCGTATTTTGAATGTATAATGGGATATGTCGTTGCCAGGGCTCATATAAATAAATCCTATCCTGTGCAAAACACGACATTAAACTTGCAAAAAAAGCAAGAGAAAAAAGGTTACTAGCACTATAGCAAGGGCATTTTTTTTTCTGCGAAACAATATAATTTCTCTCGAAGTTTTGACATCTCCATTTTAGAATTTCTATAACAATACGAAAATTGAACAAAGAAACTAAGATAAAAACGTACGAATTTAACAATTAAAACGAACAGTTTTCTACATATTTTGCCAAAAAAAAAAAACATTATGAAAGCATCGTCGTCGCAGTGTAAACATCCGTCGGATGAAACGGAACGCATTCGTGGGATGCCATATTTTTTTAAACCGCTTTGGCGCGAAGATTTATGGTCTGTGACAAAGTCAATTTCATGGGACGAGACGGAGCGATAAGGCACGGCAGGCGCCCTTTATGAAGGAATTTGGCATGGGCTTTTAACTCAAATTGTCCTTGGGTAAACATTTTACCTGCCAATTGATCGATCGTTTCCGTTGTGAGCGTTTAACAAATCAATTTTTATACATTTATCCGTATTAGAGTGGATTCCATTTTATTTTATTCATAGATATGGACGTAAAGAGATTTGAGAATACTCAGATGCTTATATAATTCTACTAAATAATAAACGAGATACAAGTACCTGCTAATATTAATATATAGTAATTTCACACTTTAACTTACAATTATTTTATTTCTTATTAGTTACGAAACAAATTAGTTCATTAACATCGTATGCCTTTGTTGGAAAAATCATGTAAACAAGATTGTTATTAATTCTCTTCATTACTGTACTGACTTCCTATCCGACCGCGATTTCGATCGCGTAGATTTTAAAGTTTGTAGTTACAGTTTTTAATGGACTTGATTTATTATTTTCCATACAAACTTTGCTACCCCCTACCTATACTTAAAATAAATTAATGTCAGTAAAATGAATTAACATTATTATAATTGATGGCTAACTTCATCAGGTCGCAACTCTGTCACATGATACGAGCACAGTCCTCTACAAAAACACAGTCAGGCGTAATACAATAAAATAACAGATTATAACAAATGAATACAATAAAATAACAGAATCTTAGTGATTTCGAAGTTTTAGAAATCAATAATAGGTATCTAGATTAAACCGAGAATCAAAATGTGTATTATAGATTCAAGAATGTATTCGCGGTGTGTTTAACGTATATCAATCGATGACTGCATGACTATTAAAAATATAAGAATTCCAATCCACGAAGCTGACAAACAACATCTCGAACAATAATATGTTAAGTTCGATTCGTGACCCGAATGCAGTGTTTTCATTCAATATTATTTACATATTAAAAAAAAATATCAACTGTTGTTACACTAGGGCAGAGAAACTCAGCTCAAAATTGGTGATTTGACACAAGCATTCTTACAAAGATCTATAAACGTTGATACCCACTAGGTACCTTGATGTACACCGACTAAACTTGAATCGTGACTGAAAGGAGTTAGTGTGATGAATTTTCCACCAAGTGACTGATACTTCTTTTATTGATACATAGGTCGTTGCATGAAATAATCTCACTTGATGTTGAATGACGATGTGGTCGAAGATAGTGACACATTAAACCTAGAGGGTTCGGCTTTCAAGTGCGCTTCCATAACAAATCGATCTGAACAGTCAACTGGACGACTTGTGTATCGTAAGCTTTTTCTTATAGTAGCGTGGCTCTGTGCCTAATTATAAATGGAGAATTGTCAATCCATCGCTGGCTATCACTGTGATACCGGCCAGCTAGTCTCTCGGTAGCTGGATATAGACTAGTAAATCCCGAAAAGTAACAAACCAAAAGAAAGGCACTGGGACTGACGGATTTATTAGCATGTTGGTCGCGACCCAGTCGGGTACAGATATCTACGATCACGCATGATTACTAGATAGACAACGACTGATTCCGGATCCTGACACGCAGTATAGTGGGCGCGGACACTGTCATGTCCCACCACCCAGTTAGAGCTAGGTGAATACTACAAAATCCTATCCTACAAATCTATGGTTGAATCACATCACATCGCTTTACATTGAAAACTCAGGTTTATTGTAGACGAATCTACTTCTACAAAATAGACGAAGTTGGTTTGGTTGGTTTATTAAAACGATACGAGTGAATATAACGTGTTTTTTTTTTTTTTTTTTTTTTTCGAACTGACTACACTGTTAGCCTGAGGGGCCCTGGAGCCTTTACGGCTTTTACAGCTTTACCGGGCTTGGGGGCGAGCGCTTAGGGCACTCAGCCACGAAAGCTAAGCAACAACATCCGAGGGTGCCAAAGTGGCCGAACCTCGGCTCGGACTGTTGCGCGTATGCAATTAAGTCGCGATCTGACTAATTCCCTATCCGTAATTCGATCTAAACTAACTATACATATATACATGTTTCTGCCCCCTGGGAGGAGGGAAGGAACATGTGTATGTGTATTTAGTGGTCTGAAATTTTTGTCTACTCTAACTAGGCAAAAAAAGAAAAAAAAAGGTCCCTTACAGAACCTATGTACCTATGTGTGTTGTGCATGTGTGTATAATGCAGTGTCATGTATGGCTGTGAAAGCTAGTGATTGTACAGTCACTTGTATCGCGCGAGCGGCTGCTTGGCTCAAGGGCTCCATGCCGATGGATCGGACCTAGAATATAACGTGTCTTTAATTAATATGTTAGAGAGGCGCGGCGCGTCGCGACTGCGGGCGCGGCAAACCGCTTGCTCCAAGAACGAGGGCAGTTCAAAGAAATCCTTTAACCTAATATTATCACATCGAATATCTCGTGTCCGTGCTACTGATTCTACGAAATGCGCACAAACTTTGTTTTACCGGTGTCCAACTGACCGAAATAACCGTGACCTTAAATACTTTCACCCGCTCTCATACAAACTAGCGCCGGGTCCGACCGTAAAGTTAACTTTGTTGTTCGACCTTTCCGTGCCTGGGCAGCGGGTTGTTACATCCTACTTGTATGATATCGTCTTACATAATACAGGTGTATTTTAATCATCATTTTTTAAATGTTTTAGTTAAGCACAAACCTATAAGGCTGTCTTTGCATTTTTTTATAAATGCGAATCTAATGAAGGTCTATGGATTGTATTTATTATTTATTTGTTTATCACATCATCATATCATAAGGGCATGCTTTCACTTGTTCTTTATAATGTTGTATCATAATTACATGATGTAGTTGTAAAAATAGTATTGATCGAATGGTCGAGACCGGTGGTAGGTACATTGATCCGACGACCGCTGTCTTTGGTATGTACGACGAGTTTTTTGGAATTCGCCTAAATTTACTTATTTCAAAACACTATTGCCTGACGGTGAAGAACAACGCTTAAAATATTGCAGACTGGGCAAAAATACAGCATTGTGTAGAATAAATACCTACAAGTAGAATATTTAATTCGTACTTACAGCTTGCTTGACATTCATGGTCATTACTGCTTCGGTCGTTAGAGTCGTGGCGTGAAGTATAGGAAGGTTATATAGCCAATAACATTTCTCAATAAATAAACTAAAAAATGTAAAAATAATTATTCATATCTGACAGGTAGTTATCGAAAGATTCGCGCGTCTAAACAAATAAACTATATTATATCTTTATAAAATTAGTATAGATATCATCAGCCCCATAATAAAATTGTGTAGTGGTTTAGTGACACCAATTTTTACTCTTACTTTTAAAGAGGCGGGTATAAATACTAATTTAAATATAGGTATAAGAATTCCCGGCGTCAAGCGATGGTCCACATCAATCTCTCTGTTAATTAGAAGGTATGTCGAGGCACGCGGTGCGGCGCGAACGGTGGCAATCACGTGCGACTCGGCGCGGCGCCCGGCTCCGGCTGCGCCTAATGACCCGTCTCTCAGCTA
The DNA here is from genome assembly GCA_947532125.1 of Saturnia pavonia. Lineage (NCBI taxonomy): Eukaryota > Metazoa > Arthropoda > Insecta > Lepidoptera > Saturniidae > Saturnia > Saturnia pavonia. Next base: position 16,665,328 of record OX383907.1, on the reverse strand, counting down.
CGCAAAAAGAATAAAAAATATAAACACGCGTCCAGGTACCATTTAGATATTTGTCTTTGCTTTGCTACATAGTTTATTTATCAATTAGTGGGCAAAGTTTACACAGCATGAAAGGACATGAATCCCAATCCTAAACTTAAGTTTTAGCTTTTGGTGTAGGAAAACATTGTTATGCAACCAGTTGGTTGTTACAACATCGCATTATTAGAACTCGTCGTTCTGATGAGCAAATAAGTCCTCACTAGACTCACCTTTAAGCATCTTCGGCCACATTGTAGATAAAGATCAGCTGAGATTGTGGTGAAAAACCCTGTCGCATATAACACAACAAAAAAAGGATTGCGGCTTTTGTCGATTATTTTCACGTATGTAGGTATCTTCAGTTTTTTTACTCAAAATAGTTTAAACTACAAACATAGAAGAGTAAAACAAAGTGTCTAATGTTACTTTTCGCCGTTGTGTCACAATTGTACAGAGGCACGATCCGATACACTTTAACATACGAATAGAACCTTTTGTTTAACTATTCTTCACTTAATAATAGCCAGTAATAATCTTCAATCAAGAGTCATCAAAATAAACATTTTGAACAATAAGAAAGGAAATACATGTACTTCTTCTCGTATACCTATGTATAGTTAATTGGTGTTTAGCAGAACCCCATTGAACTTGAACAGTACTGTGCTAAACTTACGACCATTCTAATCACAGATAAGTAAAGTAATTCTTATAATAAGAAAACAAACGACTACTCTAAATTGTAGCTTACATTTTTCTATGTATTATGAACTACATGAAAGTAAGAAAACAAATTAAATTTCATTGTGAATATTTTTTTTTATTTAAACCAAAACTCTCATTAATCCACTACAAATCACCTCCACTGTGTCATTAATTTGCATTATTAGAGAACGACATACCTCACGAATCCAGTTCAAAGATTCGAATCTGGCACGAAATGAACCTATGTTCGTGTCCAACTAACAGCCGATGCAAAATCAATTCTGACTCCTTTGATTTTAATTTCAAATACATAATAATATCATGTTAAAATCTTCATGTTCTCTGTCTATATTTAATAATTAGTTTACAAGTAAAGGATATAATTACATTATGATATTAAAGCCCATTTCTAGTATACCACAGACTCTTAGATAAACTCTACTGGAGAAGGTTAGGAAAACAAGCTGGCTCCAAAATGTATCTAACAGAACACACCGATGGGGTTGCTTAGCTGGAGGGTGCAATAGCTTTTCCTTTACAAAAAACCGAGGCTCATTGCAGGATTTGAACTCATGCCGATCTATATTTTCTCCGAGTATGCTACGAGTACTATTGAGCTATCGTCACTTCAATATGTTTTGACATAGTTATAAAACAATATATATGTTAAACAGAATTACATATATACAGAGAGCTTAAGGCGGGACCACAAGCGCGCAGCACTACGTTTTGCCGATGCCATCTCTTGTTACGAAGCGATACGGCGCAGTGTCGGCCATTATTTCACGTTTTGACAGCTCCACGCTGTTCCGATGTCGAGCGTAGGTGGTCTTTATCTCAGTGGACGCTGACGTTCGCCACGCACAAATTAAAGAAAACAGCTTGTTCACTAACTTATCACCTTTTATTTACAAAACTAGTAAGGCACACTTTTTTATGTTTTAAACGTTTAGCGTTTGGCCACCTCCTCCTATACACACCTGATGTTAAGTGACGATGTGGCTCAAGAGGGTAATATGCTGTCTAGTGGGAGGATCGACCCTCAAGTGCAGCTGCCAGAACACATATATAGGTGCTTGTCTACAAATTTTCAATCTAAGAGTGGTAGCTATAAGCCAGGCATTAGAAAATGCCTTACCACCATACTATAGCTTTCTATAGTTTTCTTTCACCAAAAATTCAGGCTCATTGCAGTGATTAAAATTCACGCGGACCGGCGCGGTGTTCGTACATGTCACAACTGAGACATCATTGTATCCGAATAATAACTTAAAAAACAACGATTCAAAATGTATCAAGCACATAAATACGCTATCAGTATATTGACAATTAAAAATAAACAAGCTGCTCTCACTTCTCTGTGCACTGATAGCTTCCTTATACATTGCTTACTGAGTTTTGTTGTCTCTTCACTATTATATGTGTGAAGGTCATTTCACACCGACAGGAATGTATTCGAGATTTTTAATTATTTAAAATTTGTCAAAGCACCCTCGTTAATTAGCAATAACATACAAAAAAGAATCCGGTGAAATTAGCCATACGTTTTTATTTTAATTAAACTATTGTCCTAATTTATAATGTACACTGGACAGAACATAACATTTTTAGCATTGATTATAGGACTGTGCTCTACTTTGAATAAAAATTTCTTCTTGTCTTCAGTCGTTTTTCTTTATTCATCTCGATCGCTCGTTAGTCATGCATTGGGCCGCCCAGAGCAGACTTAATCTGATCGAGTATCCTTCCGCTAATTCTTGTGCCATCTACCTTACCTTGCAAGACCAAGGGCTCCTAATAACCTTCGCGTCTTCGCAACACATGCCCAAAGATTTAAGTATATGAGCTTGTACTACACATATTTGAGACAACCGACTACTTTCCACAACAGAACCACACGCGCTGGTCTTGGCAATCACAGTTTTACGGTAACCTCCATCTCGGCACGAACTAAAAAGTTCTCTATGTCTTATCTTTGTTGTACCGTGAAACTGTGGAACCATCTCCCGGCCAATGCGTGCCTTCTTATGGCATCCGATCGTTCAAGCGTAATGTGAAGAGTAATTTCTGCAGGCCGGCATGACAGTGGCGACCGCCAATTGATTTCGACCTCTCGGTGGTCGCCCTTGTATTTGGATTGTACTGTGCTTACCATCAGGGACAGTACAAAAACAAACACAGCAACCACCTTTCGCAATGTCCACGCAATGTTCAAAATTTGGATTGTTTTATAAACATGAATATAATTTTCTCAAGTATTGATTAATATTAGATGTAGTGTTCTATATTAGGTCTATCAATGAGATACATATTAATAAAATACAATAAAGATCACAACAATAGTATCATTAGCTACCTACATCTAGCAAAACTTCTGCATAATTATGTTGTCAAGCTCATATTGTACCAGTACGGAATATTCCCTACCATCTGGTTTTACTATATCTAAGTAATATACTATAAAATCTTTTATGTCTATTCTCGATATGTCAGTGTCAATAAAAATAATGGAATATCGTAAGTATGTGAATCGGATATGAGTACGCAGAACTTGTACTTAGGGTACGTACAAGAGCAACGAAGTTCCAATAAAGTATGAACGGACCACCGCGGCATCGCAGCACCACCGCGCCGCGCCGCGCCGCTGACTCGCCAGTCGTATCTCAAATTAATGCGAACCATAAAACCCGCCAATAACTACTGTTTTCGCAAACATAAGCTTAAACAGATTGTGTAGAACTTTACGATTCCATCATCATATTTACTAGACGGATTGTAGGTTATTGCGAGATAAAGCTCCTAAAAATATAGCGATAGCGAAGCATTTTTAACAACATTTTTTGGACATTCCATTTCATGTTGACATGAAAAAATTATTATCAACTATATAATACATTTTTATAAACTTTCATCGCGTGATCTTGTTAAGTATATATATATAAAAAGAGCTCCAAGAAGCAAAAAAATGTATTTTATTTTATTTAAACTTTAATGGCATCATTTGTGAAAACGGATATTGGAAAAAAAGATAATTAACAATTACATAAATTTTTGAAAAATTGATTAAAAAAAACAACGGGGCTTTATTCATTCAAGTGTTCAGATAATAGCATATTTTTTTCAAATTTTTAAAGTGATATATAATGCTATAAAAAAACTATTTTATTTTGAAACTGTTTTCAGCGGCATTGCGCCCAATGCCGTAATGGCCGCGCGTAGTCCCATTTTCGGCGTTAAATATAAATTATAAATAATGGAGTTAGAGTTTTTTATTGGAAATTTCCTCCATTTTAAGGATCTTAAGTATTTATAGTTTTTGAGTTATTAACGAAAAACTAAATGCCGTTTTTTTTTCATCTTATTTTGTTAATAACAATTGTAAATTTTTATATGCTAATACATCCTCGAGATACATTTTTCTAAATGTAATTCCGAATAGTATGAGCTATCGCTCATATTTTTAGGAGTTTTATCTCGAACTAACACCATTTTGAACTTGTTGACCAGATATAGTAGATCTTACAACCATTATACTATGAGAACTATGAAAATTAATATTAAAATTTTTAGAATAATTGATGTAAATTTATATTTACACCCTTCGATTCAGTATGTCAGTATGATATGTCAAAACAATATTAATAATTTAAATGACTCTGTAAATAATCGTTGTTTTTTGTGTCGCGTGTTGATGTCAGATAAGCCGTACTCGTAATAAAACACCATTCGAAAACGACGACACTAAAATCGTTTGCATTATTAAATATATTTCTCGCCATATTTGAATTTATATCGCTCGTTTTAAAACGTGAATCAATAATGTACTGCCCACGCGGGGTTTCTATTTGTTTTTATCTTATAAATTTATCGTCTCGTAAAGTTGGCTCTACTTTCAATCGGTCGTTTACAATAACTTGCTGTGTTGGGGACCAACCACTTATATATTACACTAGAAGCGCTATTTCGTGCGCAAAGAGTGCAACAAATAACAGACAAACTTGTCTAAACCTCAAATAGTACGTACGTGAATTGAGAGTTTGTGACTATACCAAAACCACAATTCAGAAGATTTACCCATCAATTTCTTTCAAAGTTGCATATATATATGTATATATGCAATTAATTTAATAATCATTAATTTATTTTAAATTTACGTTTTGTTTTCAAAATTTAAACTATGTATATATTTATGTAACAAACAATTTATTTCAGAATATTTTAATATGAAAATAATATTTATTGTAAACTAGCTTCTGCCCGCGACTTCCAAACATACAAACTCTTTCTTACATTTATAATATTACGAACCACTCCGGCTTCGCACAGGTGCAATCTATACTAATATAATAAAACGGAAGAGTCTTTTTGTTTGTTTGTATAAACAAGCTAATCTCTAACACTACCAGACAGATTCACGAGGAATAGTATAGGCTATTTAGCATTATGCTATACCTTTCAGCTAGCCTTAGATATTGATTTTTGTTAAGCAATTCGAAATAAATAGCGCACCCCAAATGCTTTATCCGCCTGCGCTGGCGTAATGGTTAGTGATACGTAAATACAATGTTCTACAAAAATATTGCTCCTTAGTACTCGTACATCTAAAAAAAGACCGTGATACCATATGCCTATCTCTTATACATAAGCCACAGTAAGGTATTTTGTGACAAAGTTTAATTGAAAATTTATAAGTGATTTGCATTAATATCAGGCATAGCATATAAATCTTTACGAACGAAAGATTCTTCATCATCAAGACAATTTTATGTAGATAAACTATGCCCTTTATAGCATGTTATTTGGACAAATAGTTTAGGAGATAATGTAAAATTAAAATAATTCAACACTCGGCTCGGGCCTATGAGTGTAGACTACCCTGGCCGCCTGATAAAATATTGTCTATACTGACTAACTGTTATACTGACTAAGTATTATAAATCATCAATCAGCGATTTCTTATAAATTATTTACCAATAAAGATAATAAGAAGTGCGCTTAACAAACATTATATTACGTATGTTCATTGTATAAGTAACATGTCTCTTCTTAGTCCAGTGGTTTAGACTGGGCGTTGTCTGTCAATCAATAAGTTATTTCGTCGAGAAGGGATTCAACCAACTGAATATTTCCTTGAATTTCTATCAATTGAAAGAAAATAATTTCAGTATGTATGTAGTAAGTATATACGGTACCTACAACAATAATTTAAAATTTTTGTCTGTCTGTCTGTTTGTTCCGGGTAGCCTCCGAAACGATTGACCGATTTTGATGGGACTTTCACTGGCAGATAGCTGATGTCATAAGGAGTAACTTAGGGTACTTTTACTTTAGAAATATAATTAGGGTTCCGCACAAAAAAAACTTTTTTAGTTGTCCATGCGGACAGAGCCGCGGGCACAGCTAGTTCAAATAAATAATCAAATAAATGTACAGGTTTTATTAACGACAGATTCCCGTCAAGTCAAGTTATTAAAAGCAGTAGCGTTAAGGTAATAAGGTAGCTTTAAGTTGATTTCAGTATTTCCTCACACATTAAAATACACGTTGGAAGCAGAGAAAACTATGCATTGTACAAACTTTAACTGAACCGTGGCCAGTTACTGTGTGTGCTAGGGCTGCCACTTACTTAATGAACGATGAATATATCAGGTGAACAGGTGAATGAATATGAACGATGCTATGCCTGAATTCTAAGTTGATACACCTCGTGTGTCAAAAAACGGTGTACATAAAACGGAATACAACTGTAAAAGCACTGCTGCATACCGAGAGATCAGCCTTTCGCGTAATGAAAACAAAAACGTCTGTCATGTCATGTATTGTATCCTTCTCCCTTAAAAAACCTGTGTGCAGTTCACACGCGGTAAAAGTGAAATCTACAGACAACATAAAACATCTTCTTTCAAATCTCTTTTTAAAAATTCTAATTTAGCGGGAACAGAAGTATCAAGCACTCATATTGTACATACAACAGTGCGTACAAGTCTGGTCATCACCGCTAGGCAAATTCGACGACTATTGTAATTATGAAAATGTGTAATGGCATTAACCGTGTATAATGTATTTTACCTCATTCTCTCGCAGGCTAAATCCTATAACTGATGTATATGTTTGTCTCTATTTAGTGTCTCTTTTTGTTTCATCGCTTTCAAATCGCAATGGTACTAAAGAACTACTCTTTAGAAAAATGATTCAAATGATGTACAATAGGACAAAAATTATTCAGTAAAAAATAGTACCCGTTCTTAGTAACCCTAAGCCGTTGGTCCGTTTGTTTGTACGCCACCACAGAAACTGTTTGAGCAGTCGTCCGTGGATCCTATCAACTGATTAAACAAATATGTGCTTATTAAATACAGACTCGTAGGTGTTTCGGACCTCTGTCGCTCCCAGTTTCCATTATTTACGAAGATGTAACTAGCATACGTATGTTTGTCTCGAGGTGTGTTCTTACACAATTTGGTTGGTTAGTACTAATAATTTGACTTAACGAATTGTAATGATAACCCCGATCGAGTTTCTCGCTGGCTCTGCTCGATGACTGGGATGTCTGATTCTACCAAACAATACTATCAAATCTATACATATATAAAAATTGAAGTGTCTGTTTGTAATGTCAAAAAACCAGCTGTTTACTAAATGCTTATGAAAATTACACGGTATCTATAACAAATAAACAATTTTAAAATTATTGTCAGTTTGTCTGCTTGTTCCGGGTAATCTCCGAAACGCTTGTACCCATTTTGACGGGAATTTCACTGGTTATAAGGCATAACTTAGGCTACGTTGATTTTAGAAATATAATTAGGGTTCCGCACAAAAAATAAAAAAAACTTAAGGTGCTGGGTCTAGAAGCATGACATTTTGCACATGAATTGCTTGTATAAAATAAGTGAGTAATAAGAAAGTATTTTTGAAAATTCACCCGTAAGGGACTTATACAGGTAGTTAAAGTTCCTGAGATGTTGCCGAAGAGAAATCCTATCGCGACATCGGACATACGGCTATTAACGTAGTTATATTTCATTCTGATATATTGTATATTGTTTAGTTTTACGGTTAAATAAAATCACGCCTGATGTTTGTTCACGGTGCTTTTCAAAATTAAAATCAAAAAATACTTTATTCAATTTAGACCCCAAGAGGGCACTTATGAACTTCAAACGGTACTACCGGTTCGGAAAACATCCTAGACATCGAGAAAAACCTGCAAGAAACTCGATCGCCTTTTTTTTTAAGTGGTTTCACTCTGTCGCTGGGCAAGGGACTGGCCTTTCAAATGCAGCTACCGATAGCAGCTGAGCGAGAATTAAAAAATGTCCGACCACATTGCTACAGTTTTATCACGATATTTTCCTTTATCTAATACACAGGTTCATTGCAGGATTCGGAACCACACCGTTCAATACAGCGTTTGACAATAACATTGAAACAATATAAGTTCGAATCTGATTGGTTGAAATTCTCTACTTTCATTTTTTTATAAATTACAAACGTTGACATACTTCTTACATCACATGGATACTGCGCTATAAAAGACCATGAATAATACATTTCACAGTTATTTTAAATTTTTATACAAAACTAGTAGCCGGCTGATACTTCGTTCGCGTTAATTACAATATAAAATGTAATAATAATAAATACTCTTTAAACTCTTGTGATCCCTGAGCACAGATCGACACTCTATTTAAATTCTTTCACGATAACGGCTATACGACTATGGAATAAGTCACATAATATACTTCTGACTGTGAATTAATATTTTTTTACTATTTCTAAAAGTATTAATGACGATTCTTTAAACCTGTCAGTTATGGAATGACATATAATTCTCGTGTAAAACATTTCATGAAAATCTGTTTTTTGCATTATTATTTTTTCAATTTCTAAAACTATTATTGACAATTCTTATAGCGATGACTTAAACTTCCGGTGTATAAAATTTCAAAATGGCCACTCAAGCCGTTTTTATTTCAACCCGGACCAACAAACAGGCAGGCAGACAAAAATAATTAACGTCATATTCGTGATCTATCAGGAAATTCGTAAAAAAAATATTTATTAATATAGATGAAATTAAGTATTTTTCAATTTAAATAATTTTTGTAGTCTCACAACTTTGTATTCCATTTCACTAAATTTTTAATATAAAAATAATATAATATTATTTATTCGACCAGTTCCACACAGAGTTGTCTCGCTAAAAGAAAAAAAAACAATAAAATGAAATACGAATTCTTGACAATTTATTTCGATAGATCACGAAATCAGAAACGTAATCGCGTCTCATAAATAACTTATCTTAACAATTTAAATTGGTATTTTAGTTGTTGAAACTAAAATCCGTTTTATTGCTGTTTGAACGGATACAAAGTGTGCGTAGGAATATTTACTGTTTTGTTGCCTTATTTATTGCCTCAGCGCATAATATGGCAATTATAACACGCGTCGATTTCTAATATTGTAATTCAACTACTTAATTTGAATAAAATTATAATATGCTATTTAATAAAAACGGTTGCTCAAAACATTTCTCGTGGCGCCTAACGAGAAATACAGTCCAAAATCAATAAAAACTGTACAAAGGCCCGTGTTTATCGACGGCGGTGTTTCTGCCACCCTGCTCTCAAACAACCGGATGTAAAATGCGTAAAACCGAAATCAGTCACTATGACAGATTTGATTATGGGCCTCATGCACACGGTAATAAACCTTTCTGGAGGTTTTTTTTTGGTTTGTCGTGTTTTAGGATGAGCCATTGTATATCCACCTACCGAAAGGCATCCAGGCCAGCATGACAGTAGCGTCCAGCGCGGCGGTGAAATACCGATCTCTCGATGGTCGCTGTTTTTTGGATTGTACTGTGTTCGCCATCAGTCCCAGGGCCGTTACTTTGCCATGATACTATTAAAAAGAACATCATTTAAAATCCAATCCTTGTTAAAGTGTCACTGTCAGTGTCAGTCCTGGGTCCTGGCCCCCATCGAACAGTTAAATTCCCGGTATGCATATATTGTACTTGTAATTCATTAAATCAGTATACTTAGTAAAAATCCATACACATCTAAACTGTCCGTGATTAAGCATCGGTTTCCTGTGGACGAGTCGCGCGCGCAGACAAATCGGCTCAAATTAGCCATATCTATTCACAATACGTGCGCACGCGCCGATAAATTGACGAGACTCGCGCGGACAACCCGAACGACATTAGCCGTACATTGTACACGTTGCATTATTCATATTTTATGGATCGAACCAGCATAATTTTTCTTTTTTAGCCAATGGTTTAATTACATTAACTGATTAACAAGCTAATACAGTAGTAGTAGTAGTTAGTGCAGTTATTAAAATAATATTTTTTTTTTAGTTTATTGTTTTAGATTCTGCATTAAGTATAGAATACACGACGACACTGACGCTTGACTCAAATGTCGACATTCGATTCGATGGCGCCTACACGACAAGTATTTTTTTGTGTCGCAATCGGTTTATAGATGCACTAGCTGTGCCCCGCGGTTACACCCGCGTATAATTAAAAAAAAATCGCTGATTAATGATTTATAATACTTCAGTATAGACAATATTTTTATCTTGCGGCCAGGGATAATTATGCGTCACAACTCACACGGCTTGTTCGCACCACTGCACCTATATTCATAGACCCGAGCCGAGCGTTGAATTATTTTAATTTACATTATCTCCCAATCTATTCGTCCAAATAACATGTTTTAAAGGGCAAAGACTATCTACATAAAATTGCCTTGATAATAATACTCATTTTTCAATTTTCAATAAAACTTTCTCACAAAATATATTTATTATGGCTTATGTATAAGATATAGGCATATGGTATCGCAAACTTTTTTTAGATGTACTAAGGAGCAATATTTTTGTAGAACATTGTATTTACGTATCACTAACCATTACGCCAGCTCACGCGGATAAATCAATTAGGGTGCGCTATTTCTTCCGACTTACTTAAAATATATATATATTTAAGGTTAATTGAAAAGTGTAGCCTAATGCTGGATAGCCTATACTGTACCACGTGAATCTGGCTATCATATAAAGAAGAATTTTTCGAATCCGACTGGTAGTTTCAGAGATTAGTGTGTTAAAAGAAAAAAAAACAATCAAACAAAAACTTCCGCTTTATTATATTAGTATAGATTGCCCAGGCTCAAGTGTCAAAGACACCGCTTACGATTTGTCTCCACGGCAGTGACAGTGACACTGAGCAACAGCGACACTCTACGTGAAACTCGATGTCGCTGCAAAGTTAATACGGTGTCACTCGGTCTATAGACAGAACGTCCAGTGTCAAGTGTCTCTGCGTATTTCTGCCTTTAAACGGTCTAATCACATTACCGACTTGCCAGATAATGAGTTCTAGAATCATGCAAAGCAGGTTTTACTGTCTCAAAAGGTTATATTATTGGGCGAATGACGGTGATGTCTGGAAGTGAGCTCCTCTCAGTTCATCCACTTAAATTTAAATTAACTGTGAATTATACATTTATATTTTAAGATCACGGTAAGATTGGCAAGATACGTAGAATGGCTGATATAGTAGAAAGTGTCACTAACATGTTTAAAGGCTGGTTGGTTTGAACATGTGGAACGTTTGAAACAGAACAGTTGTGAAGCTATTATGGGTTACACACCATGTCAATTAACGTTGGTACGAATCTTATAATGAACCCGAGCTTTTGCTGAAGGAAAATGAAAGCGTAGTCATAGCGTATTAATTTACTAACGCCGTTCTGACTAGCTACCACTTAGTAAATTTGTCGCCAATCACATATACGTGTGTTGGGGTAGCTACATTTGAGAGCCAGAGTCTCCAAGGCTTAATGTGTCACCATCATCAGCCAAATCATCATGTAACATCAAGTGAAATTATGATCAAATGCTAAACTTATAAAGTATAAAAATATACGCCATCGCTCGTCTCACACGTATTGTTTAATCATTACATATAATAAAATGAAGTTCCCCCGCCGTGTCTTTCTGTATGTCTGAACGCGATAAAATCAAAAACTACCGGATGAATTTTTCGGTTTTCTTCAATAGACGGAGTGATTTATGAAGTTTAGGTGTATAATACATTAAAGGTTTTGTGTAAACTGGCTGAAATATGACGATGATTGTTGAAAATATTGAAAAAAATCACACCGACTGGGAGCTTTATTGGCGTGCGCCGGGTATACTAATATAAAGTTATATATATTACTCTGCTACAAACCGTGCAAAGCCGGGCATCTTGCCTTCTATACATTTCCACTCAACTGGTCTGCTGTTGCCTTCTTGCAAATAAAAAAAAACTATACATAAAATCCTTAACTAATCTCCCTTGCAGATTTCGAACTGTTGAAAACAAAGTTCAGACAGGCCACACATAACATTGAGGGTTTTAACAATTCTGTGGCGACGTCTCATCAATAAATCTGTGTGTGCGTTGCATTCACATCAGAATGGAACATGCAAGAATTCATTCTGTGTCATTTGGAATTAAAAATGATCGACATTTAGTAGAAAACATGTTTTTTTTTTCATATTTATAGTTTTGTTTGGCTACAATCACGTGCTCGAAGAATAACCTAAACTTAGACTCTTAAATGTTTGAAGCCTGATGCTTTCCAAATTATAATCGTCGATTTAGTTTGAATGTAAGTTTTGTTTAAAATATTTATAGTATGTTTACTTCAATAACTAATTTATTTTATATTTTGTTACAAAATTATATTTATTATAAACTGTGCCTGCGGTTCCGCTCGCGTGGTTTACAAAATGCCGCCGGTAGAGCGCACGCGCGAATCATGCTGCCTCCGCTCAAAAGACGGAAGTCGAAAATGCTTATTGTCGGTGATCCTTCGAAGATAGATATACAAAGTAAAATTAATAAATTAAGAAGATAGATATATGCCATAGTAGACTTTTTAGTAGGTCTTTTTAAGATCTACAATTACGTAGAACATTAATTTGATATATCTCGTATGGTTTGCTCATCGTAAGCGCCGCAAATGCGTCTTTCTTCCGAATGTATTTACTATTATCGTCATTACTTATTTCGTACGTTATTATATGTAACAAAATATATCCTATAACCTGGCCAAATAATTTAGCTACAAAATAAAATATAAATTATGTAAATCCGATAAGTGGTTTTCGCCTGAAAACAACATAAACGAACAGATAGACAGAGAGACGTTGATTTTTATAATAATGTATAGAATAAAATTTAGATATATATTATAAATAACTGTACCCAAACATCTTAGTATTTCTATCTCGCTTACTTTTTAGTATAATTATGTTGGCGTAAGTAGTCCCGCCAATTAATATCCATAAGAAATACCCAACAATTCATTTAAAAGCAAATAATAAATAAAAATACTCAATAAATTTATAACTGCGCGTGTGATATAAGCAGAATACGATACCAAAGGTCCTGGCTGTTCTCACAGCTTCATGTACACACACTTACTCCTTTAATCGACAGTATCCTATTATTGTAACATTAATGTCGACATATTTTAATTGTACCCACAATTACGTTAAACATTTAAATTAACCCACATTGTCTTCCTTTCTCCCGCGACCCCCACTTCAACCGAGTCATTCGTTTGCGACATTTTTTTTATTATAAAGTACTCGTATAGTAGCATACTAAAGGTTGTCGTATTTAGTTCTAAAATCAATACGAGTACATAACAGTATAAAGAGGAAGGCCTTTTTCGTGTGACTGACTCATCAACGCACAGCCGAAACTACCGAAGCTAGAGCTACAAAATTTAGAATTAGGTTCCTTTTATAGCCTCAACAAGCAATAATTTTAGGATATTAAACCTCTAAGGGTGTAAAATAGGCTTTGAAAGTTTATATAAGGGTGGGTAAAAAAACAATGCCTTTGACATGATTCTGTGTGTAAATCTGTACTTAGACTCTTTAATAAAAATAACGAAACACGTGTATCAGCATTTATTGAAATTCATCAGTTAATTTTGTAAAAGAGGGGTTAAAAATTTGTTTGATAAAAAAAAATCACTATTATCTTATAATTATGCAAACATACTCGTAATAATTCCAATTGACCTGAAATTTAGCAAGTGTCACCTTTTCTTTGCCGGTGACTTTCGTCAAACCCTATCCGTGATCCCTAGAGGAACTAGAGCAGACTTAATTAAAGTCTGCTTAAAGTCATCAAACTTGTGAAGTTTCATTCAAACAAATAAATTAAGAACAAATATGAGAGCCCAAATGAAATGCGGTGATACCTTCATCATGTCTATCATGATTTTTTCACATATCCAACAACAGCGATTTAGCTGGCGGGGGGATCCACACTTGACCCTAACAAAAATTAGCATTTTAAAAAGCTTAATATTTCGCAAACAGATCCCTGAATCGAAAAATAGTTTTCACATATCGAACGATATGTCCACCGACACCCCACATCATGAAATAGACTAGAAAAAAGAACATTCCCACTTGTGAGTGAGGTACCTTAAATATTTTTTAAAAAAATTATTTTACAATTTTATCGTCGTGATTAATTTAAATGTATATATTTTATAGGTATTTCTGCTTTACGATATAACGTAAACATAAAAGAAAAGTTCTTTAAAATATTTTTCTACCCTTGCGAAGCTGGCGCGGGCCACTAGTTATCAAATAAGTCTTGAGAAAGGAACTGGTATTCCTCAGGCAGAGTAATAACATTAGTTTGCAAGTTATTCGACGAGCAACATTATCATATGAACGTGTCCGGATTATTGCCAGCATTTAGTTGGAAAAATTTCTACTAATTGGCCAACTGCGACCGAGGCGTAATTTTAAACGCATAATTTGTATTCGCGGGATGACTGCGTTGCATAATTTTTATGATTGGGCACACTGCGGTAAGCTTTAATATACATTTGTTCAATATTTTGAATGCGACTCATGTAATGAATCAATGATGGCTCAGTGGTAGTGTGTAAGAAAATTGCTTCGATGGACGTGAGTTTAAATCCCTGCAATGAGCCCGAGCTTCCGGTGAAGGGAAACATCGTGATGACACCATAACATGGTGGTAGGGTTTTTTCTAATTCCCGCATGGCTAAGCTACCACCCTCAAATTTGTAAACCTGTCGCCAATAGGTATGTTCCGGCAGCTGCATATGAGAGCCGTTCCTCCCACTAGGCTTAGCGTGTTACCATCTTGGACCACATCACATAAGATCAGATGAGAGTATGGCCACAACGCTAAACCTATATCGAAAGAAAAATATATATATAATAACAATTTGAAATCTGTAGTTAGTTCTTTCTGTAGGTAGGTATGTATGCACAAGTAATTTTTTTCCAAACTTTACAAGCGTCAATTATAACGGACACTGTACAGTGTAGGTACACTGAACCGAATATATCATTAATTTAAAAAAAGTCTTCGTTCAGAATTTAACTAAAAAACGGCATGTACGATTTTGATAAATTTTATATACGGATAGTATATGTGATTCCTCATTTGATAATCTATAAAAGTAGACAATAATACTATGTATTAGAAATCATAAAATCTGGGTAAAAATAAAAATTCGATACGATGAAATTCCTGCCTCAAAAACTCGTGCGGAACCGCGGGCAGATCTAGTATTCAGTAAATCATTAAACCTTCACACGGTGCATTGGAACAGGAAAACATGACTGCTGGGTAGACGACAAAGTAAAACAATGATATTCAAATAAATACGTCGATTGTAAAGGCAAATCAAATAATATTAAAATAAAGGGATTCTTATCTCACAAAAAACGTACAGACAAACCACAGAAAAACATAAATTTATTATATTTATGTTGAAATGTGATACCATCTCTTTCTTCTTCGAAACTATCAGGCAAAGGTGTTGGATAATCATTTGTATTTTAGTTCATAAATGTTGAAACATATTTTTGTTTTAGACAAAGAAAGAATTAATAGCTTACCATATTCTGTCATAACTATAAGTCAAAGAAGTTCAATTTGAAGCGTTAGTGGATGTGAAATATGTTTGTCTCTGTTTTCCCATTAATTGCGGTCCATGGACCTTAACCTACGCGACAAATAACAAAAGCACCGTATCATCTTTACTAAATGTAGATATTAAATAAAAGCCTTTTCACAATTTTGAATTTCGGATCAACATTCTTAACGAGAAATGAGGTTCGGTAAGCAACATAATGTCGAAGGCTTTGTATCAGCCTAACATCATAACATCTTTACACTTTTATTCTTTACTAGCTGTCCCCGCGATTACGGTCACGTGGACTACTAAAAACGTTTTTTAATTTCCGTCAAAATCGGCCCAACCGTTTCGGAGATTACCGGAACAAACAGATACTTTAAAAATGCGTTTTTTGTTATAGGTATCGTGTATACTTTCATATGCATTTATTAAAAAGGTTTTGTTTTGACATTACAAACAGACACTTCAATTTTATTACATGTGCCTTACATTACAATGCCTTACAAATGCCTTACATTGCAATTTCTGTTTATCAAAACTATACACAGATGGCGTGCCGTAACAACTTCCGCTTTATATTATAATTCAGACCGGATACACTGAGTGATAAAGGAAGTCGCTAGTATTTTTGTATGACTCCAACAGTAATATCGATAACATAATTTACATGGACAAGATTACCCATAATGGTGTAAAATCGTGTGATATTTGTATCTACGTACAATCTAAAGGAAGGTGGGCGGGTAACATTGCACCCAGACGCGTAGGAAGCGCAAATAAAAGATTAACATATCGAGCCCGATGTCTTCGATCGTAAATATTCGTGAAAGTGCATACGTCGAGGTGCGCGGCGTCCCGCGTCCTCGGTGTGTGTATCGATTACTATCAGCCTGTACTACGTACTAACATCTCCGTATACCTCCTGCTGCGCGCTGCGAGCCTGGTACACTGTCTCGTTATACCCTACGATGTTGTTACGATATTTGTTGTTGTTTATTCTTCTTCATCTATGATGGCAATGGGTGTTGTTTATACACAATTATATCAATGTCACGTGGATAGAATATTTTTGTAAATATTCCAAGTTCAGACCGCAATAAGGTATTTTGTGACAGTTTTATTGAACATTGAAAAGTGAGTTATGAGCATTATTATTAGGCATGACATATTAATCCTTACGAACAAAAGTTATTCATCATCAAGACAATTTTATGTAGATAATTTTTGCTCTTTATGACATGTTACTTGAACATTCCTATGTGTGGCAACGAGACAACAATGAACTTTCCTTTCGGTAACTCCGTACAACAAACTTCGACTTGATAGCGATAATAGCCACGTTTTTTCGTTGCACGGAATATTAGTCTTTGAGTAACGACAGAAAGAAAGTTAGTTAGACAGAAGTTACGCTACGATAAATAATCCGCTATCCGCTATTGCAGCGATGAATAGTTACGTCTACGTTGCGGAACGACCAAACCTACTTATTATAGAGCCTAACACTGTTACTTAAAAAACTTTTATTAGTCTTACTAAGTCTCAAATACGGTACGACTAATTTATGTCTACTTCTAGTATTAAAACTGTCCTGGTCTTCAACAAAATCAAGTTTGTCAAAGTTTTTTCGAATGTACATGAAATTATCACGAATATATTATATAGGTGTAGTGGCGCGAACGAGTTGAACAGTTGTGACTGGTGACGCATAGCCCTGGCCGCCCGATAAAAATATTGTCTATACTAAAGTATTATAAGCCATCAATCAGCGATTTCTTTTAAATTATACACTGGTGAAACTCGGGGCACAGGTAGTAAGTTGATATTTACTATTATCACGGATTATCACGACATTTTTGTTTTCAAATTCAGTTTAGCTTAAACAAATGAAAAGCAGTATTTCAATATGTTGCGACCGCTGTAATTATTTTCACTTCAAGACATTTTCTAACATACTTTTATAACATCCGATGAAAAAATCGTAAAATATAATATATATAATAATTTAATATAATATAATTTATGCGTAATAAAGAACTTAAATAAATAAATCGAATTATCAATATCTTCTTCGGTCCGAGTATGTACGGAGGCCAGTAGAATCATTAAATAATACCATTACAAAAATAACACATTGGAATTTTCCCATGTTAATAACAACGCATACACTCGGACGAGGCACCTGCGGGCTAGCATCTTATACCTTTACACTTTTCGTAATTTGTGACCCTCTTGTGTGTGACATGTAAAGTAACTTTTGTAACTGAGTCAATTTTGGTAACTTTCGAAGATATAGATATTTTGCGATAGATATTGAGATTTTTTTAATAATCTAAACAAAATTTATAAACGAGATCATAATATTTACACATTAACACGAGAAAAAATATACATAATCGGTCAAGTAACGAGTAAAACTCACGCCCTGAGGGTTCCGTACTGATTACATCACATATTACATAGTTAATGACCCAATAATCAGTTTAACTTTAAAAAAAAAATTAAGTTATGTTTACTTGAAATAATCATTTATGAATTGTATTTTCAAAAAAGTGACCACTCTCTTGATTACGTATTTCGCAATAGCAAAGCCATAGTAATAGTTGCTAAATATTTAATTTAAAATCGCAAACACCTATAATGTACCAAACACAATCTAATTTTACTATTTCAAAGCAAATATTCAGCGATCTCTGCTATCGCTTTGCTATTTCGAAATACTTAATATGGAGGCCGAATTCTTGTTTACTATTAAATGAATAATATTATATGTCCTATAGGTTT
The DNA here is from genome assembly GCA_947532125.1 of Saturnia pavonia. Classification (NCBI taxonomy): domain Eukaryota; kingdom Metazoa; phylum Arthropoda; class Insecta; order Lepidoptera; family Saturniidae; genus Saturnia; species Saturnia pavonia. The sequence continues at coordinate 16,646,834 of OX383907.1, read as the reverse complement.
TGATAATCTCTCAGTGAGTGTGACTTTAAAACTTGTATCATGAAGGGCTGTATCTTTTTATTACGTTAACTAGAATAGACTAGAATATACAGTTGTGGTCATATAATTAGGAACGCTTATTTAAAGAGAAGATTTATTCAAATTTACAAGTATAACTAATTGCACGCATTTTTTTCTCTCGATATCACAATAGTTTTCCATAATAGCGGATAAATCTACAAAGGAAGATTAAAATTTCACGAGAAGAATTGGTCTTATAAAAAGATAGCCGGCCATCTGCAAAGCTTAAAAACAATGGATTTCTACGCTGTGAAGCATTTTGCCACGTATCAAGCTACTTCAAATGTTCCGGATGTACATAAACAAGAATATTTTGGTGAAAATAACCCTTCAGCAATCTCGACACGCACTATTCAAAGGCGTTTGTTAGATGAAAAGTTGCACGAAAGAATAGCAAGGAAGGTGCTCATGTTGAAACAGTGCTGTACGCAAGCCCGGCTTGCAAGAAGGTATGAAAACTGGACAATTAGACAGTTGAAAATGTTCTTTTTTCTGAAGAAACAAAAATAAACAGGGTATGCTCTGATGGACAACGATATGTACGACGCTCTCCGAATAAAGCATTCGACCCTAAGTACACAAAAGTGATATTAATGCATGTGAATATAAATGTGAAAACTTGTGGGTGCTTTTCTGAACATGATGTTGAACTGTTAAGCTGATTTGGACATTCCAGCACGACAATGATCCAAAGCATACTGCACGCACCGTTAAGGAATTTCTCACATCGCAATCAGTTCCTGTCTTAAATTGGCCAGCTAACAGCCCAGATCTAAACTCAATAGAGCATCTTTGGTGCGAAGTCAAGAAAAAGGCTTCAAATCGACAGCGTGGCAATTTAAGAGAGCTGACGATATTTTCTTAGAAGAATGGAACTCTATCTCTCTTGGGAAATGTTAAAAATTGATAGATTCAATAACTCGCCGGTGTAAAGCAGTTATTAAAAGCCGTGGGCATACTACTAACTATTAATTTTAGTCTAAAATGTATTAAATTACTTTTTTTCTTTACGCACTTCACATTAATGTGATTTATTTAATCTAAGTTTCATATAAAACGACTCTCGAGCAGTTTAATAAATCGTTCTTAATTATTTGTCCAGCTTCATTACTATTTGAATTTGTTCCTATAGAGAATAAATAAAATAGTTAGCGATTTTATTCTATATTCCTAATCCCATTTGCTCTATTCATGTAGCTATTTCATAACATAACTAGTTACTTCTAAGAAGGAACCCATAACTACACATGACATGATTTAGATAAAAAAGTTCTGGAACTTCAAATCGTTTTTAATTATACGACCACAACTGTATGTTTCTATAAGTTCTACTGCATTGTATTTAATTAATATTTTACAGTCATTTTTATTAAATATATTTCCCTTGTGAAACATGCAGCCCGTAGCCTAAGTTACTTCTTATAATATCAGCTATCTGCCAGTGAAAGTCCCGTCAAAATCGGTCCAACCGTTTCGGAGATTTACCGGTACAAACAGACAGACAAAAATTTTCAAAATTGGTTGTTTGTTTAAGTACCGTATATAGTTTTATATGCATTTAGTAAAAACCTGTGATTTGGACATTACAAACAAACACTTAATTTTATTTATTTTTATGTATAGATATTTCCCTCGTATAACACTGCAGCCTGCACATGCTGCACCACTACTAGACACGGGAGGTCGGAACAAGTAGTTGAAATATTTTAAGGAGTAATATGATCCATATTTTTCTAGGAATCCAGAAGAGACGTGCGTTATCAATTACGAGTACACTATACATCAGCATCGTGGTGGGTGTCACGCTAGGAAGTTGTTTAACAATCTGGTATGACTTGTTATAAAACTACAATGATGTCACTTTATAACATTCCATTATGAACTTGACGATATTATGCAATAGGTGAAGATATATGAATGCATATTATGTGTGTACGTCAACTAACAGTACCTATAACGAAAACGTTGAAGTAATACAAAAGAGAAAATATTTGTATTAGAAAATTTTCAAAGCGGAGAGCAGCAGACACCAGTAATTAATTTAAGGATTAGACGTTGTTTTATTTATCGTGATTACGAAAAACAACACAGTGATAAAATAACCCATTTTTAATTAATCTGTAAACTTCCCACCGTTGGGTAAAAGCCTCTTCCTGAAAAGGAAGACTCGTGTCTAATAAAAAGTCGACCCTCGTCATGTTTGTGATTTTTAACGGCGAGAAATCTATATTTTTTAATTTCTCTCTGTACAGTGATATTACAAGAATATTTTACAATCGTTTTAGTTTCATCACAACGTCTTCCTTCCTCACTGTCTACCAATAATGTTACTTATTATTTTCGAATTATTTCATATTGATAAAAAAAAATCCATTTATCGGCTCGATCCAGCGCACCACGGATCAGTGTTCTGCCGTACTTAACTATTCTACACTATGGCTAGATTAGATGGCTTCCTCCTAAATTCGGGAAGTTTTTAAAGCCTTTAAGGGGCCATAATGAACAGAGAAGTTACGGGGTAAAAAAAACGGGAGTATTCAAGGGATTATTTCAGATGTGAATAATTGACTACCACTATATTTGGACTGCACTTACTCCGGACTCGATTGTAAGGGAATAAATGAAAGTATCTTCTATTAGTATTTTATAGCTGGATGCGAGCTGCACAGAAGCAATCGTTGTGGCGATCTTTTGGCGATACCGATATTCAGCAGTGAACGTCTTTTGGCTGAATGGATGGATGGATGTATCTTCTATAATTTAGCTAAAACTCCAGATAGCTATTATCAACCTGGGGATTTTATCACGATCGGGGGGTAGGCTAGACAACCACCTGGCAACAGTGTCCTTCTATCACCAAGACTGAATCTGACACCAAGAATCTCAAAATTCTTATCTACATATTTTGCTTACACTTTAAAGTTACTAAAACTGATTAATAATAATAGGGAAATAATGGTGTAGCATAATCATTGCAAAAGCTAACCAAAGCGCACATGCGCTAAGTGCTGTGTCGTTGCGTTGCGTTGCAGCGTTGGTTTGGCTTGCGAAACTGTCTAATCCCTTTACCAGGCTTCCCTTTCACCATTGTATGGAAACATACTAATACCTTACCATAATCGTACACCTCGCACTGAACCGGCCAATCATAGGCAATCAGCTACGTTAAACCCGAACAAAAAACTATCGGGTTTTACCAGCAACAATTATGAAAAGTAGAATTAATTAAATGAAATTTACAGAATTATAGATGCTACAAAATAAGAATTAATAAGGGAAATAATTATTAAATTTATAGATATAAATATTCAATGTCAATAATTATAGGCAGTGATATAGGTATTTACAAAACATTACGGGATCAAACTGGTCGTTTGGGTGGTAAGGACCTGTACTCGACTAGGTCGCGAACAGTAATCACACTGCACATGTTGATAACCCCATAAACAAAGTCTCTTTTGGTTTGTTGCGCTTCGGGATCAGCCCTTATATATCCAGCTACAGAGAAGCTTGCTGGCCGGTATGACAGTGACGATCTGCAGTACATCTCTTGGTTATCGCCGCCGTTGTTTTCGGATTATACTGTGCCACCATCAGGCAGAGTGACGTCACTTTACCTTACTATAAAATATGGCATATTTAATACGTCAGGTACACTGGCTGCACCCAGCACACGCAACGAAATTAAACTTATTATTGATCTAACAACTCCTAGCCAATGATATTATAAATAAAAAAATGCACGCGTCCCTAGCAATCAGGACTAAATTAAGTAAATTAGAACAACTTGAAAGATCTTAAAAATAAGAACCGAATGTTAGTTGTCTTAGTGCTACGTACACATAATGTACGCGTACACGTTCATATAATTAAGATATCTAACTCGGTGAAAAGCGTGTAGTACCTCAGTAACAACGAACTACGGCCGTCATATACGACACCCACGTTTACATGCCGATATCTTAGATAAGGTTGTCATGAATTCTACTTTTCTTTTTTTAAATTTCCAATTGGAGTAGCAGAGTCATTTGCCAGCGTCAAAATATGATTCATGTCGGAGTATTTAGTAATTTAAGTTCTGAAAAAAAAAGAAACTGAAATCCTTGATAAATCTTTTAACCTTTAATATTAGTTTACATTCATGTGTACACATGTACAAGCCAAACACAACATTCATTAACGCCATACACACCCTGGCGTATCTTACTTTTATTTTTACAATAGACTTAAAAATAACAAAAAATACTTGGAACATTAAGAAAAATCAATAAACACATTGCCACTCCATTTTTGACTAAAACAAAGTCTCTGGTTCTATGTCAGAGGACAAATAAGTCAAAAATACATCTAAAAAAGTAATTTAAATTCAATTTCATATTATTATTTGTCCTTTAGTTCTTACGTTCTTCAATTATTTTGAAGCCAATCCAAAATTCAAATGGATCCCTGAAATGGTGTAATATATTTAAATCTATGGTATAGTTGACATCCATACTTCCCGGAGGCATGCGCAGGCGCAACAACTAGTTCAAGGTTGCAGAACGCAAGAATGCGGCGCGCGCCCGCGCCGGTATGCACCCGTTCGCAATTTATTTCCATTTGGGCATGATAAACTTTTACTGCTTTATCCACTACTTAAACTTAACGTGTACTATAATATATAGTAAGTAATAAATACAGCTTGTGGCATCAGCTATCATTAAGACAATCTAAGTTAATTTTGGTGTTAACAAATGGATCGTAATGAATCAGCTGTTTAGATGTATTTTGAACAGCCTAAGCAATCACAAAATCAAAATCAGAAAATACTTTATTCAGTTTACGCCCTAAGAAGGAACTTATGAACATCAAACACTACTACCGGTTCGGAAAACATCCCAGTCATCGAGAAGAGGCTAGAAACTCAATCGGGCTGATCTTTTTTTTTAATAATATTTACAGTTAATAATATTATATTTATAATTCAGTGGATGTACAGAGAGGGAGTCACATCCAGACATGAAATTGACTAAAATTGACTAAAAAATGAATATAGAAAAAGAAACATTAGTTTATATTTAAATAACAAATTTAATACTAGAATTCCAGATATTAATATGTGATATATAAAAAGGCAGCGGTAAAAGGTTTAACGAATAGTTGATTACTCGGAGGAGTACTGCGTGACCAATATATCAGTGACATGACATCAATTTCCTTGAACCCGATATGTCATATTTATTGATATCAAAGATGTTAAACTGTTATTCACTGTTATTTAGCTGCCCATTGTCAAATATTCGTAAAGTATTCACTGCGTTAAGAGGAAAGCTTGTCTTATGCCCCGACCATACGCAACGTCTTGCCTGCGAACCAGTTTGTTTGGACAGTGAAGCTCGCGAAGGCGGCCTGTGCAATCGTTGACATGCTAAACATTGGACTGCGCAGTTTTGGTTTGCACGGTTTTGCCTGCGAGGTTACTTGAGCGTATGGCCGGCCATTCAAGCCGCGCTTCATTCCGGCAATATTGTTTTAGACAACGCATCCCTACCATTCAGCAAAGGTAAAATATTTAAATCACGAAAAATATGACGACAAGTCATGTAAAATAATTAAAAGCTCATTTGGATTTTTCTTACATATTCAGTATTTATTTATAACGGAACATTCTAGATTCGAATGACATTAATACTTTTTTGTATGGAAATTTTATTACTATACGCTTTATGGTCATTGATTGATATATAAAAAACCAAGTATTATATTACAGTAACGTTTAGAACCGTGAACGCCGCCAATGGAATTGAATCCGAAACCGTTAACGTGTGACGATTGTAAAAATATTACAATGTGACCGCAAAATAATATTATGTTACAAAAACGTTTCTAATTTTTTCCTATATTACTTTAAACGAATTCACTTTCCCGTCTTCTTTTTTTTTTTAATCAGTGTTAGCAATAGCATTCGCCGGTGTCACTGTTTTAATTTCGTGAAAACATTACAGAATTTCAATTCAATTCGCCCTTGTTCTTATATTTTTTATTATCTATGAGTAAGTATATTGAAATTGTAGTAGCTACATTGCCAAAATTTTACAAGAAACTTTTCATGAAACTCGAAGTTTTTACTGTATCATGTAAAATTCTACCAAAGTTACATTTAAACGGTAAAAAAGGACTTAAAAATTAAAAAAATCTAACTAAACTAGCTCTTGTCATAAATTTATTTATTATTCCACTAGGTTAATAACAAACTTCTATTTTTCTGAGTACAACCAAATAATAGCTAACAAATAATTACTGACTATTATAACATTATATATTATAATATCATAATAATGGCAAATTTAAAAAAAAAAACTTCATTTAATTTAGGCCTTAAGAAGACTCTTATGAACGTCAAAACACTACCACCGGTTCGGACATACCAATCATTGAGAAGAGCCGGCAAGAACTCGATCAGGTTTTTTTACTAATAGATTTAATTCTATTTGATTACTAAGGTAATTAGTTATAATTATCGAATAAATCTGATCATAATAATTATTAAAACCTTTTTTATGTAATATCTTTAATAATATATCTATGTATTTGAAATTATAATATAATAAGTCGAAGTACAAGCGATATTCTCACAGCGCCGATAAACAACTACTGAAGAGAGTATTCAGAAGAAATAATACCACCGTTTATATATAAGTCTTCTTGTAAAATATATGTGAATACATTTCTGTTTGTTATCAGTGATTTGCATCAGTTTACAGAACTAATGCGAAACTAAATAGTTTTTGACCAGCTATTACATTATTTTACCTTAAAATATTTCCAACAAACTGTCGACTCGTTAAATAATTTAAACTTTATTAGTGTTATTTAAAGTAAGAAATATTTTTTTAATAATGCGTTTATATTTAAATAATTTCATTATATTTCCACGGTATCTACTAACTTATAAATAAAATAAAATAATCTTTACTTCAGATAAGTAACATCCCTAGTTGGTTTGTAAACAAAAGAAAAATCTTATACTTATGTTATAGTAGACGCTAATATTTATTGACAAGTTCGCTTCTTGTGATACATCTTCTAACAAGATGATCAATAATGGAAGAGTCGTATCTCCCTGCTATGATTTTCAGGATGAAGTTGGAGCTAGCCCGCACTCTGCAGAGCAACGAGGCAGACTTTTGTCTAACGATGGCATGAAAGCTATCGACGTGTGCCTGTGTAGACATACCAGATGCACTGCAGAAACCGGGCAGCCCTATCAACATCCTGAATTCGTTATTATATTGGACCCGGAAGGCGCTGATAGCCCGTTGAGTATAATTGGTTCACAGGCTGCACGTATAAAATACTTGGCAATAAGCTTTAAAAAGCGTCACTTTTACTTGCTCGCTACAACATGCGAAGCTGCGTACCAACATGTTACAACGGACTGCCACTACTTCTTCCATAATAAACTTTTTTTTTAAACAATACAAGTACTAATTACCAATATGATTCCTGATAATGATCAATTCCACATAATCCTCACAGTCTAATTATTGTAAACATTATAAAGATAATAGTTTTAAAAATTAAAGAGCTTAGTAGCAATTTCTAAATAATTATGCGTAGAGAGTTAAAACAATTGATACAGATTGAGTAGAAAAATACTAAATGCATTTATTTTAAGAAGATTGTATCTAGCTACGCACTGGAGCACTCAGATCCTGTATGATTGAAAAGTTCATTTCCGTGTGGTGCTCGTGCATACTCTGTCCATATGCGTACGGTGACGGAAAGAAAACACTTTTAAGTTAAGCCTTTGTCCACAATCTCATCTCATGTTAAGTGACGAAAGTGTATTCGGAACACCTATGAGTGCTTGGCACTACAATGCATAAAATCTTTAACATAAAAATCTTTCACATTTAGTAGTCAAAGTAGGAAAAAGGAAAAGAAAAAAGACCATCTCTAATTATCATGCTATATAGTGTATATATCATTTCATAACTTGCTAGAAGCAACACCGGGCATCATGACTCCGATCGGGAATAATTCACAGCAATTTCGATTCGAATCCTATGGCAACAGGCACAGAGCATTTGGCAAAGAAAACATAGTACCAAAAGGTCCTGTTTGAGGTTACTCATTGACACATTGACCTTCTAACATGAGGTATATTGCATGCCTGTTGCTTATTTCGTTTCATAAAAAACCAGCACCATACAAGAAGACATTTTTCGTGGACTCGTAACGAACTTAAAGTGTACTCTACTCTATCATTTACTGCTTGCGAGTGCATTCGTAATGTTTAAGGTTGGTGTGCTAGGGCAAGCACATTTTTTGACTTGTTCGCATATTATTATTATTTTTGAGGCATAACTGTTTCGTTGTCGTCGTCGTTGTCATCTTGTCTTCGTTTGATGCATGTCTTTCAGTCGAAGATATAACATGATAAACGTTTGCAGAAGATTGATGAACTTGCACTGTAACCAGGCGAGTAATAGAAAATACTATGGTGCCTTTATCCAAAAGATACGACTTCAAGGCGTGTTCACAAAATTATTATCACATCTCATTTTTAAATATATATTTTTCTTGATGATAAATAACTACTAAAAGATTGTCGGTTTACATTGTGATAATTGGCTATATTGCAACATAATTGTTGAAGAAATAATTATATATAAATCAGATGTGACAGACAGCCCTATCGTTAGCCACGTTCGCCCACCTCTCCATTGTGCCGTGGCATGCCGCATGCACGTTTGTGTACATAATACTGCTCCGTTTGTTTGCCGTGTGGTACAGTGTAGTTACCTTCGGCTTGATATGACCTACTCGTCATTATGGAACCCTAGCACTTTTATTTTTTCACTACATAAAACTTTATGTCACTAAATATAATCGTTTACATTATTCGTGTTATAACGACTTGTCATATACAATGGACAAAGCCAAAGGCGGGATTTCCATAGCCACATCAAAAAAAAACAATTTATGGCATTTAGGGTTGTCGTGTCACCGCTCATATTATCTCGAGCAGGAATAAAATCCTTTAAAATAGGCCGGAAGTTTAGTTACATGGTTGTTCTCCTTCTGTACTCCTAATCTATCATTATTTAAATTAGATATCGTAGACAGAGAAGGAACTAGACAGACAGATCGTGTAACCGGAACGTGAAATAGCTACAGTGTTATCATTTTACTCAGTTTCCTTATAGTTTACCATTTTACGCACACCCACAAAACTGTTCAGCGATGTACAATAAAATGTTAATTGTCTTTATTCTCGTTTAAAACTACGACAAAAACTCTCAATCTCGACTATTTTGATAACTGTGGCGTTTTTAACACCAAAAACGTCAAAAAGGTAACAGCGATAAAAACAAAAAATCCATAGCTCTTTCTCTTTTTATCTTCATATTTTTTTTGTGTCGCTCTTTCAGTTCGTAGTAAGAAATAAAGAGTAAGTAATACACAAAAGTCTTGTAGTTGTTTCCTCTATATTAGATATTGTAATCAAATAACTGCATGAATATTTTTAATAGCATATAATTTCACGGCTTTTATAAGATAAAAGTTTTAATTTAATATATACATGAGTAATGATTATTATGATTGAGATAAAATTAATTCATGGATTCGTTTACCCTTTAAATTAAGACTCCAATAATAATATAATCATAACATCCACAGGTTATAATTTAAAATTTATAATTATTACAGCAATTACAATATTGAAGAATTCCAGAAGTCCAGCTATTATTATAACAATGTGATATCAACTCAACATTAATTACAGCAATAAACTTTAATAACAATACATTTACTCCATTTAAAACATGATAAAACTGTTATTATAGTTGCTTTATTATAAATAAGAATATAGTTTAACTGATACGCAGAAATGACTTCATTGAACTTTTGATTGTTTTTCTCGATTCATATTTTCACAATAGTAAATATAATTTATGAATAGTGTATTTCGTGATGGTTCCAATACTGGGATAAATTAAGTACAAAATATAATTTAAAGGTCTAGCAGTGAACACTCTTTCAGTCTTTCATTTGCAAAAGCTCACTAGTTAAGTCGTCAATGCAAGAAATTCTCGTAAAGGGCTTTATTCGCATTTAAAAAATATGTGGTATTAAAAATATTCTCATGGATCAAAACAATTTCAGCCATGAAACCAGGCGACGCGACGATCCCAAAGACGTTAGAATCTCAGAAAATATGATAGCATATATATAGTCTGTCTCTGTATGTATCATAATAATATGTCACCGTAATTGATTCAACGCACTTCGAGCACAATAAATCAGCTTTTATCTACCTCTATCTCAGCCACTCCATTGTTTATGGTCGCGCGTATCATCTGTCATATTCCATAGACAAGGATTGTTTATTCTCTTCCAGTGCCATTGATTGATTAAATGTTATAGCAACATTATTAAACATTACGACGTTGAGTGATGAACTCAAATTGATTTGGGCTTTGGCCTTATTATGTTAATTAGTGATATAATAACTTGTTTATTAATCCTTAGTTAGATAATATATAATTAATTTGGTTTAATAATTAGGTAAAGTAAAGGCACAGCTTCAGTCCTTAACTACACGGTACACACTACACTAGTTCACTTTATAAGTTACTAGCGGACCCAAAGGACCTTGTCATACTTGAATATTGACTTACCGGCAAATTAAAAAAAAATCCTAAAACTCGATCGCAGCGCCACCTACCGGGTCCAGTTGTGAATCTTGAATCCACCTGAACACACACAAAAAAAAAACTTTAAAGTCAGTCCAGCCGCTTAGCTGGAATTCAGTCACATACATACATAAGAATTATATATATAAAGATATCCAGTATCTACTTTCTCCCCTCCCCACTCTTGAGAACGTCTCACTAGCAATATGTGACAGCCTCAATATCCTAGGTGTGGATATTCGCAGCGACCTCAACTCCAGGTATTAACATCAGGAGTGTCATCTCTACTGCCCCTCGGAGACTCGGAATCCTGAACAGTGTGCGACGGTTTTTCACGCCCGGTCAACTATATCTTCTTTACAAGGAACAAATTCGGCCGTGTATGGAATACTGTTCGCACAACTGGGATGGTTCCGCAAAGTACCTCCTCGATGCTCTGGACAGGTTGTAGAGACGCGCTGTTCGCATTATTAATGATCCAGACGTTACCCAATGCATCGACCCGCCTCAGCTGCGCAGGAACATCGCCTCACTGAGTGTATTCTACCGTCTGTTTCTGAAATAGAAAGAGTATCTGAAAGGGCTGTTCAATCTAATTCCCTTCTCTCCTTTCCATGGAGGACATGCGCTGGGCTTCGGGTCACAGTTTTACGGTAAAACCTCCATCTCGGCACGAAATAAAAAATGTCTTTTATGTCTTATCTTTGTCGTACCGTGAAACTGAGGAACCATCTCCCGGCTAATGTGTTCTCCTTACAACATCGAGTCCTTTAAGCGTAACATGAAGAGATATTTATGCAGACCGGCATGACAGCGGCGACCGCCGATGGATTTCGATCTCTGGATGGTCGCTGATTTGTTTGAATTGAAATGTGAATACTATCAGGGACAGTACCCTTTAACGTGCTAAGCTAATATATATTTAAAAATGTTATTTTGGAGAAAAGCTCAGTATTGTGAGCTTTTAATGGGTCGATTGTTTTTCTTAAAATATCCAAATTTCGCTATTGGTATTAGAGAATATATGTGTATTATCAATGAAAAAAAAAAACTTTAAGAATAACCGTTTTAAAAGTATTTCTTCGTCAAAGTTAAAAATAAATATCCGTCACCAGGAAGTGTCAGCGGAAAAGCCGGACATACCTACCAATCAGTATAATAATTTAAAATACATATATAATATTGTACTTCTATAGGTATCATATATATTTATATGAAATATTAGACTTAGTCATTAGTCATTAGCACTTTAACAACACTTAAACTTTTGCCTTCATTTGAGTTAAGGCTTCTGTAATTATTCCTTTTAAGCTTTTATATCCGATAAGATTTCGAACCTTTCTTTTTCTTTCCATTCGTACCTAGTCACGCTATTGAAAGTATCCAAAGACAGAATTCGAACGCCTTTGCGAATTTAAAACGATATCAATTCGCACAAAAAAAAATACCTACTTAAGCTATTAGAATTAGTATCATCGGTATTATTGAAGGAATTGTATGTATCCATTTCTCTAAAAAATAAAAATATCCATCTTTAGACATAACATAATTTCCGTGACGTTTATGAAATGTAAAAATGTCATAAGTGGATTCACTAACATTGATTCCGGATATCGAAAGCGGCTCGAATGCGTGTGGAAGAGTATATACTTCGCAGGATATAATTTGAAAACGTTTTCCTAATTTACAAAGTAGCGGCGTCTACCCCCCAATTGGATGCAGAATCCAAATACAACCTCATCTCCATCAGCCCACATCCCACGAGTAGATCAATTTACAAAACTAGTTTCAAAGACTAGTAGCGCCATCTTTTGAAGCTGTGTGTAAATTTAAAACATCCCCGCCTGTCTTACTTCTCCCCGCGTTCCTAAGCGCACAATCCGTTCGGCGTTCATTCACTCAGTCTCGCTCCGTGCGTCGTATTCGTTGGTTGTATGTTAGATATTTTATATTTATGTAAACGCGGATGTTATTGTTTCAAACATTAACTCAGCTGATCAGTGACAATAAGCTTATGTAATCGAATGGATAAAACATATAAAAACGTTATTATGAAAGTGTGTCTGTGCTAAACGAAAAAACCAGACGGTGGATCAAGAATATCTTGTCGTCCAAATGTAAAAATACACAGCGTCGGCTAAGAACAGTCCCCGCTGCATGTGACTGATCGATATTTTTAATGATAACATGAATTGAATTAAATGTGTTGTTGGGGAAGGTGATCTGTGTCGCCTGTTGTGTTGCATGGAGTTTGTGAAGCGGATCGCGCGGCACCCGGCGGTACGTATAACCTAATATTGATTCCAATGTCAATATATTTGTGTAGGTACAAAAGATAAGCGTTAAAGGATTTGTTTTGAGCCGATAAATGGCTAAATGCACGTTTAGTGAATATCCTAACTAAAATATACATAGCTCACCTGTGTGCGATCAATGTAACTTATCTTTTTTATCTATATTTTATTTTGACCGTGGCATTGAGTTTAGAATAATAATAATACATATTTCGTACATTTCTCATTGTAATATTATGTAGATGTTTTTTAAGAGTATAATATATAAAACATATTCAAATATGAGTACTTCGAACGGGTGTTTGAAAATGTAGGTAGGTAGGTAGGTACCTAATAGTTTTTACTACGCTACGTGTAAGAGTATATAAGAGTACGTATTATAATATTTGAATTTATACTACAGATCACTCTTTGATAAAGAAATTTCAATTCTTTACTTATATTGTTTATTCATAAACATTGTTTTAAACGACGGGACAAAAACCTGATTCCGTTACCTTGCTGTGCAACTTTGTGTTGGTAATCTTCTATAGAATGTCATCATAAAACATAATTTATTTTAATTGTATTCTATTTTCAATATAACGATGTATGGTACATAACTTGTTTTACGCTTGTTAACGCTATTAATTTAACTTATTCTTATTTAATTATTAGTATGCAATTATTATTGTTATTTTAATATTGTGCTGTAGGTCTATAAAAATGATAACATCGTTTAGTAATACTACAGAGATTCTCAAATTTTCTTATCTAAATAATTTTTCCATACAGTCACGTAATAATATCAGTAACTTATTAGGTATATTTTCCATAAAATAAAGCGAAAGACATAAACAATTATACATATGAAATTCACGAACAAAGCTGCTAACGCCTTATGCTTAAGCTCAGCAATACGCCTTCTCAACTGGATAACTAGGGACATTGTAAATACTAAGGAAATAAGTAGGCAAGTTTACGGCTGCACTAAAACGAACATACAGGCTCCAATGTACTACACTTTCTCATTTGCTAGTCGAAAATAACTCGAACACCGACTGAGTCACGTCTTTATTTACGAGCAGCCATCTCTTTACACGCTCATCTTCCTGAACGGTGGTGGCAAAAAGACAATTACCACGTGCGATTATTACGAGACAGGCTAATTTTTCATTTCTTAAATAAAAAACCTAGTTTACTCATCTATTTAATCGCCATTTCCTTTTTCAATAAAATTGAATTGAGGAATTGGTTGGTCTGTCTGTTTTTTATCATTAACTAACTGGTCCGGCACACATTTTTCTGCCATTACAATTGTCAATAACTCGATCACAGCGCCCAAAATCTCGAATACCAATTTTCCTGAAAACTTTTCCAGGACCATATCGAAGACTAAAACAAAGTGAGAATAACGCATATTCCATCTTTCGAATCGTGAGTTATGGTAGGAAGTTAATTAAAAATATCCAATAAAAAACTTATTTCGCTGAAAACTTTATTCGAACTATTTTACTAACATTCTTAAAAAGTAACCAAATCGGTCGAGCCGTTCACAAGTGTTGCGCTTACCAACGAACAACATTAATAACTTTTATTTATAAACAATTACAATTATTTACCTGTATATTATTATGTTCTGTAATTGTGTTTGTAGATTACGTTGTATAATTTGGTTGTGCATATGTAAAGTTAAATGAAATAATAGCACGCAATATGAATTTAGAGTCACTTCAGTATTTTTAAGTTTTATTTGTAAAGTAATCATTAATTTCATTCATCCATTGAGCCGAAAGACAACTATCGCTGAAATACCGGTCCTTCCCAGTCCATCTTTACATTCCTCACCAGGTGGTCGATTCACCTTGTGGCAGGTTTGCCACACGGTTTGCTTTCCTTAGCCACAATTTAACAATTGAATAACAAATAACTCTAACAACCAATTTACTATAAAATAATTAGATTAAGTTGAATATACTTACGCAATGGCTTGGACAATGAATAAGATAATGCCACTATAGCAAAGTGAACCAAAAATACTCTAATTCTTACTTCCATGGACTTCGAACTCGCAAGTTTACGATTAATTGAGCGAAAGAAAAACATACCCTAGAGACTTGTCACTTTTTTTTTCAAGTAAGTGAATAAATTAATCTGCTACATAACTAACATCGTCTGAGATCTCACCATCATTCTCGCAGTGTATTCAGTACAGCACTGCATAATTCTAGCAGGAGATCGTTCTCAGAGCATGTACTTTCAAAGCAAGTCTGCTAGATACAAGTTGAAACTGCACTAACGCGATCCATCTATTCAGTTTTTATAGAAGACTAACTGGTGCGTCCAGTTTGTGTAGTGTATATTGTTAGGCATGTGTTTTCATATCACTTTTATTGTTATAGTTCGCGTATTGAATGTGTTTTACAGAGTTAACATGTTTGAGATAATCCGCTTTATGTGCTCCATTTTTATCATAAAACCGCTGTACAAAATGGACAAAAAAATACGACGCGATTCGCGGAGTTCTAGTTTCATAACATACGAAATTGTATACACAAAATAAAATATTATCATAAATTATAATATAATTTAACTAGTTATTTATATCCAAATAGATTATACACTACTTGACTAATTACATTAATTAACATTTAATTCTTATAGTAGATTAGATAAAGATACACGGCTGACTTATTCTTTAATTAAGTATTAATTATTTGTTTCAATTCTAAAGTAATATTTAGTTTTACAACTCTGTATACGTTTGCCTACATTGTTCTTGTAGGGGCAACAGTTAAAACTTCAAATGACTGTTTTATTTATTCGATTTTAAAAAACGTATTTATTAAAACTAAAAGAGGATTGTTGCGTCAGTTAGGTACACTCGCGAAGTTACAAAAAGACTATTTATATACAAAACTTTTTTTATATACCACGACGGTGGCAAACATGCGTGCAATCCGACTGATGATAAGCGGTCACCATAACTTATGGACTTGTCTATTGCAAGCGCAATACCAGAAGCAACGCAACCGTTGCCGTCCTTTAAAAAATCTTGTTCACTCCCCTCTTTTAAAACGTGGGGTTCGTATTCCAATGGAAAAACCTTCAGCAGAGAGCTTATTCCACATCTGGAGCTTTCGCGGAAGGAAACTCTTCCAAAACCGGACTGTCTGCGACTATTTAGACTCCATAGTCTGAGGATGAACTACTTGCAGATGGCGCGGGAAAACTAAACCAATATAAACACGAAAGTTTTGTCGTCGTCACCTACTGAAGGGTTTTTTGTTAAAACAATATGAATGGTGAAAATGGAATTTAACAATATTCTTATTTAACCAAATGCATAATTTAATCAAACTTTACTATAGCAATAAAATCTTAGTGTCGAAAGTAAAGAAAACTGATTAATGAAATAGGCAAATTAAACTCGATACATACGTTAAAATGATTAAATAAACAAAGCGTAACTGATTCGATGTTTTTTAACGCAAACGCTGGCGCACAGCAATGTAAACGATGCCTTACATACAACAACGTAATCTCCTTTGATACGATCTTAAATTTTATTAGATGAGAGTCTAAATAACTCGGCAGCTAAATAACTGTCGATGTTGTGACGCGGTGGAAAATTTTAAGGCGCCATATCGTAGCTATTATCGTGTTCTATGTTCTCTAGTATAGCTTACTAAAATAAACAGTTGAAATGAGAAAGCGTCTTATACATTAATCTAGCTTCAAACTGTTCAAACATTAATGAAATCCGTACAACTCATTGTGGATCTGTTCCGAGGATAGTGAAGTAGACAATGAGTTTATTGAATTTGCTTTAAAACCGCATATACTACTACCGTTAAGGACTTCCCCTTGCGTCACTGTATTAGGAACTTTGTTTGAAATAGCTATTCTGGCACCTTATATAACATTTATAATTCAATTTTATGACTTAATTTGTATAAAGTATATTTATTGGCTTTGTTATTAGAAGAAGAATATAAGGCAACAATTTTTATAATATTTTGAGACGCCGTATTACATATAATAATTTGACACTAGCGTATAATCATTATCCGCTTATTTGAAAATTGCTTTTCAATGTATGTATAATGTGCATTTAAACTTAGTTAATAATATGTAGTCTCATTTGTATGTCTGTACCTATATAAAATACAAATGTAATTAAGAAATAAATATTTAGATCTAATTGATTCCACAGAATTAAGAAATAAAACTAAGTATCTGTATGTATGTGGAATGTAGATTCCAACTGTGCAAGAAACTACGCTCCCAAGTTTCGATATCATGATACAGAGATTTCTCCAGAAGCAGGGGTTTAAGTCCAGTGTTTACGGTAACCATTAGATCACCATAGCCGTGTTTGCATTCGCGCTGCACCGTGGCAGCGCGGCTGCGTGGGTGCTATGCCTCCTGTATAAAAGCATCATAAAGCAATCTAATCGTACACGGGTTTGTGTATAAACATTCCGGAAATATAGTGTGGAAAACCCGTTACCCGCTGTTTCACGTTACCTAACACTTCCTAATTAAAGGTACAACGTATTAAACGTAATTAGTGTTCATTTCGATGGATATTAGTACGGCTAAGTTCGTTGCACGCGGTTATGTTTGCTATCATCTAGGGCTACGAACTCTGATTTAAGATAAATATATTTTTTTATAAAATTATTTAAACACATTGATTACATGAAGTCCTTCATCAGGGACATAGGGCTCGCAGAAGATATCTCCATGAACTCGATCGTCTGCGGCATCTTTCAGTTCTCCAGCCGAGACAAGTTGAAGACAAACAATACAACGACGAATACAAGGAGACAAATATTTGCCAACGGAACTCGTCGTGATATCGAATGTAACTTAGCGAGGTTGGTCTACTACTCGGGTTTATTCTGCTACATAAGATGTTTGTAATAAAAAATTCTGTACAAAATTTGAATCAAAGGCTTGGCCAAAGTAGGGTTCGTGGACATCTTAATGTAGAATCGTTGCCTAATTCGCTAATATAATTCTAGTAAAGTGAAAGCGAGATGGAACTAAGAAGTTTATACGAGTTAGTGTTGTCTCTTACTTGATGTCACCACATTTTGAAGTATAAAATTAAACGAAAGTACTCTACACTAGGTCTTTGGCTGGCTACCACGCCCGCCCTAAGCCCGATGAAGTTAAGGCTAACAGTATAATGAGTTTGAAAAATATCTACGGTGCACATAGATGGTACACTGTAAGGTACTTAGAATCGATACAAACAGTTATTTAAGTATTTATAAGAATAATAGTCATTTGCTGCTTTTCTCCAATATATTATGAGACCTACCTTACAAGATGTACCATGCCGTTGAGATTATTACCACGGATGTGTATGACTTGCTAAACTTATGGATAAACTTAACATTTACTATAATCTATAAATTAATATATTTCTAACTGTAGCAGCCCTAGTGTAGGACTGAACGTACGTTTGCCACACCGTCCATACCTACCATTGTCCATCGTATAGATACAGTGTGTGTTTCGCATGCATTATTGTCTAATGGTATTAACATAGCAATGGAATATTTATTTAATAATTACATTATTATTTTTAATGGCATGATAAAATGGTGCTCGGGATAATTGATAATATATTATTATCTATACATATTATAACACTCAACGTCTCTGTGTCTGTCTGTCCGTTTATGTTCTTTTCACGCGAGAGCCGCTTATTCGATTTACATGTTTTTTTTATTTTAATTCCTAGCTATGTTATCTGGCCAAGTTATAAGATATATTTTATAAGATAAAGTAACATACGAAATAAGCAATGACAATAATGGTGAAAAATTCGGAAAAAAGATACATTTTGCGCGCTTAAATGGCTTACGCTGAGTAAACCATAAGAGACATATCAAATTAATGTTCTACATAATTATAGATCTTAGGAAGACCTACAAAAAATAGCAATAGCATATGTCTATATTCTAAGGATCACCTACAATAATCATTTTTGTCTTCCGTCTATTGAGCGGGGGCAGCACGATTCGCGTCGGTATTCTGTAGACCACGCGAGCGGAACCACGGGCACAATTAGTTCAAATCCTATAATTTTCCTAGTATAAGGCTTTTAATACGAAACATTTCTTTAGTTATTTTATGATGTTCGTCTTCCTTGAATATCTAAATACAATACTTTATTCAGTTTAGGCTTTAAGAAGGCACTTATTAACGTTAAAACACTATCCTGCCACCAATTAGGAAACATTCCAGTTATCGAGATAAGCCGGAAAGAAACTCTATGGGTTTTTTTTTTTATAACTGTATAAATAAATTTTAGAATTAATAATTGTACATATTGTTTTAGTGGATGTACAGAGAGGGACAGAGAGGGGTTCATACCTAGACATCATTATCATAAAGCTGATAGTGTTATAATTAAATTCAAATTACTAAAGAGATATAATCTAGAAACTCCTTGATACCTGCCGGGGTTCAAACCTGCAGATGTTATTATATTTCATTCGACTACCTCGATCACATTATTAGTAAAGGTGATTTTTTTTTTCGATCGGACTATACTGTTAGCCATAAGAGCTCAGGAGCCTCGAACGGCTTTTACAGCTTCACCGGACTTGGCAAGGTGATTTTTATCCTAACCTTTTACATTCTTCGCAGTTGTTTAGCAATCTATGGTCCTTTATTAAACATATCTCTAAATTTAACAAACAAGTTAACCTATTAAATTTTTTTGCTGCATCGATTTACGATTAATGGATTAACAGTTTAGTGATAAAACTTCATCGATGTATAATGTACTGTATTACTAGAAAAGCTATTTAAAATCATGCAAATGTAGAACAGAGAACGCGCGAGAGTCGAGTGGAGAGTTTCGCACCTCTCATTTAATAATCGGATGCAATACGTTGTCGTTTTTATTATAGTTCATGGAGTATAAACTTTGTTACAAATAAAATAGGCGTTGTGACTTCATAATTTGTTTAACATGTGGGACTGCTGGAACAGAGTAGGTAGGTATAGACGACCCAATGGTGCACACGTCGGGGATAAAAACTATTATAGAGTTGCCTCGAGCACGCCTGCTGGGCTACCGTCCTGCCAGCCATTTATCATTACGCACTACGAGCCCACCCATCGCTTAACATTGTCTTGAAACTTTTAACTTATGCCAGTTCGAATCAGCAGTATGGCCGTATCCAAATTATTTTACATATTATAAATATCAACGTCTCTCTTTTTGTCTGTCCGTTTATGTTCTTTATACGCGACAACCACTTATCCGATTTACGTGTTTTGTACTTTAATTCATAACTATGTTATCTGGCTAAGTTATAGAATATATTTTGTGAGATAAATTGACATACGAAATAAGCAGTGGCGATAATGGTGAATCAATTCGGAAAAAGACATATTTGGGGCGTTTACGATGAGCAAACCATACGAGATATATAAAATTAATGTTCTACATAATTGTACATTTTACAAGGACCTAGAAAAAAGGCTACGATAGCATATATCTATCTTCTAAGGATCACCCACAATAAGCATTTTTGACTTCCGTGTTTTGATTAGAGGCAACCTATATCGCGCTTGTGCTTGACCGACGGCATTCTGTAGTCCACACGAGTGGAGCCGCGAGTACAGCTAGTATTATTTATTATAAAACAGATTTATTAAAAGAGGCAAGGTATTATTTGTATAGTGGCAAAGGTTTCTCAGATGATTATTATCATTATCATTATCAGCCCGTATTAGTCCACTGCTTGACGTGACCTCGAACAAACCTCACTACTTTATTCGATTCCAAATATCAAATCGTTATACATGCTGTTGATAGACAGAGAACATTAGCTACCACCCGGTACAAAACAGTCATTCTCGTGCATAATCACGTTTCCAAGTTGAGCGCGGACTCGCTAAACAGCCCGTTAACCTGGAGACATGGAATGTTAACCCATAGCCCGGACATACACTATCCAAACCTGGAGAAGTGGCAGTTCTATATACCACTGTCTGAGTACTTTGGTGTTCACCGTAATGAAATTCGTTTCTGAACTGAACCATTGAATCGTTCCGCGTCGTTAGTGTATCAAAGAGAAGTCGTACGGTATCAGTGAGTGAATGGCTGCATGAATCAAGCGCATATCTAAATACAATGACGATGTTTGTTATTAGGAATGCCCGTTAAGCGGTCAGGACACCCCCTACTGCTCTACGGTGACGCGATGACGTGTGACCGTTTAAACAGTACTAGCTGTGCCCGCGGCTCCGCTCGCGTGGACTACAGAACACTGTCGGACGAGCTCACGCGCGAATTATGTTGCCTGAAAAATTCTTATTGTGGGTGATCCTTAGAAGATAGACATATGATGTCGCAGGCTTTTTTGTAGATAATTTTAAAGTCTACAATTATGTAGAACATTAATTTGATATATATCTTATGGTTTACTCAGCGTAAGCCATTTAATCGCCCCAAAAGCGTATTTTTCCCGAATTAATTCACAATTATCATCACTGCTTATTTCGTATGTTACTTTATGTAATAAAATATATCCTATAACCTGGCTAGATGAAATATCTATCAATTAAAGGAAAAACGTATGTAATTCGGATTAGTGGTCTTCGTGTGAAAAGAACATAAAGGGACAGACAAACGGATATTTTCTTCGAGTGTAATGTAATGTAATATGTAAAGAATATAAAATTAAAGATTACCAAGCACTCCCGTCCACAGTTTAATAATTAGACAAAGTAAATTAAACATTATCATTTCCCAGCAACAATAAAAATTGTAGACATCAAATCAATCTTACGGATTTTATCTAGTTTCTTATTTTAATACCAGATAATCTTCTTGGGATTAGTGGAAAAAGCCACATTTGATCCTTTTTACAATTATCAATACCAAGGTTTCATTGTAACGGTTATGTTGTTGGTACTTGTGCAGACAGATTATTGGATTTGGGTGAGATTAAATTTTCGATATATATCTTTTATACATATATATATATATATATATATAACTCAACGTCTCTCTGTCTGTCTGTTTATGTTCTTTTCAAGCCCATATCCGATTTACCTGGTTTATCCTTTAATTCATAGATATGTTACCTGGCCAGATTATATGATATATTTTGTTACATAAAGTAACATACGGAATAAGCAGTGATGATAATGGTGAATCAATTCGGAATAATAACGCCTTTGGCGCGACTAAACGGCTTACGCTGAATAAACCATAAGAGATATATTAAATTAATGTAGTACATAATCGTAGATCTTAGAAAACCTACAAAAAATTTACCGATAGCATATGTCTATCTTCTTAGGATCACCCACAATATGTATGTTTGAAGAAGCCCAACTCGCGCATGCGCTCGACCGACGGCATTCTGTAGTCCACGCAAGCGGAGCCGCGGGTACAACTAGGCCATAATAATATAGGTATATTACTAGCTGACTACCCGGCGTCATGATACTTTTAGAACTTGTAAAAAAAATAATTTCCAAAAACATATTTTTTATTAATTCTTAACCGATTCTTATGAAATTTTGTACCCGTACAGTCATTTCATAATTGATGGGCTTTAAGAATTGTTAATAAGACTTGTAGAAATCGTAAAAGAAAAGAATAACAAACATTAAAGTTTGTTATTACGACAGATATAGAAATGTTTTCTTTCACAGAAAGCGCAGCTTATAAATAATACACAAATGAATTCAGACAATCCATAAATTCGTACACGTTATAAAAATATTTGTGTCAAATCGTACGTTATCAAGTTAACGTGGCCAATATCAATAAATCATTCGGACACGATAACACGTCTGCGTAATTAAACAGAGCTGTGTGATCAGTCAACGATATCGGAGGGCACAACGCGACGCGACACGATGGCACACTAGCGCCACCAGCCCGGTCGCTGCTATCCGCGTAACACGGCGACCGCTACATATGTACAACGACACGATAAACTACTGGAAGGTATCTTGTACAATCGCGTTCAATATCCGTAAGAAACCATACTTTTCATGTCTATTAAAAATATTAACATTATCACAGAAACTACAAAGTTTGTATTTACTAACTCTTTGAAGATTTCTGTCTGCTTGGGATGGCCCGACTGGTGAAATACTTCCCCCTACTGAAGATCCCAGTCAAATAACCTTATTTTGTCTTCCTACGGTGAGTAGTTTTTTTTTTCGATCTGTTTATACTGTTAACCTTAAGGCCCTAAAGCCTCAAGACTTTTACAGCTTTACGGGGCTTGGGGGTGAGTGCTGAAAACTACGGTGAGTAGGGCTACCAGAGCTCCTTGAGGAAGGAGGTTCAAGGTCGGCAACGCGCTAATAATATCTATAGTGTTACAAACGTCCATAGTCTACGATAACCACTTACCATCAGGCGCGACGTACGTTTGTTTGTCACGTTAGTTGTATAAAGAAGACTAGAGAAATAGTATTACACTCGTTCAAGATCAAATAAAAATCATAGACTTGCGCCAAACGTAAAATACACTTATAGTAACTTTTTTATGTGATTTGTAAGCCGGTGTGACGACAACGACTGTCAGCAGATTATCCCTTGGTGGTAATTATTCTTAAATAATAAATACAGTAATTTTGCAGAGCGAGTACAAGTAACCGAGTAAAATTAAACGCAACATGTTTTAGATAGACAGTGCCTTCATATGATGTTGTCCTTAAGGCATGAGCCCCACTGGCAGTACAGTTTGTGAGGCTATTTCTGCGACTAGGTAGTTTTACTTCAAAGATCTGTTGCTATTTACGTTTTTAATTTTTTTAGTTGCATATAAACGTGTTTCTGTCCGCAAATGTGGTTTTCACACTTTAATCATATAATTATAATGTAAATGTGTAAGAGTATCGTCTGTAAAGCTATTTTCACGGACATTACCCACTGCAAAAGTTTATAATTTCTTCGCAAAATCCTTTACATGTTGATAAATAATAATACCTAGTATAATTCCATTATCATAACTTAGCAATAAAAGTAAAAGATAAAAATCAAATCAATTATACGGTTGTATAATATTTTTATTAATACGAGTTAATCAACTTGGGATTAATGTTAAAAAAAATATACAGAAGTTTCATTGGTACGGTTTTGTTACCAGCCGCTTGTAAACTATAATAATAACGGTACACAGTACACGAGAGATAAATGACTACCGCCAAAAGATGAAAACTCGACGTCCATTTTATTTGTCTTAATGGTCTGCAAAGAAATCGTACACAATATAATATATTATTTCTAAATAGTTAAAAAAATAGTATCCGAGCAGCAAATTTAACGTAATCAAGTGTTTAACAAATAGTTTTCACTCTTTTTCCACCTAAATTGTCGATGTTTGACGACCTTACGACATTAATTCTCGTGACACTTGAAAACTTAGGCGAGCATGCAAAAGCCGTAAGTTGAAAGTACTTCTCTCGACTGTACCGAGCGTCGAGCGACTGTCGTCGAACACGGTCCACTCCACTCCACTCGAAGCGATAAAGAAACGTTTTTATTTTTGTACGATTTAGTATTATACATTTTATCAACGCCTTATCTTGCAATCTGAGTACACTATACCTTGTAACGACCCTGTTACATATACACTACATGTTATTTGACAAAACTAATATTATTCGTTCACTACATTAAAATTATCGCTTATTGCGTCCTATCTTCGAGTGATAATTTTATCTTTTGCTATTCAATCTAAATACTCAAGTAAAAACCACGGGTTCGATACAAAATGGAGATCGGCCATGATTCGTCGAATCGAACATTCCCGAAGGCGTCGTGATTTGAATAATAAAAACCGTGTGACTGGTCGCTTAAATTCGTTTTTTTTTTATAATTCAAATTCAAAATCTTATGCGTGCGTGTGACATACATAAAACTTTTGTTTTGAACTTCTGGTGAGTTTTAGAATGGTCGACCTTAAAAATTATTATTTTATTACTTTTTAAAAGATTTCATTATAGTACGTAACCAAAGACTTCTAAAAAGAGAAAAGACATCTTTAAAATTATAATAGACAAAAGAAAATCTGTTGTGACAAAGATTTGTAACAAATCGGTCGCTTTATTCTGTTTTTTTTTTTTTTCATTTTTGATACAAAGTAATATCATAATTAAAATATAGTACACGGTCGGTTCTATAATTTGTTTTACAATAAATTCACATGAAAATTTAGCAAGCGAACTCCAAGATATTTTCCAAATATTACTAAGAGCCAACAACACCGCACGGGTATTTTCATTTTAGAGGCATTAAATCGAGATGTGTTCCTTTGCAACTACGGTGAAATAACACTTAACGCATACCAAATAAAAGTCTCGTTCGTTTGGCTCGTAAATTTTCGCCAAGGGATCGATTATTTGAACAAACAAGCCAGGCAATAAATCATACGCTCCCCGGTTACCTGCTAGCGATCGATACGAAAAAAAGACCCTTTTAAAACAAAAGGAAATGACATTTCTGAGGACGCGGACGCCTCACTCTGGTGTCCGGGGTATTATTCAAAATGAACTTTAGTAATTTGTGAATATTTCACAAAAAAAAGTCGTTAAAACAAGTTGCTCTGAAGTAATTTTCTCTTAAGTTCGAGTCTTCATTAAATTTGCTTCCTCAGGCGCTTATTATATTTGTTGAACGTTTTTACTACTTCAAAAAATAATAATTATACATTCCTGGTACACCGTGTAGTTAGTATCTACTAAATCTTTAATATAAATTATTAATACAACTTACATATACACAAAAAAGGTTTCTAAATATGTCAAAATATCGCTTCATAAAAACTGAATCGTATATGTTATCAAATCTCAAACAAACAACAAATATCTTTTACCACTGAACGCTAGTTTAACAAACATAAACTTATTTATAACTTAAATATATAAGAAATAATTTTTCTTCGATTGTCCCCATTAAAACATTTACCAGTGTCATTGTTCTATTTCTAAATTCTATTAAGTCTATCGAAGTAATTAAGTATTATTGGTATTCAATTCGATATCATTTTCAATTCACTTCAATATTAATTAACATGTATTCATTGTGTGATCAAAATTACAAACATAGCATAAAATTTAATGTAAAGTATAAATGAAAGAATTAGGTACTTACATAAAAAACTCCATATAAATGTATTCTAAGTAAATTAAATGTAAGAATAGTTAAGTATTGTCAATCGTCCAATATCTTTGTCACCTTGAAGACATAATTGCCAAAATAAAAGCTCTTCAAAAATTTAATTTGGAAACATTTCGCAACAACCATTGTCTTGTTTAAGACAACACCGTCCTTACAACTAAGTTTTTGCCTTTTCATCTCCTGGCATTATTATTATAAATAACTGTTTTCGTTCAAATCTACACTTGGAAGCAAATAACAATTGTCTTCTCGGCGACGCGCGACGACGACCGTTATTTTTTGTCGAAACAAATCGCTCTAGATTCACAACCAACTGGGAATAGCCATTAAGCTACGTCTGTCTGGAATATCTTTGTATACCTAGTGAGTCCATTGTCATTTTAGTTGCTTTTACGACTGTCTTATTGACAATTGAATCATTTCTGTTTCAACAGAAAAAACCTAAAATTACCACAAAAGATTGCGACTGTAAAAGCTGCTATACTTACTTACTACAGGTTTCTTTAGATAACTTAACTTTTATTTTATTAGGAAAATTGACTTTTAAAAGGCCCTTATATCCCTCTTTAAGTCAAAATACTGCTGTGTGAATTGGAAAATAAGTCTACCGCATCGTGGATATACTTATTGGCTAATCCCAACACTTGTCGTACCGTAGTAAGTCACTATGATTATATTTTCGCTACCATATGTCACGTCGGGTAAAAATGATCCACCATCCCTTTCGTCGGTTCTAGTTTTGATGTTTAGTTAGGTGTAACAGTTACGGTTGACTCGGGTGTCTCGAAATGACTACTGACTCCACTGTACCTGACGGAAAGCACAGTGCAATCCAGTAACATCGGCGACTACCGAGGAATTTACAATACATCGACAGTCGTCGGTGTCATGCCGCCCTAAATATCCATTCACATCGATTCATGATAATAACAGTTTAAAATAATTTAAGGCTATAACCAGGTTTTATTAAAAGATAAAATAATTTAATTATAAAATAATGAAATTTATCAACGAATTTCTCCATACACTCGTTACTCTATTGCTTGCGCCCCTGGTTTTTCGTTAATATATATATATATATTTAAATTATTTCTATTTTTGTTTTATTTGTATTTGTAAAAAAAATTGCAATAGATTTTAATCGATTAGATTATGACATGTGATAAGTTCACTTAAAATTGATTACAAAATTTGAACCGAACAGAAAAGACTCAGACAGGCATCGTATTATTAACAATGGGGCTAAAATATTTTGCTCAAGTATTTTGGCTAAAATGGGGCTAAAATTCTAAAAAAAATGTTAACGATTTCTGCTTACATTTTTTTATTTATAATAGTTATATTATATAAAATTCGATTACAGATGTTTTATTTGCGCGAGGTTCATGACAGTATATATATATCAGTTGCTATTGAATAATATTGTGGTGAGATGTAAGTTATAAATGAACGACGAAGTAGTTAGTGCATGTGCCTGCCGTGTGGTCTACGAGTCTCCGCGTGGCATTGCTACTATTGAGCGCCGGATATGGCCGTAAATCTTCAGACCGTTCACGTCTTTTTGGTAGTAGACGAGAAACAGCTGCCGTCATTCCCGGTCGATGTCATCAGTATCCGCACGACTATTATCTTCATGGGTAGGCTAAGTCCATTTGTTTTTTATTATTTTTGGTATATATACTAATATTATAATATTTTTTTTGGTAAAACCGAAACTTCTATCGGTTATTAATTTTAAGTGATCGACGACGATATCGGTATATTTTGAAAAAGTTGAAGAATATTTTTAATTTCAGCCCGAGTACCTACCTACATTTAAACTTTAAAGTGGCTGCACGAAGGCAGTCTCTCGAGTTGGTACAAGTTACCCGGTTATCCGGGCCCGTCATCATTGCCCGGGTAAATTGTAAATTCGGCATATTTCCTTAATTGTGGTTCAAAATAAAATATGAAGCGATTAATCTACAAAAAAAACCGTAGGATTAAAAATTACAACAAAAATGTTATTTTAAAAATTGTTATCGGCAGTGTGTTCCTATATAAATGAAATGTCAAAATCTAGATTACCAACCACCCAAAAAACTTTCACATACTTTAAAAATGTATAGAAACTTACATACTTCAATATCAATTTTATTTATTACTAATCTTTCGACATCGGTATCACCGATTATTCACAACAATAATCGGTTTCGGTAGCGCATTGGCAAAATAATGTATCGTTACATCCCTAAATTCTGTATTCGACAACGTCTCAACTTTGTGGCTAACCAAGTCCCGTTTAACAGCTTTAATGCTGTAACCACAAACATGAGGGTATTCAGTAAAATTTTTGCTGAAAAAAATTCTAAACACAATTCTTTCAAAATAATTAATTAATTAAGTATGATGCACCTAAATCAATGAAAAAAAGTAATTAATTTATATGTTTAATTCCGTACATATTTACCTTCTGGATTATCAATATATTACATAATAAAATAATATAAAAAGTATTGTATAGTAATTAATAATAGGGGACAATTTCGCTCACGAGCATTTGAATCCAAAAGAAGCATCGGTTCATACCGTTGTATATCGATATTTGGTAAACGTTTTTTTATCTTTATCGTTATGGCCACAATGTCACCTGATGTTAAATGACGATGAGGCCCAAGATAAGAGATGGCGACACGCCAAACCTAGTGGAAAACTGACTCTCATATGCAGCTGCTGGAAAACACCTATAGGAGCTTGGTGACAGATTTTCAACTTGAATAGTAGCTAGCCAGGCGGGCATTAAATATGCCCTACCACCATGATACAGTTTCATCACGATGTTTCCTTCACCAAAAGCTCGGGCCCATTGTAAGGATTCGAACTCAAGTCAACGCGATATAACAGTACCATAAAATCAGCCAGACAATGTAAATAATAATTAGAAATGATCAGTCACTTGAATCTCGTGAGTTGAACCGCGTTGGGATATAAGTTTGATTTGTCAAGCGGAAAATTGGCAAGAACGAGGATACATTGACCCCGAGCGCAGCGGCCGATCGCGTTCGAAGCGGCTCGCTTACCCGTTGTTTTCCTTACCCTGTCATCACACTGAGTACTTATTAACTACCATAACAGAGTTTTTACGCCATAACGAAAGAAACTACAGCGCTGCGCGACTAGGCACGGAACATTTCATGGACCACTGCTATTTTTCATGTTTTTTTTTTTAAATTACAAATCATAATTGTGAATTAATTTTTGTCATTACTATGTTTGATGTGATTAAAAATGATTAGGTAGGTACTTTAAAATATGAATGTCTTATTATATAGGACGTTGAGGAGCTAAAAATGCTTGCTCGGACGGAAATCCAAAGAAAGTCCCTATCGCGTATTAATTTTGTTGAAGGGCGAGCAAAAAAAAAGATCGTTCGCCTGATTTCGTGAGATCTGTTGCAGTCAGACAAATGCAGTGTGCCTTGCCTTTAGATATAAAAGATTTTTCACTCATCGCTTGTGAAATAGCAGTGATAAAATATTTCATTGCTATGCAAATTATTTTAGAACAGCAATCATTTTCATACCTATAGCGCTACACAAAGTTGTTATTCACGTGCGGCAAACTCGCTTGCACAGTTTCATAAACTTTTGTTAAATTGAGCCAAAGTGACGTATACTACAAGCTGGATATATGTATATACTATATGTATATTAATATTTTTTTGGGCTTCCGCATAGGTATATTAATCAGAATTTAATTAGGAATACTGTTTACTGACATTGAAGGAAGACATCATGAAGAAATTTGAACGCTTGAAAAATGTTCTCACAGTAGCGGAATCTTGTGAGAAAAACGAAACAGTATCGAATTCTCAGTTTTTAAAAACGCGAGTAGTCGAAGGTTTTGAGTTTAGCTGAAATCTGTTCCTTGCCTTTGCCTAGCAGAATTTTTTTTATAACCTGGTATTATTATTATTAACTAGATTTTGCTCGCGAGTTCGTTCTCGTGGTATTTGAAATGAAACGACTCTCACGCCATCTATTGTAAACTGGTTATATTAACACAGATACCTCGCGAGTGTGCCCACAACAACTCACCAATGTTCCATCGCAATCGGATGAATGGTTTGGGAACACATAAAGGACAAACAAATAACGAAACATTCATTTTATCATCTTTTACACAAATTATAAAACTCGACGTATATTATAAAATTCTTAGCTATATTATCTAGGATATATTTTGTTAGATAACTTGATTCACATCAATTCGGAAAAAAAGACGCTTTTGGCGCAATTAAATGGCTCACGCTGAGTAAACAAACCATAAGAGATATATCAAATTAATGTACAACATAATGGTAGATCTTAAAAAGATGTACTGAAATGTCAGGGTAGCATATGTCTATCTTCTAAAGATCACCTACAATAACAAGCCCGTTGAAGTTGTAAAAGCCGTCTGATACTTTAGGGCCCTTACGGCCAACAGTATATATAGTCATATCGAAAAAATATCACCCACAATAAGTATTTTTTGGGAAGGACAATTCGCACGTGCGCTCGACCGACATCATTCTGTAGTCCATGCGAGCGGAGCCGCGGGCACAGCTAGTATATACTTAATACTTATCAAAGATTTTTTCCTGACAACGTCATGCGTTAATTCTTTACCACAGCTAAATGATTCAAACATCATTTTAAAGCTATATATATTTATATAGCTTTAAAATTATATGTGGTAATAAATAAATGATAATGGTATATATTTATCTTTAAGATCTTACTCACACGAAAATTTATCATAATGTATGTACGTATAATTTTAAAATTAATGTTTTTCATTTAAAAAATGATATAAAAACTTTTTCGTTAGG
The DNA here is from genome assembly GCA_947532125.1 of Saturnia pavonia. NCBI lineage: Eukaryota > Metazoa > Arthropoda > Insecta > Lepidoptera > Saturniidae > Saturnia > Saturnia pavonia. The sequence continues at coordinate 16,615,784 of OX383907.1, read as the reverse complement.
AATGCCATCTGTTGATGCTAATGAAAATATATTCAAGACGCCATCTATTAGTAATCTGTTTAACTAAAATGACAGCTGTTTGTTGGATTATTTATTTTTTATTATGTGCGAAATAATTCGCACGGGTTACCGAGTATAATAAATAATATTACAATAAATTGTATTAAAACAAAGACGAGACAATGCTTGGTGTATGTTTGTCAAATAGGACGTTTGTTAATTGGCGAACGCATCGATGATCACGTAGCCATGTTTAAGCTAGAATCTAAACTCAATAAGCACGCAAGAAATCAATGAGTCACTAGCACGATAATGCTAATAACAGAGCCCTTTTCATCCTATACCTACTAATAGACAATCAAAGACTTTATTGTTTACTATAATTGAGGTTAAACAGATATTATGTTTATGATTCCCTATTTTAAATATACACTTAGTCCTTTTTATGTACAGTTTCAAGAGCCCCCTCTGGCTTCGTTAATCTGCTATATAATATAGTATTTGAAGGTAGGCAGGTATACGTTAAAGTCAATTGTATATTAAATGCTAAAAGTACCCAGTTACTGAGCGTTATAAGAGAGACAGAGCACAGAAATCTCTTTGAATATTTCTTTCTATTTGGGGCAGCCAGACAGGTGAAATATGCTATAGAAGATCGCAGCTAAATAACTTAATAGATAATATTAATAATAAAAATAATTCATTATTTTTTCTATACAATAGTATGTAGTACGCAAGTGCCTTACCTGAACTGATTAGATGGCCCCCAAAAAGTAATGTGAGTAATGAAAAAAAAACATAAGGAATGATCGCTTTTGGTGATAAAATCATAAAATAAAACATAACTATCAAAAACCCACTTTAATTTGTTCTTGGAGGAACATAAAAATTATTAAATGAAATAATTATGTACCTTGTTTAAATTTTAAGTGAGGGAAAGATTCATAAAATAATAATGTTTAAATCATTAAAACCAAACTACCTCGTATCAACAAATCTCTTCGCGTCGGGCAATATTGAAAGTGTTACTTACTTAACAAAAATTCTTAAGTGCGGCAAATTATAATCAAATTTATAAAATTGTTTATGAAACCCAGATTTAAAAAATATATACATTTTTCTTAGTACTTAATATAAAGAATGTTTACTCTGGAAATATAGTATTTTTAAAGAAACTAATGGATTTATAAGTAACGTTCTCATGAAGCGAGATGAATTAATGATACAATATTTATTATTTTAATATGGAGTGTGGGACATGGTGAGGGAACGACTTTCGGGGTATTCAGCCAACTGCCATTTTTTATATACAAACATAAACACTAAGATTATGCGTGGTACAAGTAGCTATAGTGGTCAAGTTTTCGTTAGAACATAATAAACTAATGACATACAATTAATAACGCATAAAATTTAGTATAGACACGATTTTCGTAATTATCCGAAAACTAGTCATATTATTTAATTAATATTTAGATTATTACTATAATTTTGTTTTACTTGAACTTGGGTATGCTCCAAAAGTGCTGCAAAATGTGTAAAAGCCCCAATAAATAATGAGACAAAAAACGAATACGAATTGATACCTAAATCAAACACTCGTCAATTTGATGAACAGTAATATTAATGATTTATGAAGTTGACTGTAACAATTGTGAAGCGCACATACTGATACTGAGTCAATTGATATCACTTTTGATATTCGTGCCTTTTACAACATCACAGTTTAGATCACATAAATAATATTTATTTAGGACAATTATAATTGAAAATCCAACATAAGAAACATAAATCATTCTGCATGTCAGAAACACAATGACATAACATAAAATTACTGTAGATTTAATAAGCCAGTGTATTTCTTAAATTAATCTTCATATATTTTCCTGTACACTGAATAAAATGATAACTCGTAAAAATAATCTTATACACGTAAAATATCTTTACATTACTAAAAAGAGTCTGTAAAATGAGTTATTATTATTAAATGAAAAACATCATAATAACGCGTTCACTGAGGGTGTAAGTTAAAGCAAGTTTGACCTACGAATGTGAAGATACTCGTATTTGTTTTATCTTTGAGATCAATCGTAAATAAATACAGAACCATTAATAAATAATACTTGAATGTTAACATCCAACCTCGAGCAATCGTCGTAAACTTTACGTTGATTTTGTAGCGTTCAGTTTTATGTGTCACCCGATAATTTGACAATAAAATTACGCCTTCATTATTACACAGTATAAAGTGTTAATTATAATTGATAAGTGTTAATTATTTCCTTCATAATAAAATTTGTTAAAAATAAGTATAAACTCGAGGCTTCCATATACAATAACTGTCTAACATTCTCCCTGTACATATTATGGAACATCTCGCCATTACTATTTATTAAACATTGATTAATTGACAGTCAGGCTTAAACTAACGATAGTACGAATATGCTATATTTTATAAAGGTGTTATATAATATGGGACTGCATTATGTGACTGACCTTTTCTTTGGTGCGTATGACCTTTTCTTTATTTTTCGCTGCCGTTACTCGTTCGCCTGGACGTTTGACTATCGTTTCATTACAAAACAATCGCTACTATCGGATTTACAAATAATTGATGTTTTATTAACACTGCTCGCCATGCTAGTTTTGTATAAGATACGATACAAAGAGTTTTGATTACTAATCTTCAGTGGCTGGAGAAGTACTGCAAGAAGCGAAGCTACATGTATAAGTACTATAAGACATTGGTTCGAAAACCCTACACCAGTTCCATATAGGAGTTCATTCACCACTCACGGTTCACCTCTGTTTCCTCAAGACCAAAGCAATATTAGAGGCAGGAAGCGATGGGTCGTAAAATCGCGCGTGGTCGACGACATACCCTCGCCTCGCCGCGCCGCTGCGCTTTGAGTATAGCCAGCTCGGAGATGTGGCAGCGGTCCATTGTACCAGCCTCGTAAATAAAATAACCAATAAAATGAAGGCAATAATAGTTTTATTGCACGGTTCTAACGAAATTATGCAAAAGGCTACAGCTTTTCAGGTCCGCGGTTTCTACTTACCTTCGTTTCTGTTATGACCATTACGATTGTGGTTCAAACTTCCGCTCAAATTCGATATGAGTATCGATTTCTATAAATATTAATTAATCGATTATATTATTTACATATTTTTTTTTCATTACGCATCATTGAATGGATTGTAAATAACAGCTAATTAGTCAGTTAATGTTTTTGAATTACATTATTTTAAGCCAATCCATAATAAAATATTAAATTAATTATCAAACCGTTATATTAAGCATCTCTTAACACTTAAGAACGGTATTTGCTAATATTATTGATTCTTTCGTCTCTGTTGCACCAACATAGATAATAAGAGACGGGTTAAAGGAGCCTGTAGTTTGCGTATGTACCTACTTTGCGTAGATATAATTTTGTTTGGCAGTAGTGAGATCGTAAACTATATTGATTGCGAAGTATTGAATACGCGCTACTTGATTGTTCTGTAGGCATTTTCATTAGCGTTCGAACTACTGTGACGTGTGGTCCAAGTTGTACGAGTTTAATTATTAATAAACGTCATGGCTTTCATAAATTAGCATAATAAGTAAATAACTACGTAGTACCAATTATACACTCAAAAAACGCAATATTGATGACATGTCCATTTTATTATTGTTTGAATTGGAATAAGAAATAGTCCTTTTTTTAATAAGAAATTATAATATAATAATATTTATTCCGTCTAACTCTCGCTCAGAGTCGCGTCGAAGTAACACATTATGTTGGCGTTTTTATTAAACATATTATTTAAAATATATTATAATTATAGAAATCAACTTGCACTGTTCACTTATGGTAGTAAAATGTTTAAAAGTGGAAAATTACATAACGGTAAGGAACGCGGTTTAGTCGTCCACTAGTGCCTGTTGCTTACCACCTCAAGGCTTTTGACATTTGAGTAGTTCCGCAAATTCTTTGTTAAATTCTGGCACCCGTACTGCCGTGTTGAGAAAAACTACAGTAACCTATCTGTATTACATTCGGCAAAAGTATGTGGTTTACCTTTTACCTGTGGTTACCTTTATTTTATTTATTGTATATTTAGAAATATAGCTAAATGAATCTGATAGAATCTGATACGCCGATTCTAGATACCCTATAACTCATCTTCGGTAATGAAACCATAGCACGGTGGTAGGGCTTTTTCTAATGCCCTCCTGACTAGCTACCACCCTCAAGTTGAAAATCTTTCGCCAAGCACCAATATGTGTGTTCCGGCACTTGCACTTGAGAGCCAGTCTTCCACTAGGTTTAGCGTGTTATCATCATCTTGGGCCTCATCGTCACTTAACATAAGGTGAGATTGTGACCACTACAACAAAACCTATAACGATAAAGAAAAGAAGATATTAGACTATCCTTATCACAGTGGCGTAGTTTTAATTTGAGTCCTTCAGGAAAAACTGTGTGGGCGTTATTTTTAATATAATATTTCGCCAGACTATGTACAAGCCTTGCTATTAACATCCGGGCTCATCATCTTGTAACATCGTATAGGATTGTACTTGATCGCAAATTTAAAAAAAATACTACACGACTCGTGCGAGTATTTAGCTCATAGTATGTAAACAACCTAAAAGCTGTCATATTAGTTATAGGGATTGTTAATAGATGGCGCCTCCTAAATGTTAGTTGAATATATATATAATACAATAGGAGTGCCATCAGCAGAGTATACATTTAACATACAGATTACATAATTTTAAACTATTTATTTATTCTAGGTCAATAGCGGGGAACTTAAGATTAAAAAAATGATGTTTGAATCATTAAATTTAATAAAAAATTAAGAGAGATATGTCGTTGCCAGAAAAGAAAAGCACTTTTGAAAAATAATACATATCCGCGTTCGTTCACAATATGTGACTATTGATAAGTTTATAAACTGTTTGGCTTGACGCCAGCCGGAACGCGATGGATAGTTCGAGTCGAGCTCGAGCCACTGAGGGCGGGGTCGCGGGGCCGACCACGCCAAATCTGCTACAAATGTGCGACTACTGCTTTGACTCCTCAACTCACGTAAATACCAGATAATTAATCAGATAAATAATTATTAATTAACGTTGTTCTTCATAATAAGTTTTCACCGCGCCGCTAACGCACTCGTGTAGACTATTCTTTCCCTCACTTCCCGTACTTATCTACAACATGCCAGATTGCTTGACGTTTATGATTACTGCTCTGCTCCTTAGGGTCAGATCGTGAAATTTGATAACGTTCCTCAATAGATAGGGTATAAAAAGAATTTTTTTTAATCTGACAGCAGTTCCAGAGATTAGCGCTTTCAAACAAACAGAAAAACAATCTCTTAATATTCGTGTAAAAAATATAAAACAAACTTTATCCTAAATCCATATAATATACAGGTTATATGCTATATATATCCATATACTCATATATATGTCATAATATCTATATCCATATAATAACAGGGTATAGGCTATTTGTATGTAAGCTATGCTTAGTTTTGTAATCAAAGATAGCCAATTTTGAAATGATCCTATGTGAAACAAAATTGTGGGTTTTTCTCGTAAATTTCGCATCCAGGGTTTTAAGTATTTCCCCCCGAATATTGCAAAACTACGTGCCGTAATCCGAAGCGCACTATACTGATTTTTCAGGCAAACCAATATTTCAACGATTCAGCTCCAATTTTCCCCAGAAATTCCTTATTTAATTACAAAAGTGTTGTTATTTAATTACGAGATTATACGCATTCGAACGTGTGTGAGAATTTCTCAAACAAAGCGCTCCGAGTGCACAGTTCGTGCCTAATAGGAAATATCCAATAATTATTGTTTTGTAAACTTGGCTCGCCTCCCGGAACATTTAAAATAAACTGGTTAACAATAACTCAATCGCATTGTGCATGTTTAGGGTTAACAGTCCTACATTTCAATAGCAATTAGTCCTTCTCAAGTAAAGGTATGTTTTCGGAAAAAACAATACACGCTATGTGTAACAACCGCCGCGGTAGTAGCACGCTTAGGCGTATCGCATTAATATTTCAGCCGATGTATATCCTACTGAATCTTGATTTGGACTTGATTACTAATCAGGCGATGTGTAAGGTATCTGTATTCAACTGAATCGTGACCACCGTGTCCTTGGTGATAACTATTGTTTTTGTCCCATTTCGGGATCAGCCACTGTATATCCAGCTGCCGAGATCGGCTAGAGATAACTATTTTGAAAAATGCTATGTTCACTATTTAAATTCACCAACCACCATTTGATTTCAAATTAAACATATTAGGTTACAAACATACATATAATAAAAACCAAACATCTATTCTATACATATTATAAAACTCAACATTTCTCTGTCTGTCTGTCTGTCTGTCCGTTTATGTTATGTTTACGCGAAAACCACTTATCTGATTTACGTTTTTTATTTTAATACATAGCTATATTATCTGGCTAGTTTATAGGATATATTTTGTAAAATAAAGTAATATACGAAATAAACGATAATGGTGAATCAATTCGGGAAAAAAGACGCATTTGATATAGATAATTATTACCGATGTTCAAGTTAAAGATTTATTTAATTAAAATATCTGTCTATTTGTAGTTGAATCTTCCTCACGTCATGACTTTCACCTCACACAAATTGGTGGACGAGTAGCATTATTAATTTTTTTTTTCGAACTGACTATACTGTTAGCCTTATGGGCTCTGTGGAGCTTTTACAGCTTCACCTGGGCTTGGGGCATTTTTAACGCAGAAAGCAATTACATGGAATAACCCATAGCGGACATGTAGGATGGAACTGCAACGCGTTTGTCAACTCACCTATATTAATAAATCTATACTTCTGTCTGTGCATATTTTTTCCCAAATTTCCTGATAAAGAATACCGGTCACGAATGTGCCCTTAAAATATTTTTGTCTGTCTGTCTGTAGGTGTAGATTTAACTAAACAACCGCTCGGCCGAACCTTGTGAAATGTTGTACACGGAAAGCATGTCATTCCATAATTGATAGGGCTATACGAATCTTCGATAATTCGATTACAGATATCGTAAAAAACAAACATTTTACTAATTCGCGACCAATTTTTATAACATTTTGTTTATAGAAAGTAAGTGACTTTAAATTTGATGGATATTCGAATTGTCATTAATATGAGTAAAATAAAAATTGCGTGCGAAGCTGCGGGGCACCTCTAGGATATAATATAATTTTAAACGTTACCAAATGTCTATTTACGTTTCGACGTGCAACAGGTAGGTACCCACAGTATTTGCCTGTACAGCATTTCTTTCGTGTGTGGGGGGCCATGCCTCCCGTTTACTTACGTATTACTTTAGGAGAACAATCTAATGTTCAGCAATAATATATATCGAGCTGCCGATTGACTTTGTTATAGGAATCTGATTTTGTTATTACCTTATAGCATTACTTAATTTTTGATGTGTTGGCGAAATAAAATGAAAATTATACTACTGTCACTCGATTAACTCAAATGCACACATTTTTTTTTCGATTATTAACATTACATAACTTTTAAATCGGAGCCCGTTTGCTAGGTACGTCTCTGTAGACGTTTGTATGTACGCGGGGGCCACGTGTCGATATCGTATGTCGTTAAAAGCGCATTAACTGTGATTCGGACGCGCGTCGACTCTAGCGACGCCACCCAATGTCGGCGACAACGCATAGATCATTTACAATACAGACTAACCAAATATTCGCGGGTAACTAGTTATCAGTTGAGTTTTAGGTTTTCAGATTCGTATAAAAAGGTTAGAGCATAATCAAATACCGTATAAGTAGTTTTAATATATTTTAATTTATCACTATACATATAATAAAGTTGAAGTGTCTGTTTGTAATTTCAAAATATAAGGTGTTTACTAAATGCACATGAAAATATACACAGTACTTATAACAAAAAGCCCATTTTAAAAATGTTTGTCGGTCTGTCTGTTTGTCCCGGGTAATCTCTGAAACGGTTGTACCGATTTTGACGGGACTTTTACTGGCAGATAGCTGATGTTGTAAGGAAAAATAATTAGAGTTCCGCACAATAAGTAAAAAACCTTTTTCTGTACTCATCGCGAGCGGAGCCGCGGGCACAGCTAATATGTAATAAAAATGTTGATATAAATTGCCCTTATGTCTGTCAAAATAAAAAAGCAGTTAAGCAGGCTACACACCGGCTCTTCAACCGTTACATACAAACTACGACTCGACGTATGGTCGACCTGTGCCTATTTACCGTACGATACACCGCAGCGTGTGTGGCCTGCTTAATACATACAAAATACAAAAAAAAAAAAACATTTTTAATTTCAATGGGTTTTCGATGAGCAAAGTCAGAATAATACAAAATGGTAGATTTATATTATTTTATTTAAAAATGATGCAGCCTAAACGTAAAACTTTTGCTATATGCAAATGTTTATCATATTGTCGAACCTCTGAGAGACACGGAACATTGAGGCATAATATCTAAAGCTCCAAATCTGTCGCGCCGGTCGCGAAGCAACTTGTTAATACTCCCCGTTCTATATTTACCGGGCACATGTTACAGAATAAATAAAGCTTTCGTGTTTAACTTAATATAAACTAATTCTAACGTTCTGTAAGCAGACCTGCCCGGAAACTTACCGACGTTTCCCCGTCTTACCTACGAGGAAAAGTTTTTGTTAACAAACTAAATGTTATCTATAATTATTATATATAGGTATTATGCATTATTTGAGGATATCCGGGGGTTTGTTGTTTCTTGCACAAGTTCCCTTTATGTTGGCCATAGTATACTCGTATACAAGTTAATATCTGTAATCATGTTACAGTATTACTACCATTTAAAGTATTAACCTCCGTAAAGTTCGTAAAGTTCCGGGTAAGATAAAAAAAAAACAGTTTTATAATGAGTACGAATATATATTGTTTTCTTTTAATTGGTCTAATTTATTATTCGATGGTGAAAATATCATTGGAGTGTTTCATTTTTTATTGGAACCGTTTTACCCAAGCAGTTCAATCAAGATCAAGGATGCTTGAAATGTGTTCACAAATTCGTGAAAAGCGTAAGGTCCGTACAAATTGGGACACCCGCTAAAACTAGTTGCCGAAAGAGTTTAGTATAAATTGTTATTTGTTGACTACAGATGCGGTCATAGTGAAGTGAAGATGAGTTGGCGCGCGGCGGTGACCGCGAGCGCGCTGCTGACGGTGGCCGCGCTCGGCGGCGCGTTTCAGCAGCCGCGCTGCCAGGAGATCACGATCCCGATGTGCCGCGGCATCGCCTACAACTACACGCGGTTCCCGAACACACTGGATCATGACACCCAGGAGGAGGCAGGCCTAGAGGTACACAAACAAATTCCTTCAACAGGACTATAATATGTACTATTCATGTCACGGATATATTGCCTCTCGATACTAAGTTCGAACGTTGCCTGCCTCAAACACGTGCCGGTTCAGCTACTGTAGTCGATCCGTAAAGAGGTTAACATAACACTTTTCAAACCTTTTTATTATTTCCTTCATTTGACTCTTGGTGACATCATAGAAAAATTATATTTTTGTCCAAAATACAAGAACCACCTATACATAAACAATTATTATTTACTATACAATAGATAGTTATGATTTTCGTGTTTGTCTTCTTGTAGTAGGTCCCTGTTAAATCTTCAACAGTAATCAGGTAACATTCCTGGTCTCCATTTCCCTTGATAACGCTTCTCTATTAAGTAAATGTCGTGATTAAATCTCTCGCCTTGTTCGTCACTTACAGCACCCAGGTTTTCGGGAGAGAAATCCAAATGAGAGTCTAGTATATGTATTTTCAAGGACATGTTACATCTCAATGCTGCGTATGAAATTATGAGATAATTAATTAAATCCTGGTAATTATGCTCTCTATGATTTCCAAAAAAATGTTGGTCGGCATAACAAGAAATTTCCATCGGCTTTTAAGATGAGCATTAAATTTTTAGAGAATTTTATATCACGTACTAAATCGTTTTGTATCAATCAGTGTAGTTATTTTGAAGTAGACGATTCATAAGTAGGCTCTCTGCAGATACGTTATAATCTTGACTAGGAATAGATTCCTGTCTACCTTTGTCTGATTTGTAGACTTTTGCACAAGCAATTCGGCACTGTGCAGGATTGATCAGATGGCCGATTACAGGTCTGATTACATAACAGTGTGTATTGGGCCTTGGTTGTAATGCCTTTTGTATGAGTCAAACAAAAATAGCAATCCGTTATTCGGCATTTCGGTCCCGTCCAAATCAATTGGTATAGAAATTGGTAAATGTCTATATCCTTTAGCCCAAACTAATAGAAGTCTCGCACATAATATACATCACATGTATAAGTGGAACACAGAATTGGTCTTCATGGCACACAGGAAAACCAAAATAGTTTAAATATAATTTATATTAATGGTGACATTTTTCATGCTGAGATACAAAACTTAATTCTCCACACACAACAAAAACTGCCGGATTATTTAAGGAATTTCGTGGCATATTTACAAGCTAACAATGTCAATAAATTTAATTTACTTAGCCAAATACAATAGCAATTGTTGGAGCCAAAATTAAGTTATTCAATCAAAATCCCGTAAATGAAGTAAAATAATGTAGCTTCTAAAAAACAAAAACGATGTGACTGGAACAAAATTATATGTTAAGTGTGTAAGAGAGATAGGGCACAGAGAAATTTCTTCGGGAATTTCTCTCTAATTGGGGCAGCCCGACTGGTGGAATACCTCCACACTACAGAAGATCGCAGCCAAATAACATTGTGTTTTGGTCCTGCGGTGAGTAGGGTTTCCAGATCTTCTAGTGTAGAGGGGTTCAAGGTCGCAAACGCGCTAGTTGACAACTATGGATCCATACACTGCACGTGGCACTTGGCAATTTTTTGTAATGAGGGTACACCATCACAGACAAAACTCATCACAAAGTTCGTTTGACATAAACCGTGTTTACCAGTGTTATTAAAGAATTGCATTTATACTTCCAGGTTCACCAGTACTGGCCTCTCGTTGAGATTAAGTGCTCCCCGGACTTGAAGTTCTTCCTGTGCTCGGTGTACACGCCTATCTGCATGGAGGACTACCCTGACCCGGTGCCAGCGTGCCGCAGTGTGTGCGAGCGAGCGCGCGCCGGCTGCGCTCCTCTCATGCTGAAGTACGGGTTCCACTGGCCCGAGCGCATGGCTTGCGAGAAACTACCGCGGCATGGTGACCCCGTCCGCCTCTGCATGGAGAAGAACGATAGAGAACAAGAACAGGAACCGCCCAAACCGCCGCCCAGGAAACCACATAAGAACTGTAAAGATTCAAAAAACTGCGAAGGCGGCCCGGCTGCAAGTCCGGGCGAAAGCGAGTGCGCGTGCGCGTGCCGGCCGCCGCTCATCAGCGTGCGCGCGCTCAGCAACACGAGCGCACACGTCACAGCGGCGGGCGCGCGGGTCGCGGCCAGCGCGGCGGCCGGCGTGCCCGGGTGCGCACCGCCCTGCCGGGGGGCGTTCTTCACCCGCGAGGAGAAGGACTTCGCGGGAGTGTGGGTGGCACTCTGGAGCGGCCTATGCGCCCTCTCGACCTTAATGACGCTCACCACGTTTCTGATTGACTCTCAGCGGTTTAAATATCCTGAACGTCCTATCGTGTACCTCTCGGCTTGCTACTTTATGGTCGCGCTAGGATACCTGGCGCGCTTGCCGCTCGGGCACGACGAGGTCGCATGTGATGGCGCGCTGCTCGAGACGTCTGCGAGCGGTCCGAGCGCGTGTACTCTCGTCTTTATTCTCGTCTACTTCTTCGGTATGGCCTCCTCGATCTGGTGGGTGGTACTCTCGTTCGCATGGTTCCTCGCCGCCGGGCTCAAGTGGGGCAACGAAGCGATAGCGGGCCACGCGCAATACTATCACCTGGCCGCGTGGCTCGTGCCCGCCGCTAAGACCGTGGTGGTGCTGCTCGCGGGAGCCGTCGACGGTGATCCCGTCGCCGGTATCTGCTACGTGGGTAATTCCTCTCCCGAGAACTTAAAGAAGTATGTGCTCGCGCCGCTCGTCGTCTACTTTGCTCTAGGTTCTACTTTCTTATTGGCCGGGTTCGTGTCACTGTTTCGCATCCGTTCGGTGATCAAGCGGCAAGGCGGTCTCGGCGCCGGCTCCAAAGCGGACAAGCTCGAGAAGCTGATGATCCGGATTGGCGTGTTCAGTGTGCTGTACGCGGTACCGGCGGCCGTGCTTATCGGATGCCTCGCTTACGAGGCCAGCGGATACGAGAGCTGGCTGCGGCGAGTCGCGTGCGGCGCCAGCTGCGGGGACCGACCGCTCTACTCGGCGCTCATGCTCAAGTACTTCATGGCGCTCGCGGTCGGCATCACCTCCGGCGTCTGGATATGGTCCGGCAAGACGCTCGACTCGTGGCGACGCGTGTGGCGCGGGGCCGGGGCCGGCGCCGGGGCCCGCGAGCCCCCAGCCGCACAGCGCGCGCTCGTCAAGGGTTGCGTGTGACAGGCGCCCGCGGCGCCGCCCGCCGCCCCCGCGCTCCCCGGACCCGCCCCCGCCCCGCACACGCCAGCCATCACACTGCCCCACGGCGCCGCCTCCGCGCGCTCCGGCCAGCCGCTCTCCGACTACGGACCTGTTTAGTCTACCATTGGAAACTCTTACAAACTGTAACCTCGATAAAAGTTTTCTTTACGACTGACGAGACCGCTTAAATAGCTTCAGTGTCTTATGTGACCTGTGAGTGTCTAAAATATTGAGTGGTCGATACTTTTGATGTGAGACGGTGAATGACAGTGAAGTGGGACGTGAGGCCGAGTGGCGCCGCGCGTCGCGCGTTGTCTAGTCCCTGTATACAAACGCGCGACGCACAGATATACGTAAATAGTTTGTAAGCGACCGACACTATACAACCGATTAGCGTTAGTTGAGTTTATACTAGATATTTCCAAGAGCATTGTCTCCGTTTTGTATTTGTGTATCCAAAATTGTAACTGATTCAATTTTGAAGGTACGACAACAACGTTCTAAGTTGTATATAAATGTAATACTTGCAATATACCACGTCGAATTCAATAATAAATACATTATTAAACTTAATACGTAAATGGTGTTTTGGTAATATATAAATTTGGTACCTTCTCAATAACAGTAATTTCTGGGATGCTTACCGTAACACACACATACAGAGTCTGGTACGAAACCTTATTAAACTACAAATACGATGAAATATTTTGTTGAGTGTACTGATAACTTTAGTACCTGTGCATTTCCGCAGGGGCACTGTAGGCGAGGCGCGCATCGTGAATTGTTTTCAAACAACTAAAGAATGTTAAAATGTTCGTCTGCAGTGCGCGCACTCTATGCTTCCCCAATCAATATGTTAACAAAACAATGATCAACCGCCGCACCGCCGCACCGCCGCACCGCCGCACCGCCGCACCGCCGCACCGCCGCACTGCCGCACCGCCGCCGCAACCAATCCCTACCTCGTTACAGACTTTTCGCCGCTGCGGTAATGTTGCTGTTAACTGCGCGCAGTACAATTTATAACCCCTTTTACAATACTGCGATATGACGCAACGTTCTTTCGTCGTGGTGCGCGCCTATACTTAGTAGATATCTGAAGAAAATAACATATTCCATCGTATTTTGAGACCCAAACACGTACTCACTGGTTCAAGCCTACTCGCTTTTTGAAATATCTATAAATTCTCCCAAGTATAGGTATATGTAAAAAAATAAGATGCAAAAACAAAACCTTAATCTACTGATTTAAGTTTTATCTGTATTTTCAAGAGTTACTTTTTAATCAATTTAATGATAATTTCGACACATGAGCCACTATGACTGTAAGAAACGATCTAAATTAAAGTAAGTTCCTTCAAAATAATAATCCAACTTAAAATGTATAAAAATATTATATACCAACAAATATTCCAGTGAAATGATTTATTGTTATCAAAACAGTTCTACCTTACAAAGCTTACTAGCTGTCGCTACTAATTTTTATAACCAAAATAAGACAATAAAACAATTTACTGCTATATTTTTGAACAATAATTTAATTTCTTGTGATGTTAAAAGAAATTTGATTCTTTGCAATTATTTAATTGTACTTTAAGGAACAAGAAACATTCTGAAATACAGGGCAGTAGCCGTTCGGTTTAATGTTGTTTTTGAAGTCAAATTTATGTACTTTTGAGCACAAAACATGCTCTCGTCTAGTTGTGGTATCTTACAATTTGCTTTCAAATAAATCAAAGCTTTTGTTTAACTTTATCAGAATGAAATATATTTCAGAAATTTCTGTATGTAAAATAGCTACCGTTGTTTCAAAGTACCCGTAAATCCTGTCGGATTGATAACATAATTCTCGTATGTATAATGTTCATTTTATTTCTCTTCGTTATTTGTATACAAATACTGTGATCTTTTTGTAAATAATGATCTAAGACCGAAATTCATTACTATTCCGTATGAGCGATAGAAATATCTTGTAGTTATCGCTTTTTCGAAGTAGTTCCGAATTTCTATATATAACTCGTAGTTTGACAAATTCCTTACTTAGATTATGTTAAAAAAATGTAAATAGTGCCATAATGTATGCTGCCTGCCGTTAGCTGTTAATGAAAGTAATCTGGAAATACAGGAAAGAGACCTCTACGAGTCTGAGTTTCTCACTATTTTTAATAGTTTATTGTGCGAATGTACAAACTTACAATGTTCTCCATTTTATTATTTACTCGTCATATATATCTAAAAAACAATGCATGAGACATTAACATAGTGGATTTTTCGATATTCGTCGATCTTTTTGTCAAAATTACATATATAATGCAGATAATAAAAATTAAAGATGAGTCAGACTGATAGATGGTTTCTTTACGCCGCCATCTGTTGACGATTAGTTATAACTTGTATAACGATACGCTAAGCTAGATGGCGCTGTATACAATCAATCACCTGCGCAGTCTAGAATAAAAGACAAATAACATGAAAGAAATAATAATTGCTTACAAAACGAAATGCTCAAATTTTGGATACATTTGTAAGAATTCAGTTAGTGTCCTTATTTGTTCAATGTGTCTTGTATGTTATATTAAACTATTCGTACTTGTGTAATTAATAAAATATTAGACAAAGTTGTAAATTGTATGGACGGGTACCGCAGCCGTTATCCACATGAAAATAATTATGTAATTTATTTTATATCTATCTGTAGATAACAAATAAATCGACTTTTTATGAACGTGAGCATTTTTCTTTTCATCTTTTGACGTATGATTGCGTACATTGTTTTGGAATTCATTAGACCTACTTATATCTGCGATTCAGCATTTTAAAATCGTATAGTTTTTATAGTTTATTTTATGTAAGTTAGTTGCAAACTAACACACAGTTAACACGACATTAATCTAACATTATATTAATAAACAGTTGGGTAAAACTTTATCGTCCACAAACTGGCTACAATACATTTTTAGGAAAGAAGGATTCGCTCCTTTCCCCTACCTTTGATTTTAGTTACAAGCAGTAGATATTTTTTTATTATTACGTTATACCATATTTAGAACTTTTATATAGTATCAGCTTGAATGCACGACGCATTACATTACCTATATCTAAGAGTAAAATAATGCCTAGGTTAGATATATATTTTAATGTCTGTTAAATCGAGTATCTTCATGTTTGTTCATAATAAAAAAACATTTCAGTCTATATTTTTATTCAATATCATTATTATCCACAGTAGGATACAAGTATCTAGATACGTTGATTTTATATCAATAAAAAAAAATCTTAATATCGCATTACCAAATGAAATCGCTTAATTAGTTCAAGAATAAAAATTATAACTCGCACTATTGAAGAAATTTGTTTTACGCTTTTCTTAATTTGACTATAGGTGGCACTTTTAGGCAGTACAATCCACGAGTTGACAGTATATTTAAAAATTAAAGTTAATTATTTTATAATATTGGTTTATTGATAAAAAATCTAAAACAATATAAACATGAAAAAAAGATCTATCAAATATTTCCATCGGAAAATTATTTGTTTTGTTTGTGCGTCACGTAATTAGAAACTCAATACAGAAAATGTTTTTTTATTTATTATTTTCGAACTGTCTAACTATACTGTTAGCCTTAAGGGCCCTGGAGCCATTAGAGGCAATGACAGCTTCACCGGGCTTGGAGGTACAGAAAATGTGTCGGCATCGTCCAACGAGTGTTATCTTGTGATGACTCTAAAATTAATTACTAAGCGTTGAAATGGTGGCTTTAAAATGATATTTGTTGAGGAAATTTCAATATATAATTCTGGTAGGTAATAATCAACTTCGCACAATAATGCACATAATACCTTGAACCTTCGTTTTATTTATTATTAACATTAATATTGACATCACAACATTGATATAATATTGACATCACAAAGCGTTTTTTTGGCATGTTTGTTTATTTCGAATGCTATATTATACCACTTTTAAAGGTGTAATAATTAATAAATATTAATTCATGGGTCTTATTTTCAACAAATAAACAGTTAAATCTATGGTTTTAATCCTGTTCGCCACATGTCAAACGAGACAATTATATAAATGAATTACTCTTTCATAATCAAGTTAACATGTAGTAGTCCTAGAGGCGACTCTGCAGAGTTCCACCACCATGGTTTTTTTGTTATTAGAGTATAAAACCACTTTATAATCAATATGTGACAATCTTTGGCAAAGTTGAAAAACATGAATTGAATAATTTATATCTGATTGTAGATATTAGAATGATATCAAATTAGCCAATCTATGAGAGGTAAAGCTTCCTGCCACCTGTTCCAAGATGTTGGTTTGAAGTATGTGTTCCAGTATATTAAGTACATTACACTGATTAAATAATTTATATTACGCTGAAAACTAAACCTTTCAAACGTAGGTACTTCTATTGGCTTAGTGTATTTCTTATTTGCTATATTTACAACAAAACAGCCAAATGCAGACAGGCTATTTATTCCTATTTTTTTCGTTTTATAAAAATACAATAAGCAAGATACTAATCCCAAAAACTATACATTCAGTCAAAAAAGTATCGGGAATGGATGACTTATTCATGATTACAAATTCAATTTTTTTTTTTTTGTTAAATTATGACATAATGTAGAATTCGTGACGAGAATTAAACTCAATTCCGGAAAAAGCTTTTAAAAAATGTTTTGTTGATTGGATTATTTGTTGGCGTAAATGTATCGTTTGAAGGAGCATGCTTTAAAGGCTATAAAATAATATGAATAACTAACATTATTGATTTTTTCCCGGGAACTTCTTTGACAGAGTAATATGCATGATTAGTAATGCATGTACGGTATGATTATTTATATTTTTAAATCTAGAAAATAATGTCTAAGTACATACGCATGCTAAGACAAATTCTACTTTTTTGTTTGTATTAATGGCCAATCATTCGAAGTTCTACTTAAATTACTATGTATCACATTACAAATTACGTATTTCGAATGGACAGATTTGTAATTATAATAAAGTCAAAGTATTTACTATAATAAGTCTTCTATTCAGAACATTCGATCTTCCGACATTACTAACACTTCTAAAGATATAACACTATATGCTATTCGTGTCCTAAATCTTCTACATAATACTCGACAGTTGACTTTCGTCTACATAATAGAAAAAAAGAAACAATGATAGTGACTCAGCTATCGCTAGGTATAAGAATTATCTACGTTAAAACTAAATTAACCATTACATTTGTAAACAATATTGAGCGTTTATAATTAATAATTTATAGTAAACATTCTCTCCGGGTCATATTATACAGAAAGGAGTCAATCCAAATTTTAATATTATGTAGCTGATTTCATATAATATTAAAATTTGGATTGACTATTATTCTCTCTGTGTGTTCTCGTCTGCGTCAGGGTTTCGTCAAATTAAATAATGATGTATAATTCTGATTAACAAAGCCTTTAATTACAATATTACCAATATACTGACCTAAACAGACTTCTTTGCAAACACAGTGTTATCAAAAAAACAATGGTTGATAACTCACTTTGACTATCTTACAAATACGACAAAGTTAAAAATATAAATCTAGCGTGACTACCTTAGAATACTAATTGTACATTTATTGTTCAATGGTACATTGTATAAATAAATATTGAAAGATTCTAAATTAATTTTATGAAAAAAAAACTACCGGCTAAATGTCCAATAGCACATCAAAATTAAATACCTACATAAACAAATACTGCAGTGCATAAAGTTTATATATTTTGAATTTAATTTTCGAACTACACTTAATGGATTCATAAACAATGAAAATAATTTCTTGTAGTGCTAAACTTTATAAATATTGTTAGGTTTTATCTAAAAAAAAACAGACATCACCGGATATAATAAGTAGTATGGTATACAATAAGTTTGTTATTGCAGGCCATGTCTATAGTTGCCAATAATCTTGCGTTACTCGCAAAGCCTCCCTTCTCAGGCCCGGTGGGTGGGTGCCCACGTAATGGTGCGTGCGGAATTTTTACGACTAAAAATTTATAATTAAAATAATACACCAATATTTCAGAAAAACCTTTCTACTCCCCGCACCTCGTCCTGTATTTAATTTTTATATTTCGCGCAAATCGAATTCCAATATTGGCATTCCTATTACAATGTCTACAAGTCCTCAAATTAAACTTCATTTATACACGGTCAATCAAGAATACCTTGAAAACTAAGTTGGAAGACCTCCCACGCTATTACGTGTTGCTAAGCACGCATTCTAGCCTAACAGCAGTGCAAGATATACCAGCAGAAAATGGTATACCGGTTGTGTTTCCACAGGATTTGTCGCTGTATAGCTGTGCTATACAGTATAGCTTCGCTCGCGTGTTCTACAAAATGTAAATCCTTAGATGAACGACATATGATATCGCTCACTTTTTTGTAGATCTTTTGAAAATCTACAATTATGTAGTATCTTAATTTGATATATCTCTTATGGTTTACTCAGCGTATGTCATTTAATCGCCTCAAAACAGTATTTTTTCCGAATTGATTCATCACTATCGTCACTGCTTTTTTCTTATATTACTTTATGTAATAAAATATATTCTATAACATGGCCAGATATCTATGATATAAAGGGAAAACCATGTAAATCGCATTAGTGGTTTTCGCGTGAAAAGAACATAAACGGACAGAGAGACGTTGAGTTTTCTAATATGTATAGATTGTTTTTTACACGAATATTTAACATAAAATATATGTCATGGACTACCATCATTGGAGGAGTAAAAAAAATTTCAGCTTGTAACTATACTATTGAAGTTTTGATTGAAGAATACTCCCTGACTGTAATCGTGCACGTTTGAGGTATCTTCGTGTACATATTGTTGTGCGACAGTGTACGGCGAATGCGCATGATTCTCATAAACTGATGGATGTATGATTTGAGGCTGTGTGTGCTGGTAGTGAGAAACATCCTGGATGTGAAGCTCCGTTTCTTGAGATTTAGAAAGGTCCTGTTGTTGATTTCTTTGAATAACCTGAAAACATTGTTAAGTGGTCACTGCTGTCCATGGCTATCTTAAGGGTAGGATTTCGAATCGCTCTAACTTATCAATAAGATTTTTTATGCATACCATGCAACCAGTTCAAAAAAAGGGAACCAAGCCGATCCCTCCCATTATCCTCCAAATGACATAACCTCACTTTTTTTAAATAATGGAGCGGGTCATAAATAATCAGCTTTATGCATACCTAGATACCATCTTTGAGTACGCAGATAACAGCACTGTGACTGAGAGGTATTTATCCAATCCGAAGGCTAACTTACAGGCACTCAATAATGACAGAGATCCCGTGGTCGAGCGCTTGAATATGAACCTTAGGTTCGTATCCGACTGGGGCAATTCGAACCTATCTTCTATTTTTCAGGGTTATTCTTTTCAGATAGTAGACAACCTCGATCTTCTTGGACTCTCTAACGGCTCAACTTTAAGCGCTCGATTGAATTAACAATGAGAACAACTGCCAAAAAATTGGGGGTCCTCTTTAAGGATAAGCGGTTTCTTTTTTATCGTTATAGGTTTGGCGTAGTGGCCACAATTTCACGTGATATTAAGTGACGATGTAGCTCAAGATGATAACACGCTAAACCTAGTGGAAATTTGGCTCTCAAGTGCAGCTGCCGGAACACACCTATTAGTGCTTGGCGACAGATTTTTAACTGGTGGTAGCTAGCCAGACGGTTATTAGAAAATGCCCTACCACCATGCTCTGGTTTCCTCACGATGTTTTCCTTCACCGAAAGCTCAGGCTCATTGCAAGGATTCGAACTCACGTCAATCAACGCGAAGTCATACACGCTACCACTGAGCCATCATTGCTTCAATTATTTCCCACCGGTTCAGTTACTTAGCTTATATCAAGCACAAGTGTGGTCATGTATGGAATACTGCTGTCACCTTTGGGATGAATCAGCCAAATATCAATTGGTCATATTAAACTCCACTGAGTGCCGAGCTCGCCGACTTATTGTCAATGAAGCACTGATGAACGCAAGAATGCTAAGTCTAGAGCATCGACGTAAGTTAATTTGCCTCTCAGTGTTTTACAGATTACACTATGGAGAGTATGTACTGGAAATGCACGAGTTAATTCCGACCAACCGCCCAACCCGTTCCACCGCAGGACAACTAGAGGCCATGAGGGTTTCCCTTTCCACCATTGAGTAGTACACATTCCCTCAATTCGCACGAAGCGTTACTTACCATCAGGTGAGATCGAGGCCAAATACATACTTATGCTCCAAAAAAGAAAAACAAAGCCACACGGTGATTATCTATTCTCCGATAGATGGCCTGTGCACAAACGCATTTTCTTTAGTCATCAGCATAGTAGTATTTAAGTCAGATCACAGAATACTTTACTCGTATAGTCAGATGTTACTTGATGCTATCGCAGTTAATAGTACAAACTTAAATTTCTATAGCCACAATACTTACTTAAAATGTTTTAAATCCCGAAAAGATTTCCTATTTTGGTCATTTATTTTGTATTTATGACTTATTCGTCAGTATCAGCTGTATTCGAATATTGGATCAAGATGTTTGTAACACTGAGTTAACTAAAATATAATACTTAGATTTACAATGTAAGTAAAATGCAATTATAATTTAAAAAAAATTTACGCGTAAAAATCATTAAATTGTATTACAAAATCTTACCTGGTTTTGATACTTGCACCTTTTGAATCTTCCATACAGCGATGAATATGGCAAATTGAAATGTATAGCAGCTTGATTAATTGACATCTGACCAATTCTGTAAAATAATAAATTTATATCATTTTTTTTCATTAGGAACGCAATTGTATTGTTGTACATATAATTAGTTGTATGCAGCAACGGGTTGCTGTAACCCTGGATGGTTTTTCAAAACGTAAATAACGTGCGTATTCGAATGCAACGTTGTGTGAAAATAAGTTGAATCAAAATCCATACTAAAGAATGGAAGGAACTTGAAAAGCTGCGTAGTAATGAATTCAGTAAGTATCCAGTTGGGAGCGCGAAGCTCACCGCCCAAAGTATTAATATAAAGTCTCACCTCACAGCCTCGAGGGCTTCCACCATCGCGTTTTCAGACCAGGGTGTCGGATTGGTTCGGGACAGTTCGATCCCCTCTCGTTTGCATCGGCCGTAGAGTGTTCCTAGAAACATTAAACCCGTCACAGTAACTCGCCGAATGACCGATGTTATCCTATCTAGCGCCTTTTTTAAATAACAGTACAGCAGAGTGACGAAGCTGTACCTGTTGGCAAGCACAGTACAATCCAGAACCAGTGGCGATCAGCAAGAGATTAGCAATGAACGCATCGCCAGTCGTCGATATCATGCCGGCCTG
Organism: Saturnia pavonia; assembly: GCA_947532125.1. NCBI lineage: Eukaryota > Metazoa > Arthropoda > Insecta > Lepidoptera > Saturniidae > Saturnia > Saturnia pavonia. The sequence goes on along the minus strand of OX383907.1, from coordinate 16,593,815 downwards.
AGTAAGTACTAACAGTTTACACCGGACTAGACATACACCGGCTGAATCCGAAACAAGACGCGCATAGGCGAATCAATATCAAAAAATATTTTATTCAATTTAAGCCGCAAGAAAAGGCACTTATGAACGTCAAGCACTACTACCGGTTCGGATAACGTCCCAGTCATCAAGAAGAACCGGCAAGAAACTCGATCGGTCATATCTTTTTTTTATCAACTGCACAACGATATTTCTTACAGTTAATAATCATATAAATAAATCAACCGAGAGGGAGTCACTTCCAGACATCACTATAATTTACATAATGGTCCACGCTATAATAACCTTTTGACAGTATTTTGACCTGCTTGACATGGCCCTTGAACACATTATCTGACAGATCAGTAATATGCTTCAGGATCTTGTTATAGATACTAAGGCTATTTATTACCTAAAAATGTTTAATTAGTCTTACAAAGTCTAAAACACGATACGACTAATTTATGTTTATTTCTAGTAGGTATTAAAACTGTGCTGATCTTTGATAAAGTTTTACGAATATACATTAGATTATCAACAATATTGGGAGGGCAAAGACAAGATATTAAACTCATTAGATATCATGAAACTTATTCTTAACGGGCATTTTACTATATGTCTACTATATGTGTACTATATGTCTGCCACAATGCTAAACGCGTGATAATGGTCTGCCATTATTATTTTCTGGTAATAATAATAATATATTTTCAAATATCAAAACGGCAGACGTGGTCAAATGCATTTAAAAATAGCCAAAAATAGATACCTGTCTTACCTGAGCACCCGCCGCGTCTACCACTTTGGGCTTAGTGAGTCCCCATGTCATGTACGGTAGGTATAGGGGCCTCAATGTACAAAAACCCAGGTCTGGTCAAATACATACAGGTAGCCGTTCACTGGCTGTGTTCACATGCTCTGTGGTCACGATCCATTCGGGTAGAACAGGTCAACCAGCCAGCTATGGCAATTTCCTCGTTCGTTACTCAGCAGGGTGCACCACGTGTAAGTGAAGTTTCCTTGGGTGTCTCAAGTCAAGATGTTATTTAACCCCGTTACACACACCACGCAGACCTTATTTGTATTTCAATAGCATTGTTCACATTAAAGCGACCCGATAAAACTATCGGCAACTACACATTTACCGGACGTTCGTCAGGTGCAATTGACATGCATTAGGTGCAAGGGAGGTTGGCTCGGGTGTCTCAGTTCTCAAGATGTTATTCAACTCCTCAAAGGCCCTTTCTAGAAGCCTGATAGTATTTGTAAATGGTCAAACGCAATCAATGGCTGTCAATTGCTTCAATGCTACACACATACGCATAAAAATTAACAATCTTATGGCACGTGTTAGCACAGAGTGAAACCACACGCTGATAATTATACAAATTGACGCATTAAATCACCTCGGAAGTTACATAGCCAGAAAATAACTGCACTTAAATTAAGTTAATTTTAACATTAATTAACTGAAATACTTTTTATTCTTCAGCATACTCGACAATTTACTATTATCATCATAATTCAGGAAACTACAAAATGTACGTATACAAGCTACTTACAAAAAAATAACACTTTGGCTGACCCACCAGCACACGACAGACGCGATTTTCTCTACCTTAGTCAGTTTTCAACTTTGGAGGGTTCAATATTTTTTCAGTAAAAGTTAGAAATGCGAACGAAATCTCTTACGGTTTTACGTTTAGTTCGGATTGGTGGAATCACTGATTTTAAAATCCCATTAACTAGCAACACATGAAATGTCATTTTACTTCTTGGGATTAAAAAACGCACTTTAGTTCAAAATTAAATATAATATTTTTACTTTAAAAAATGTGTGTTTTTGTCATGTGTAAGGACCTAATATTATGGTGAATGGATTGATCTGGAACCTGTAGGTATTCCGTAGTGTGAGGCGGCTCGCTGCACGGAGCAGGCACCGCAGCGGATCGAGGCAAGCGCGAGACGCAGGTCGGCGCGCCGCCACGCAGTCGGAGCTGCGTTGAACGGCGCTGACAGCCGAATGCCCTCACGCCGAGCTATCTTGTACAGCGTGCTGCTAGGTATCCCTGAACAAATACTTAACATTTTTCTTAAGGGAAACCTTCTTTGGACACTAATTTTATAGTAACGTTTTATATAGATAGATGAAAGGTACTTGGCCAGAAACAGAAAAAGAAGTAACTAAGCTTGATGAGGTTGAAAATGCAATGACCTAATAAGACACACTTTTAATGTTCATTTGATATTTATTTAAAAAAGTTTAAACTTGTTATTGTTATATTTGCAGCCGTTCGATGTGCTTGTTGAAGTGTGACTCCTTGTTGCGAGTTAGTCGCGTTGTTACGCTTTGCTGAATTCAGCAGTTTCCCCGTAGCCAAGCAATGCTATTATAAACCGATAAAGCTTTTGAGCACATAGCTTGTAGAATAGCTAGCGATGAGGCCAAAAAGTTTTTCAGCTGCTATCATGCACCGAAAGGACACAGTACTGGCAGACCCGCCACAAGGTGAACCGACGATCGAGACAAAAATGGTGAAAGGTAGCCGTTGGCATCAAGTCAAACAATCCTTGGAACACAACCCATTATACAAACGGTACAACACGCACAAGGAGGCAAAGTCTCTCCTTAGACTTAAAGATTCTATATCGTTTGTAAGTTTGGGATAGTCACATAGCTCGTTTGTCAGCCGAGTCAAATAGACCAAGCTGGTATCCAGGTGCTCCCACCCAGGAGGTGCGATTTCTTTAGCAACAGCAGTTTTTGCCCCGGAATGAAGTAACGGTTTGCTCTATTCAACACACCGAGCTTTTTGGACGTCTGCTTGACCTTGTCTCCTAAATATCTACGGAACTTAACGTCACTGGAGATGTCGACACCCAGGATCCCAATACTCTTAGAGATGGTAAGAGGTGTATGCTGGAACTGTGGGACTTTAACTTTGGGACGGTAAATGGGGTTTTCTTAGCGGTAAACACGTAAACGTGTCTTAGTGTTGATTTTGACCAAATTATCCCGAACCTAATCGGAGACGCTAAACAAAGTACTCTTGTAAAGTTTCAATTTTATCACATGTATTTAATATTTCAATGTAGTGATAATAGTACAAGCAGCTACAAGGCAGCTACCGTTAAGATGCATGTGCTGGAAGACACTAGTAGGTGCCTGACACCAAATTTTCATCACGAGGATTGTTGCTAGCTAGACTTGGTTTAGAAAGTAATCTAGCGTCATGCTATTATTTAATTACTATATATCCTTCACTGAAAACTGAGACTCACAAAAGACTGGTATGATCACAAATCATATGTTCTCCAGCTGATCGATACTTAATGGTCACTGTATCTATAAACAAATCAAACAGGAACTCGGTCCCATCAAAAGTTATGCAACGATTGGTTGCTTAAACAACATGCCTAAATAGGAACTGCTCGTATCAGTGTATGTTACTTTTTTTTTTTTTTTTTTTTTTTTTTTTTTTTCGAACTGACTATACTGTTAGCCTTAGGGGCCCTGGAGCCTTTACGGCTTTTACAGCTTTACCGGGCTTGGGGGCGAGCGCTTAGGGCACTCAGCCACGAAAGCTAAGCAACAACATCCGAGGGTGCCAAAGTGGCCGAACCTCGGCTCGGACTGTTGCGCGTATGCAATTAAGTCGCGATCTGACTAAATCCCTATCATTCGATATAAACTAACTATACATATATACATGTTTCTGCCCCCTGGGAGGAGGGAAGGAACATGTGTATTTAGTGGTCTGAAATTTTTGTCTACTCTAACTAGGCAAAAAAAGAAAAAAAAAAGGTCCCTTACAGAACCTATGTACCTATGTGTGTTGTGCATGTGTGTATAATGCAGTGTCATGTATGGCTGTGAAAGCTAGTGATTGTAGAGTCACTTGTATCGCGCGAGCGGCTGCTTGGCTCAAGGGCTCCATGCCGATGGATCGGACCTAGGCTTGAGTTGCCGCAGAGGAGGGCGGTCGTGGCGGGTGTGCGGGAGCGAAGTTAACCGTACGTCCCCTGCGGAGGGAACGGTGGTTTCGCGGGCGTGGGCGCGAGCACGCATATGTTGCGGGAGCGGACGCGTAGAAATTGTTAGCGTTCTCGATGTCGTCATCGGGATCGACAAAGAGATTTCGCGGACGGCGTTTATAACGTTTGGCAACGGGGATCGAGTTGTCTGGGACGTAGTTCACGGTGGATTTTACGAGCGGGTTGGGATGATTCGAAGCGCTATCGAAGTATCTCCTGGTGAGATATTTCACATAGGCTTCTATCGAGGGAAGCCTCATGTCCCTGTGCAGGTCCATGTTCCTAACGAAGGCTGGAGGGTCAAGCAGGCGACGGAGAAACCGATTTTGGACTCTTTGCATGCGGGCAAAGTTATGTTTGGACATATGCGCGAACGCGGCGCAGCTATACGTCAAGATCGGACGGACGCACATCTTGTACAGTGTGAGCTTATGTCTTAAGGACATTTTGCTTACCGAACTGAGCAAGGGTCGCAAGCGGGAAAGGATCCAGATGGCCCTATTCCTGACTATAGTAACGTGTGCGTTGAAGTTAAGCTTCGAGTCGAGGGTGACACCCAGATATTTAGTCTTGGTGGCCCAAGGGATATTCGTACCGAATAATGAGAGGGGTCCTACCGTGCGTGGTAGTTTGCATGTATGCGGTTCGAACATAATCGCGGCGCTCTTTACCGGATTAATAGCTATTCGCCACGTTCGAAACCACTCCCCGAGAGTGGTTACGGCACGTTGGACTGCGCAGGCGAGATTTTTTCTGTGTCTGTTTGACGCATATATGACTGTGTCGTCAGCGTAGAGCCCTACCTCGACCCCGGGGGGCTTCGGGAGGTCGCTGACGTACAGATTGAAAAGGCAAGGCGCCAGAATGGAACCTTGCGGGACGCCTGAGCGTATAGGGTGGGCGGTAGATAGTACTCCTTCCACTCGGTAGTGGAAGGTGCGGTCGCGTAGAAAATCGTGAACTAGATGAACTAACCTATCCGGGACTTCTAATTGATGTAGCTTGTGGACTAGTCCGGCATGCCAGACCTTATCGAAGGCCTTAGCTACGTCGAAAAAGACCGCAAGCGTACGGGCGGGGGCGATACTACTTTTGGCAAAGTTGCTCGTGATGTGCTCCGTGAGGCGGTGCACTTGATGTGTACACGAGTGTCGGGCGCGAAAACCGAACTGTTCGGGAGGGTATAGATTTTTAATATCTATAACGGTTTTGAGACGGTTCAGAAGGAGCCGCTCGTAAAGTTTCCCTAGTGTGTTTAAAAGGCTGATCGGGCGATAGCTATCGGGAAGCGAAGCTTTTTTGCCGGGCTTGTGAATACCTATAACTATAGCTTTTTTCCAGACGGCTGGAAAATAGCAGTGGGCTATGGCTACATTGAAGATGCAGACCAAAAGAGCTATGAGGTGATCGGGAAGAAGTTTAAGTACTTCATTCCTGATACCGTCGGGGCCGGGGGACTTTCTAGGCTTAAGGCCTTTAATAACAGAACAAATCTCGTCATGCGTGACCGGGTTTAACGTTTCCGCGGGGGGAATCGTCGTTAGTTCCTGAACGGCGGTCTCGATGGTTTCGATGTGGGCAGTGTCTACGTTGTCGCAGTTTGGAGAGCACTGGCTCTCCAAGCTTGCGGCAAGGCATTCTGCCTTATCGTCACTATCGAACGCGGGTGGGAGATCGGGGCCCCTTTCGAGGGGCGGCATCAGGGCGGAAGCTTCTAACTTCAGAGAGCGGGCGAGGTTCCAGTAAGCCAGATGGGACGGCTTGAGACCCTCTAGGAGGTTATCCCACCGGTGACCTCTGTACTCGCCGATGCGAGTTCTAACCTCTCTCTGAAGTCGCCGTAACCTACAGGTGTTATCCCTCGTCGGATAAGAATCGTGTGCACGTGTCGCGGCGTTCTTTTCAGTGATTAACGCTCGTAAGCCGGGGGGGAGTATAAAACGGCGTTCGTTTGCCGCTTGCACCTCTCTCGAGGCCTCCCTTACACCGGTTTGGAGGTAGTCGACCAGGGAATCGATCGCTAAGTCGGCGTCTGCTGTTGACTCTAATACGTCGGGGATCCTAGCTAAGCTGGACGGGGTAGCGTTATCGGTTAGGTAACGATTTAATATCGCGTAGTCAACTACTTTGACTTTTGGCGGACTGGGGTCGAACGATTGCCCGAGTTGTAAGATAACCGGGCGGTGATCGGAGTCCAGTTCGTGTACGACTTCTATAAGTCGTAACCGAAGTGAGACACCTTTGAGGAGGGCTATGTCAAGTACTGTCGGTTGACAGTTATCTTGAAAGTGCGTGGGCTCTAGCGGTGCTATGACGTCAAAGCCGAGCACATCGCATAGTAGGTCGAGAATAACCCCGTTAGGGGTGTTACGCGAGTTGTTGAAATGGGTGTGACCGCTATTGAGGTCGCCTGCTATTATTACGGATTGACCGAGTGAAAGTAGCGCCTCCAGATCGGACTGAAGGAGTCTTTTACTCGGGGAGAGATATGCAGAGACAAGCGTGATTGACGGATGGCCAGTCATGCCTATTCTACAGATGGACACTTCCATATTGGTAAGTGCGGGAGGGTCTATTGGCATGCAATAGAGGGAACGCTTGTAGTAGATGAGCGTGCCGCCTCCTCGGGTGGCACGGTCATTTCTGACTATATTGTAATTTGCTATCTTAGGGTCGCGCCTACTGGGTTTAAGAAGTGTTTCTTGTACTAGAAATACGTCTATCTCCCGTTCCCTAAGAAAGGTGGATACTAGGTCCCGTTGTGGAAGGAGGTTTCGCGCGTTAAAGAAAGAGATGTTGAGACTCCTAGGTTTAATGCGAGCCATTTATAACCGTTATCTATTTCCCGGCACGGGCCAGGCGCATTAGCGTCGCTGTCATCAGGGGAAAACGCCTGATGGATTCGGCGGGGCCGTACTCAGTGACGCACTGGTCGTATGCCAGTACTTCCTGAGGGTCATGCTCGCGGAAGAGCATGACCATGTAGTCAACGCCGCGGCGCGTGCTAACGGGCGGGGAGGCCTGAGCCTTAGGAGGCTGAGGGCGGGGAGTAGAGACCCATGCTGCCTGAGGGGCTCGCATGGCCGGAGGGGGTGCGCGGGGTGCGAGGGTGGCCGCCACCGGGGCGCGGGAAGCGCCCGGGAGGCTGGGAAAGGCTTCTGGCGTGAGCAGAGGCATGGGTTGACTATTGGCGGCGGGACGTGCCTTCTGAGGAGGGGTGTGTCGCTCTTGCCTTGGGCGCGTAGGGCGCATAGGGCGCGTGGGACGCGGGGCACGGGGACAGCCGCGATAGTTCGCGGGGTGACCCGCGTTGCCGCATAGCACGCAGCTCGGAGGGGTAGACGACTCGCGAGTGCGCGTGCACTCGCTTGTCGCGTGGTCCCCGAGGCACTTAACGCACCTGGGACGTAAATGGCAGTTACGGGCCGAATGTCCGTACAGCTGGCAGTTGTGGCACTGCGGAGGGCTGCGGTTTTTGTGTGGGGGCTCTACGGCTATTCCGGAGAGCTCGCACACTTTCCTGACATTAAAGATGGCTCTGCCCTCGGGGGTCAGATCCAAGATAACTACGACCATATCTAATGGTCGGTTTTTGGATTGTCCGCCGTGCATTCTATGCACTTCGCGGACAGGGAGGGCCTTCGCTAAGAGGTCAGTTTTGACCTCCTCGGGCGTGATTTCCACCGGGATGCGGCGGATTACAACCCGGAGGTGACGCTCATCGTCTAGGGTGTATGAGTAGTAGTGTAGGTTGCTTGCTCGGAGCAACTTTGTGAACTGACGGTGTTCGTCAGAAGTGGTTACTTGTACGCGGATACCGTTGGCCGTGTTACTGGCCGAGGTATAATTAATTTTTAAGTCTCTAAGCTTGTCCGCGAGCTTAGTCCAGACCGCCTTGTTTTGGACTACTACCGGCGGTGGGCGACGCGCCTTTCTGCCGGCAAAAGTACCGGCAGGCGCTGAGGGCGCTGCGGAGCGGGGGGCGTGGCTGTTTAGCCCAGTTTTCTGCGCCTTTTGTGGGCGGGACTGAGTCTCCGGAGACTCGGGACGCGAACGCGATGCCCGTTTGGCGGGCTTGTTTTTTTGAACGAGGGTGAAGCCCTCGTTATCTGTGACTATCGCCGTGTCCATTTCGTTGGACTCGGGTTCGGGATCCGGATTAGTGGGCGAGTAGCTATTGTTCGTAGCTACTAGCGTCGGCGTGTCCGCTTCGGGAACTAACGACGCGAAAGAGTTCTTGATCGGCAGCGCAGAGGGCGCTGGGATCGTGACTTGATTGCCCGGGGAACGCGAGCGCGATGACGGCCGTTTGTACGGCGTCTGACGGTGAGCGCGGGGTGCCGTTGAGCGGGAGCGCGAGACGGGCTTCTTGTCCGTCGCGTGGGGCGCGGCGGGGTCGCTGGTGGCCTCGGTGGCCTGTGCGACAGCAATGGCGGGTTGCGCGGCCGCGATGGCCCTATTGAAATCCGTCCATATCGACGGGTGTAGGCTTGTTGCGAACGCAACGAAGCTTTCCAAGTCTGCCATTCCGGCGGCGGCGGTTGGGCGGGCGGGGGTGAAGTTAAACCTCCCTGCCGGAGAGGCAGGGGGGTGCGCCGAGTGAATTTAAACGGCTATCCCGAGCCGTGTAAAGGGACCTGCGGGTCACGGTGTAATGACTCGCAGGAAAGAACCTACCGGGCCCTACGTGGAGGTCCCTATCAATCCCGAGGCAGAGAACGCAGCCGGTATAAATACCTAGCTACGCCCAAACAGACACTCGGGGATGGATGTGTAGCAGGATCGGAAGGGTGGGAAGGAGACACTCAGGGCTTGACTATGACTCTATCAAGGGCCAAGATTCCTGAGCCCGACCAAGTACTATCGTTTGCCTCTGAAGGAGGCAACCGAGGGGCGCTTGGGTCACGCACCCACTTGCTTTAGTTGGCACCGTCAGGTATCAGGCAAGTGACCACTAAAGTGTGGATTTCGTCGAATAGAAACAATTTGCTCTTAAAAGAGCAGTTTTATGGTTGTGCAGCGCGACACAATGGGTGCGAGCGAGACGGCGATACGCAGGTGCGGCGCAGGTGCGATGCAGGTGTGCAGCAAAGCCGGTCGGTCGTAAAACTTCACAAAGGCGGCAGAGAGCGGTCGTAAACACGTCCGTTCCCGCCGTGTATGTTACCAACCACAACCTTAAGCACGGTGAAACTGTAAAAGCTGTTTGAGGTTTCAAGGCCCTTTCGGCTAACAGTAATAAAAAAATTAAAAAAACCAGAACCATCAAACCTTCAATGAGTATTAAGAACTATTTAAAGTATACATGGCATTTTTCTCAATTAAATTGTTTAAATTTTTTGAGTTTATATACAAACTTAAACGGTCAAAATTGACAAAAACATTTTTTATTTTTAACTACTTCTTGTGGCTTTTGCAAAATGCAGAATCCTACTGCCTTCTTTGGTAAATTTTAGTCATTTATTTAATTGACAAGGAAGCAAGCCTGCATGTAGTGATGATGAATAGAAGTATATTCAGTAAATCCTTTTAATTAATTCAATATGTGATTGTTTTCGTAGCTAGCCTCAAGATCAGAATATTCGCAATGGGTGAGCCTATACACATTCGAGGTTGATATAAAACGTAACAATTTTAAAGTGGTTTAAAGCTAGTACTATGAGTGTAGCGCCATCTAGCGGCGCACTTACACAGCTACTAAAAAGGTACCGTATGCTTTGCTGGCTTTGTTAGCTGATATAGCGCCAGTTCTTAATGCCTGAAGAGCTCCCTTCAAATCTGCTTCACTCCATGACTTCGAAGCCCCTTCCTTTTTCGGAGTATCGATGCCCAGCCTGTGAGCTCGCTGCCAGAGAGTTGTAGACGGTATGCCGTAAGTCGCAGAAGCCTAAAGTGCCAATAAAACAAGTTATGTAACTTGTTATGTTGTATGAAAATCCACTATTTATATTTTTTACAAATATAAAAATAAAGCACGTCAATAAATTATGTCCCTATTTCTAGCATCCATTTTCTACAAAACACCTTTTTTAATCTATACATATAATCAAATTGAAGTATATGTTTATAACGTTAAAATAATATCTTTTTACTAAATGCATATGAAGGTACGGCACCTATAAAAGAACAAACCAATTTTTAAATTTTGTCTGTGTATCTGTTTGTTTCATGTAATCTCCGAAACGGTTGGACCGATTTTAGCGGGACTTTCACTGGCAGATAGCTGATGTTATAAGGACTCAAATCAAAATCAAATATACTTTATTCAATTTAGGCCCCAAGAAGGCTCTTATGAACGTCAAATATTACTACACTCCTACCGGTTCGGAAAACATCCCGAGAAAAAACAGCTAGAAACTCGATAGAGCTTAACTTTTACTTTTCTTTTAAATTCCAACTATACAAACAATATTTTCAGTTAATAATCATATTAATAATTTAATGAATGCACAGAGAGGGAGTCACTTCCAGACATAAATATCATTCACATAATGATCCACCCTATAATAACCTTTTCACAGTAAAACCTGCTTGACGTGGTCCTTGAACTCATTGTCTGGCAAATAAGTAGTGTGCTTCGGAATCTTACTGTAGAACCTAACACTATTACACAAAAAACTTTTATTACTCTTACTAAGTCTAAAACACGGTATGACTAATTTATGTCTATTTCTAGTATTAAATCTGTGCTGGTCTTTGACAAAATCTAGCTTGTCAAAGTTTTTACGAATATACATTATATTATCAAGAATGTATTGGGAGAGCTAATTTAAGATATGAAATTCCTGGAACTTGTTCTTTAGTGATTCGCGAGGTCTCATTTTGTATATTGCTCGAAATACCTGCTTTGTAATATAATATGGTGTCTACCTCAGCTGCTGAACCACACAGCAAAATACCGTAAGACATTAAGCTATGTAAGTAAACGAAATAGACTAACCTAGCAGTGGCAATATCTGTTAACTAGCGAATCTTATGTACTGCGGATGCGGCAAAAATTAACCTTCCCGCCAATTTTTTTTATTTGTGGACCTTATTGTAATTTTGAAGCAAACGTAATACCCAACAATACAGTATTATCAACTAAGCTTACTAAATTCTCTTCTATCTTGATACTACTATCAACACGCCAAATATTGGGCAAGGCAAACCTTATACATTTGGTTTTGTTTGCATTTAGCAGTAAATTATTTAGCAGTAAAATAAAATTTTAACAAAAGTATTATTTAATTGCCTAACCACTAAATCTATTATTTTTACTTTAAATATATATATAGGCGAACTCACAAAATTTCATCCATCCAAAATGCGTCCAACGTGCACACTATCCAGATATATATATATATATATATATATATGTCAGATATGCGAGTATAGGTATACTCTTAATATAATTCCAAAGTGTTAAACATGCGTAGTTATGAATAATTTGATGTTTTTTTTTAATGTGCACTGTCTAATTCGATTTCTTTTCTTGATTGCCTCGCCATGTCGACAATTAATAAGAGTATATAAAAAATAGTTAGTGAATGTTGCAATATCTATTATTTAGCTATTTTTGTAATGATTATTGTGAACTTTAATATGTTTTAGGTTTAAGCACAGAGCACAGGTTTAAAATACATGTGTACATAATTGAATACGTAAGTGAAAAGACCTAAAACGTGTAAATCGTTTTATAATAATAAAGAAGGTATTCGAAAAACTCGTAAAACTCGAATAGTACGAATAATGGTATTCGTAAAACTCGAATATCAAAATCAGTCAAATATTCCATGCCCTAGTCGTAAGTTTACGTTACTTACTTTAGTAAGGTTACTAAAGCTTCCTATAAGTTCAGGTTCCAGATCTTACAATGAGTCTAACTTTTACATGAGGGGAAAAAATATATTTCCCTGGTTAGAATTAGCGGTGTGTTTCAACAACGTGTACAACGACATTTGAAAGCAGGTGCCTTTCGTGTATATGCTTTTCGTGTATCCTACTTTTAGATAAATCGTCATTTATTATGTTTGTCATAAATTTAAGATCTCTGACATTAGTTGATAGAGTAGTTTATTAACCTTGGTGAGGCTCATATTATGCTTTCGTAGGGCGTCGAGTGCGTTTTCCATATCTTGCTGATTCCAACTCTTAGGGCTGCCTCGCGTCACAGTTTCAGGTTGGGTACTGCACGAATCATTCGTATCTTCACCGCTGAAATGATGTTGTTCTGAAAGATTGTTAAGCGCAAACATCGGTAAAGTATAAACCAAAAAATTCGACCACCTTGAAATTTCAAGAAGTATATATAAAAATTGTTACAGTCGTTATCACGATACCAGGATTATTTATTCGATACCGTATGACTGTAAAAAATAACCTGTCATGTGTTTAGCCAACCGCGTATTTTATTTCAGAACCTAACACTATGTCTTTCTTAGTCTTATTTTAGGGTTCCGAAGTAAACGGAACCCTTATTGTTTCTATATGTCCGTCTGTCTGTCCGCGGCTTAGCTCAGAGATTCATAGTACTAGAACGCTGTAATTTGGCATGGGTATACATATTAATTACGCTGACAAAGTGGTAAAATTAAATCTTGAAGAAAAAATGTTTAGGGTACCTTGCCTAATTCATATTTATGGGTTAACTCTCACCTCCTTCAGATGACGGTTCGTCTTTAACTGTTATCAGCGACGTGAAGCTAGCTGCGTTTGAAGTTTCATTCAAATGCACCTCCATATGTCTACTCATAAATGTAGAGCCCTAAAATATATAAATATTCTTGATCACATATATAAAAATATACATTGTTTGTCAAATGTTTAATTATTATAATTTATATGCAAACATTTTTAATTTAGCAATAAATGACGCAGGTCCATGAAACAATTAATTCCTTTACCCTGAGTTTGGAAAAGAGTTGGGATTTTTTTTATAGCTCAAATTATAAGACCTCTGATAGACGGAATTTCTATCCCCGCACAACTTCTAATGGCGCGCAGATTAAATATACTTTACCATGCAGTGCACAAAAATGGAAACAGAGCGAGATAATTTTGAGGATTATAAATAATAGTTTAATCTTTATTTTTTATTCAATGTTTCAAAAGTACTAAAATGAAAAGTGTCGTAACTGAGTGATAGTGTGATTATTTCTTTTGATTGTTCTACCTCGACCGGCTACGAAGCGGTGACTTTTATTGTCAACCTGTATTATTTCTTGGATATTCCCGTGCTATTCTCGTAGTGATATTTTCTCGACACGTGGCTATCGTGTACTGTATAAGCAGATAGCAGATCCATAGAGCCGTGGATATTCTCCCATTTTGATTAGCGCTGCCGTTGAATAGAACCTCGATGAAGGGGGTTCTTAGTACTACCTTTTATAAGTACTGTAACTTCAAACTGTCTGAGGACTACCGTGCGCCAGGAGTGTGGAGAAGGTTCCGGGCCTCTCCACTACTGACCTGCTGACACGACGGGCCGCTGCTTCAGCATACAGCTAAGATTACACCACCACCTTTTACACATCCAGCCACCCAACTTAATTTTAACTTAACTTTATAACTTTACCTCACCATCTGGTACAGTGTAGTGACTTTTCCGTGCTTCGATTGAAAAAAAGCCTACGTTATATATTTATATGTTGTTTGTTTAAACAAAAAAAACTCTTCCGCTTTATTAATTTAGTATAGATATAGATATTACAGATTTCGCTGATCAGATGCTAATAAATTCAAAATTCGTTTTTTTTAACGGTAATTTTGTATAATATTGTTGTAATTAAACGTTTGCAATGTAATCATGATACGTCCGTGGTAACTTACTCATTAAAAGTACGAATGCTCATACCAAATATTTTAGAGTTATCATTAATTATATTATCACAGATTATAGTCCAGTGGGTTTTGTATGTAGGTACGCGTTTTGTGATTCATTTTATACACTGTTAATTTTAGTTCCTTTGCGTTTCCACCAGGGGCGCTGCTAATAAAAATATAAAAGAAAATGAAAACTAACAATTTTTTACTGACTGCAATAATTTTCTTAGGAGACTTGCGATGATTGTGGAAAAAATAACCAAATTACTTACCGCTGAGTTATGTGACGCTGACTCCAGAGTTTCCAAGGTGACTGTAGGTGGAGTATCAGCAGGCTCTTGTTTAATACAGACCGGAGTAGCAGCAGGTCCAGCCGGCGCTAACGGTGCTAAGTCTTCCAATGGGCTAGAACTCTGTAAAACAATTGTAATTTAAAGTCTCTAAACTCAGATGAGAACGGATTACGATTCAGAACCAGTCGTAGTTTTCGATGAGATTGGTAACACATGCCATAGTCGTGTCGCTTTCCGGGATCAGTCGATATAAATCCAGTAATTAAGCGTGGTGGTAGGGCTAAGGTTTTTTTTGTACAAAGATACAGCATTTTAAAGGTGTCCATATGTAACATCTTAAGACTTGAAACACCCAAGCTGTCCTCACCTGAAACTGGTACACCCTACATAGTACCGAACGACGAAACGGGGATAGCGGGTTGATAGCTTGACAACCATACATATGGTATAAGCCCCAATGATTCGCTTATTTATGCGCATCGCGTTTCAGGATCAACCGGTTCATACCTATCCAGTTAATATTTACGCAGGTCGGCATGACACCGGCGACTGGCGATGGCTTATTTAACTGCCTTTATGCATGAATTTAAAAGATTGAAACTATAAAATAAAGACATACATGTAAATGATGTAAAAGATTCGTCGAAACATCTTGACTTTGGCACACGGACTCCAACTTTATGTTTTCGACGTTAACTTCGTTAAAATGTACCTAGAATAAACACAAAATATTATGAAATTTATATGCAAAACATTTAATAAATGTGTCTTTATAAATACATGGTTTTATTGTTTTAAGTAATATTTATTTTTATTTAATACAGGAAAATTCTTTAACAAACTTCGTCATAATAAAATCACTCATAATTACAGTTATTAAGCGAAAATAATTCACTTGTCCCTAGAGATATCATTTATACAGGATATTGGAATGGCTCTACTACCTGATTTGTGAGACAGTTGTGTGAGTAATGCAATTCAGCGTCCTGCTCTTCTGGAAGCGGCTCGCGTTTCACTGGCTTTAGACTGCGCTCACTCATTTCCTACATAGTAAAAATAAAAATATACATACTGATCATTACTGACATTACCATACTTCACCTAATGGTGAGTAAAGTGCAATCCGAGAACACTGATGACTGCCGTGAAATGAGGATCTACTGACAGTCACCGTTGCCATGCCAGCCGCGATGTACGCAACTGCATAGCTCGTACGTGCAATGCTGGCGATTAATATATTGTAAGTTAAAAAAAACTCTGCCAATTTACGGCGTTTCTCGTATAAACCAACAAACATACGCTCAAGTAGCTTTTAACGCGACAAAGTAAAGCTTTGTAAATAGTATGAAAATCCCGCAAAACCGGTCAAAAACTTTTTCACCGTAAGAACGCAAGTCATTTTTTGTACAAACTACTTTATTAAAGGTACTATAGCGTTTATATTCGCACAATATTACCTACCGTGGATAATAGTGAATGCAAAGTTTCGCGGTTAACCCTGTCTCGCCTCGTTCAAGCTTACATCATTCGAGACCGCGTCGCGTCGTCTACGCTACGCGCGCAGTACTCGGGTAAACCGTGAGAAACTTTCATCGTCCTCCAAATACCGAAGGATTGAACAAAACAGAAAACCGAAAGACGTGAAGGAAACGTTAGACGATGTTCACTATAGCAACCCAGTCGGTGAGAGGTAGCCGACGCGCGACGCCGGAACTTGTCGGCGGTATCACGTGCATTTGCGGACCTCAAACGACGGTCCCCAGTGCACGATGACCTTCGATAAAAGAAATGTCGCAAATGAAAGTGAATCGGGCAGAGACCCGACCGAGTTTGCGTCGCTGCGTGGCGCATGTTTAGGTGGTGCAGGGCGGGCGAATGCTGATTCTTTTTTTCCGCGCCAAAGAAATAAAAACAAACGCGGGCGTGCGGCTCAGCACCGAACTCAATAATTAAAGTGGCCGTTTTATATTTAAATATTCTTTAAACTTTAATGATTAGTCGATAATAGATGTTAAATAGGAAACGGTAAAGAAGTAATAAGCATAAATACGGGTAAATGCATGTATGAAACGTGTGTATATGCTGATTTGAATTTAGGTCATAGACTCCCAAACTTTTTTATGTACAATCCACTTAACTGTCGACTAAAAATATTTCCATGAACAATTTATTCTGGACCAAAACACTTGATCTCCTTGAACGTCAACTTAAGTATGGGAATAACGTTCTGCTCGAATGGACCGTGAAATATTTTTCATTTAAACATGGAGCTCGACCGATTGCTAAGGGTCTCTATAGATAACTTTGAGAATCATCGAATTAGGGAGGGTGTTCCTCCCAGCGGCAGCCGAGTCCCCGACCAGTCGGCGCCCCGCTCCCGGCGCCTTCTCTCTCCTCACCGATTGATTTTTATTACAAGAATTTCGCTCGTGGTTTTTTTTTGTTTTCCGCACAGCAAAACCCCGGCAACGCACACTAAGAGATTCGTATAATTCGTTTGTACGAACTTAGGTACTAATGCTATTGATTTTTATAACGAAGCAACAACGCTCTGGGCTACAACGCTATCTTTAAAATGTTACGTAGGTACCTACTATGAATAGGGTTTTTTAAATTCTAACTTCTAGTTAAAAGTTGTAAATAATTCAGTTGTTTCATTTGTTTATAGTTTAAATGTTATTTCAACTACAGGCATTTTTTATTATTTTCCTTAGTTTAATTTGACATATTTTTTAAATTAGTTTGTTACTTAATAACTAAATAACTTAACAAGTTAGAACAACTTGTATTTGTATTGTTCTCTTTACTGTTATAGTAAAGTTAATGCTTCAATTAATTTTATCATAAATTTTAAGGGATTGATTCATTCATAGCTTATCTTTCTTTTAGCCGTTGCCAACTAGTGATTTCTTTATAAATTGATTTATTGTTTGTTTTACAAAACTAAATTGTCTATAAATATTGATATGAACCAATATGAGGAAGGATCTCAGCGATTCAGATAAGTTGTTTTATTTTAAATTACATACATGATGTTAATTATTATTATCACCATGAGTAGCGTATCTAACTATTTTGATTTCTCCGTTTCGAGAGTACACAAAAATACTGCAATAATTTCCTCGGAAAAATTTATCACTCGCGATCTTAAAAATTAACGATCACGAGACATGGAAATCGTATATAAATAGGTAAATAAATATGAGAGTATAGTTTCAGACACGACCATTTAATTTCAAACTAAGCAAAGCTAAGCTATTTAACACTCGGACACAACTGAAAGTTATACTCATTACACAAAAGTTAGCCATGGGCAGGGATCGAACCCGCGGCCTCTGAGCTCAATAGTCCCTACCTAACACAGCACCACGAGGCATGTCATAAAATGCTAAACAGAGTTTGTGTTATCATAGTAATAACAGTTAGTACATACGTAAGTATAGGTACATAGTTCATATATTATAATATTTAATGGAATAATAGTTGAGCTTACTACGAGTATACAACATTCATTGTGTTGGGATGGAAGAGTGACATTTGTGCTAACTGTGCTAACTGCTAACTTAACTCATAGTCAAAACATGGCGACGCGTACGTCATGTTCATGAATTCAGTCTAAACATTACGAAACAAATTTGTTAAATTATAAGAAGGAAACGAAACAACATTGTCAGGATACTGATAGTGATATTCTTCCTCCTTATTTAAGAAAAGGACATGGCGTGATAACAGATAGATCATTTTATTTGAAAAATATATTTTTTTTAGTTTCCTTTTAGAAAAACTAGAAAAATATTGATAAAGTCAGTTCACTGACCGCCATGCGACGCGACGGTGTAAAAGTTGGTGTATATGAGGTGCCGAAACTCGAATTACAAAATCTCGAGACACGCAAGTCATAGAACGTAAAGATAGTGCTTGTATTCATTTGGTATTCATATAAATAAATCCAGCAAATAAATTCATCCATCCAGCAAATCTATTCTTGTAATTTAGTTTAATTACCATAAAATGAAGTGCAATTATTTTGATTAGATAGGTTTAAAAAATGTTTGAATTTGTTTAAAGGTTACTCGAGTAAATCTAAGTGTAAAAGTCTTCTCAATCTCTCTAATTATAATAATTATCCTACGTACATAATATACCTACAATATTATAAAATAGTTTTTAATTATAATTTACTCCATGAATACATATGTAAATGGACAAATATATAAAACAAGATTACAGTGTGTTATTCATCCTTCAAGTAATATTTTACATGAGACAATAGATGACGCTGCAACATTTAAACAAGAACTTTTGTGTAGATTTTAAGATTTCTAATAAAATACCTACTCATTTAATTTGATTATTTTACTATATACCAAATTATTTTAGTACCTATTGTTAAAATATTTTATATTTTTAAATAAGTCAATGTTAAGTCAAAGATTATAGACTGTTAACATTGTTATTCAATATATCAAGTAAATTATGACACAACAGATGGCGCTGCAAATAATTTTGTGTAGATACTGTTTTCAAATAAAATGACTAGGCATTTAATTGGATTAATTTACTATGTATACTCATATAATTTTAGTGTCTATTGTTAAAATATTTTTATTGTTTAAATAAGTTAATGTACTAAAAAAAATTGCAAGTTTGCAAGTAGGTAATCACGGGACGTAGTGTCAAACAAGTGGGTCAAGGTCAAATTTAATCTAACAACACTCATAGTTTACTGATGCTTTTAAAAGTTGTAATGTAACTTATATTTATTTAACCTTGTTTATTCAATTTTAAGCATATTTTTTACTTCTAAATAAGGACCAAATCGATATAAATTTGTATTTAAGCTTTCTATTTATTTAATAATGGCAACATTGAAAGAGCTTATTTTGGGTCACTCGTGTCGCTTCCAACTTGTACTTCGTTTGGTTTGGATTTTTATAAACGTGCCTTTCTCTAAACTTGCAACATAGTGTAGCATAGTTTAGTGTTTTCAATTTCATTCAATCAAGAAAGCTGGCGGGTGTGCAAATGTTGAATTTTTGTGAAAATTAACTCCAAACCACAAAACAGTGATATAATAATCGTAAATTAATTAATGCAATAGTCAAGGTAAGCATTTAATGTCAGCCGTAGTTACATTACGAATGTGTTAAGAGCTAAGTTATTAGAGTTTTCATCTTGAAAATTTCCACTAGTGAACTTTCGAAGTGAAGTTTCTCAGAAGTTTCTTTGTTGACTTTAAACTTTTCCAAAGTTACATACGACGCGAACCCCGGTTACGCTTGTTTCAGTTATGTGTGTCAAGAAAAGTTTGTCCAGAAAATAGTAAAATTTAGGATTTTCGTCGCCATTTTATTTTTTGTCGCGCTGGAAAAGCGGCCATTTTCTTTGTGCCGCGTCGCTTTACGGTTGCTGTTGTATCGTATGCGGTCCCTAAAGTTAATCTAGTTAACTCGGGGAGTGATCTCATTCTACCAAGTTATTCGGTGAGATAATTTGCGTTTCGTGATATAAATCGTGTGCGTATTGTTACGTGTTGTGCGATCTAAGTTTTCCTAATGGCCTAATTATTGCGTGGTGTTTAAAATATTTGTTTAGACGTGGTGTTTATTGTGTGGTTTGTAGGGCCGGAGGGCGCGGCGAGCGGTATACACAATGGATGACGACCAGCAGTTTTGTCTGCGGTGGAACAACCATCAGTCGACTCTGGTGTCAGTGTTCGACACTCTGCTGGAGAAAGGGATGCACGTGGATTGCACCCTGGCTGCGGAAGGACAGACACTGAAGGCTCACAAAGTGGTGCTATCCGCGTGCAGTCCCTATTTCGAGGTCGGTACTTAGAAATCTAGGTCAATTTAATGTAAAGTCGCGCGCGAAGCAGCGCAGTTTTGCTCTAATAAACATTGTACTTGTACATTCTAGCTTTCATGTATATGCAATTAGACGGCTCACACTAACCGATCGCGTAGATGAGTTGGCAACAGAAAGTTGTCTCTACCACTTTTTCTTATTGAGAATTTGCAATAACACATTACTTAATAGTCTGCATTAGCGATTTAAAGACTGCTACAACAACATTTCATTCCCTTATAACTTGTTATAAAAGAACAAAGGATTATTACAAAAATATCTGATAAATTTTCAAAAAACATTTAACTGACAGTAAAAACAACAAGAACTATAATGTAATATTTACAAACAAATGTTAATGAGTACATACACCTGCATATACACTTGCATAAATAAGTTTCAAATTCAAATATTTATGTGATGGTAAGGGAATCACAACAATTTCAAGTACTTATTGTAAGACTTGTTTTAAAATTATTATCAATACACAATATTCAATAGGTTTAAATTATACATAAGCATGAGTGTTAACAATACACTGACTTAAAGGAAATGAAAATAATTAAAAAAAAAATACTGTAACAGCTTAGATGAGTGCAAAGGGCACTAAAGTCTATAATAACTCTATAAGATGGGACAACAATGGAGCTTTCAATATTCATTTTAACCATTATCTAAAAACATACATTGATAGATTGCAATGATTCCATTAGGTTTTTGTAGGTATGACTTCTGGAAAGATCAAGAACATATGACAACTATGGTTGTCTATTGAATTGAATAATTATGATTGTCTCTAAGATTATAAGTTCTAATCTTTCAGTAATGCCATCAATATTAAAATACTATAATAACTTGAATGGTTAAACAAAAAATTGTTTTTATGTAATTGATTATTTCAATCATATTATCTTCACATCACAGTGAGAATAAAACTTCAAATAATACTCAACATGCTAATGACTCCATAAATGTTAAATTGTACAGATTTGAAAATATTGGAAATAAAGAAAAGTTTTGTCTTTGATTCTGACCTTTCTGTGATTAATTAAGTCATGGGAACTTTTTGATTGAATGTGATCCAATATTGAAAAAGTATAATGGCTTTTTCATTAAACTTTAAATTATATTTTATTAATAGATGATTTCTGTTAAAAATTAGTATTATTTTGTTTTGTTGAGGGCCTATAATCAATAAATAAATCATTATCACTGGCAATCACTGGTTAATTTGTTCCTTTTTGTTTTTCATGACCTTTATTGTCAACTCTGTTAAAATTGTATCCTCTAAATGAAAAGTCCTGGTTCCTGATATAAGGGCTAACCTAGTTTAGGAACCAGAGTTACACTGAAACTATATATTATGAGTGACTCAAAAAAGAATTTATTATTATTACAAAAAATAAAAATGTGAATATTGTTTGAAATTATTATTTTTATGTGGAAGTAATTTTAATGTTTATAGGGAGAATGGATAAAAAAAACAACATTAATTTTATTAAATTACATAGATATCAATGATAACCATTTTGTTTCTGGCCCTGCGGACATTCTTCTCCTTCCAGTAGTCAATAACTCGACCACCGCCCCAACTATCACATTCAGAGATTACATAAATACTCTCTCCAAAAAACAAAAATCACTGAGATCTACCAACTCTCATGGTGATTAGTCAAATGTTGTTGAAGTTTTTAAATTTCATATATATTCCAACATTTTTATATGTAATGTTATTCTGAGAATGACCATCAGTTTTTTAACTATTGTATTGTGTTATATTTTGTGTGGTACCAGACTGAGAATTTATATGTTGAATGTTTTTTAACATGCAGAATAAAAATGAATATAGAGTACATTTTTTATTTGTGTAGGTGGCTTAACATAGAACAGTGTTATGAATTAATAGTTTATTTAAATAAAACAGTCTTTTTTATGAATTTCAATAAATGAATGATGATGATATGAATTTAAAATAAATATTTTTCAGATTATGCTGTAAAAAACTTAATCCACAAGTGACACGGAAATATATAATGTAACTTGTGACTACTTAAAATGTGATAAAACAATTTAAGGGTTTTGTGAGCTACCCACCTACTAATCCCACTAAAAATTTTGCACAGCAGTTTCTTATCTAACTAGGTAGTCTTACGACATAGATAAATAAGAATTTTTTAAAATTAGGGTTAAATAGGAGTGGGCTAAAGATAGAATGATTCCTGAGATGTTATCAACATCACATCACATGTGATATCACATTTGCAAACAGATATTAAAAATCTTTACTTATAATAATGAGTATAGAGATGAAAACTGTACATTAAAGATATTTGAGAAAAAATATTTGGTAGGTTCAGAATTAAGGCCAGAAAACTTTTCGAAAATTTTCATTCAAGATGCTAAGAAAACGTTTATGCTCCCCAGAAACGTGTAGGGTACGACATATTAGGTAACGAGGTATGAGGAGTAGGTATTAGGTTGATGTATGGCAGAATATCGATTGGTCGAATGTAGTGAATGTGAAGCCAGGTTGACTGCTAACTGTAAGTATCACACTGTATCTCACAAATCCGAGACATTCACAAAGCACGAGACACGGTTCAATCTCTTTTATCACTGTTTTTCATGCACTAAATTTCACACTGTTATGAAGTTTATGAACTAGTAAAAATATAATATAGCTTTTGATATTTGTATTTGTAAAAAATTATACCTTTGTTCTTTTATAACTGAATTATGGTCAATATATATAGCACAAAATAAAATATAAAAATGGAAAGGAGTCAAATATATTTATTTAATAGATTATAGAGTAAGAAGCAATTTCAGAACAACAAAGATTTAGGTTACAGCTAATGTAATCTGATAATAATATGATTAAAAAATGTTCTAAATAAAACGATGTTAATTGTTCCAGAGCGTGTTATCACAACAGTTTGACAAACATCCAATAATAATACTAAAAGATGTGAAGTACGCGGAACTCAGAGCCATGATGGACTACATGTACCGTGGAGAAGTAAACATATCACAAGACCAGCTGGCTGCACTGCTTAAAGCTGCAGAGTCACTACAGATAAAAGGCCTTTCCGACAACAAGCCGACGAGGCCGCCGTCGCGACCGCCGCAAGCCGTGCCCGCGCACCCCGTCCATACTGCACACCCGCCCCGAGCGCCTTCACCACCGCCACAAGTAAATATCTCTAAACAAATTTTTGATTCTATATGGCTCTGTGGTAGCACGTTCCGACACCACTTCACTTGACATGGGTTCGAACTCTACAATGAGCCTGAGCTTAAAACATTGTTAAAAATCACTAGCATGGTGGTGGGGCTAAGGATGCAAATAATACATTGATGTTTTATAATACAAAATTATTGAATTTTAGCATTGCAAATAATCAATGTAATTTTAAACATTGATGTTTTGTTTGAGATAATAATTTGAAAGAGTGACCTCTATTTTTAGAATGACAAATTTGGTGAAGAAATTATATTTCTTTTAGCAATCGTTTGGAATGGGATTCCAATACATTGGCACTAGGTACTCTATCAGTTAATTGGTTGTAGATTATAGGAGTAAAGGAATGAATTAAGATCCATTTCAAATGAGTGAATAAATAAACTATTTCAATTCAAATCTATTTGTTTGTCAATTGTCATTCATAATTAGTTTCCTTGGTACCTAGCTGTTTTTATACTTTTTTGTTAACTCTGTGAGGTAAAAAAAAATTGGACTACAATATTTTAATTTGTTAACATTAACAGTTAACCCATAGTGGAGCATTATCTAACGCCCCGCTGTCTAACTACCTCATTCAAATTCAAAAACATAAATGTATTTTTTATGGAAGCTCTGCAAAATGTCTACATCACATGATGAGATCTGTGCGACTGCATAGAGATAGGATCTGTCCTCATGGCTGCTGAACACTCTCAAATTCAAAAATGGTTATAGTGGGTTTTTCTCCATGCATGCTTATAGAGCTCTTTTGTCTAAAAAACATTCATATTGTATAATAATCCTTTAGTATTGAGGGAATTATTGGATGAACACACACATTAGCGTACAAAAATCATACCGGCACTCACTGATCGATTCTTCACTATAGTTGAAAATGGAATTCGAGATAAAAAATGCAAACAAAGAAATGTCACTGTCAAAGTGGCATTTCAGGTGTGGTCAACATTTACCTAAACAGTCTTAATTATTAACTTAATTCCAATTCGTAATGATTTAACCACGTATATTTATTTCTTAAATATGATAAAAATATTAATGTTCATTTAAATTTTGTAATTAAAGGAGACAATTTTTTATCGTAATTTATTAACACGACAAGTTAGAAATCCCATATTATATAAGTAACAAATTGGTTTATAAATGAATTGAAGATGGTACATTCTTATAGTTATAATTAAAAGAACAGCTATGTAACTTGACAGCCGTTAGATCTCGGCTCTTTTATCGGTGCCAACGACTGTCCCGAACGTCGTTTCTACTGAACTTGCCCCTTTTTCACATTGGTGTTTGTTAGGATTCTAATTATTATATACCACTAACATAATTAATTTAACGCATGATTTTGTCGACTATAATTAGTTATTCAATAATATTGTTATTAGATTTATTTCTCTATTACCAGTTTTTAATAACTATGCATCTCTTATTTAGTTACTATTGGCAATCCCTTATAAATATCCCTTATAAAACCTTACGCGTGTAGAGGGAGTAATAAAAATGAAAAAGCAACATACGAAAAATAAGAACAGCAAAGAGAAGGGATTTTGTGTATCAATTGCAGTAGCCCGCTATTTGGTGCTAAAAATGTCATAACCATAACTATCAAAATAATCGTGTTTCAACACCCGAATAACGCTGAATAAAAAGTTAAAATATTGCTATCTCACATTCGGTTACACGAACTTTTGGTCTATTTCCTTCTCTGTCTACGGATACACACATACAGAAACGATTAAAATAGAATTGTTTCTCTTGAAGTATTTTTATTTAATATTATTTGTGCATTTTACAATATTTTTATCGGGCGACCAGAGTTATGCGTCTCAACTCCCACGGCTCGTTCGCGCCACTACCTATACTCACAGACCCGAGCCGAGTGTTGAATTATTAGGCCCTTACATTTGAAATGACGTTTTGTTGAACTGGCCCTCTTGATCACAAATATCTGGCGTTTCGTTAGGAATTACAAATTTAAATTTAGGCTTGTGTATTTATGTTCCGAATTTAGTGATTCATTTGTTTTCGCACCTTTTGTTTTTTTTCTGTGACATTATTCTTTTCACAATATGGAAAACTTAAAATATGGCGTTATTTAGGAATATGAGTTTCACCGTGGCATTAGCGCTACGGAAACAGCTCGAAGGATTAATGATGCATATGGTGAAGCTACAGTAAAAGAAAGCACGGTACGTTTTTGGTTCCAACGTTCTAAAAATGTTGACGTACGAAACAAACCCCGTAGACGATCGGAGACCCTAGTTCATCATCAACCTATACTAGTCCACTGCTGGACATAGGCCTCCCCTAATGACGTCATAGCGCCCTGTCTTCAGCCTGCCACATCCAGCATCTGCCTGCAGTCTTTCGCAGATACACACTACGTTTGCCGAGTCGCGGTCTCCACTCAAGAACCTGTTTACCCTAGCGGTTTTCGGTTCTTCGCGAGATATGGCCGGCCCACTGCCACTACAGCTTGCTAATTCTTTGAGCTATGTCGATAACTTTGTTTCTCTGTCGGATGTATTCGTTACGAATCCTATCGAATCCTATCCTTCAGAGAAACTCCGAGCATAGCTCTTTCCATAGCACGCTTAGCAACTTTAAACTGACACTCTCCGACACCCACCATACTACTCGGACCACGCTCCAACAGATTACCACTTTTTCGGAATTCTTTGAAAGGAAAAAAATCAATTCCGATGATGCTGTCCAAACCGCCTTCAAGATTTTATTGATTCTCGCTCCCACAATTTTTTCAGCAATAGAATCAATGAACTACCTATGATATGGCGAAAGTGAATAGATAATACTGGTTCATACTTCGATTGGTTAAATGTATAATTTCATAATATTTTTTACATTTTCCATATAAATCGCTTTTTTCACATGTAAGGAAGGACCTATTATTTTAATTTGACAATATCTCCCTAATTATTTGTCCAAATAACATTCTATTAAGGGCAAAAGTTGTCTATATAAAATTGTGTTTATGATGAAGTAACTTTCCTTTGTAAGGAATAATATGCCATGCCTATATGTATGATAATGAATAATAATGCTCATAAATCACTTTTCAAATTTTCAGTAAAACTGTCACAAAATACCTTATTGTTACCAATGTATAAGAGACAGGCATATGGTATCTCGGACTTTTTTTAGATGTACTGAGGAGCAATATTTTTTTAGAACATTGTATTTACGTATCACTAGCCATTACGCCAATGCACGCGGATAAATCAGTTGGGGTGCGCTATTTCATTTACAGCTTCACCCGGGCTTGGGATATAACTTGACACTATAGATAGCCTATGTAATACTATTCCTCATGAATCTGGCCATCGTATACAAAAATATTTTTTTCGAATCCGACTGGTACTTTCAGATATTAGCGTAAACAATCAAACAAAAAACTCTTTCGCTTTATTATATTAGTATATATAATATACCATACTAGCTGTGCCCGCGGCTCCGCTTGCGTAAACTACAGAGTGCTGTCGGCCGAGCGCACGCGCGGGTTGTGTTAACCCGCTCGTAAAATCCACCGTGAACTACGTCCCAGACAACTCGATCCCCGCTGCCAAACGTTATAAACGCCGTCCGCGAAATCTCTTTGTCGATCCCGATGACGACATCGAGAACGCTAACAATTTCTACGCGTCCGCTCCCGCAACATATGCGTGCTCGCGCCCACGCCCGCGAAACCACCGTTCCCTCCGCAGGGGACGTACGGTTAACTTCGCTCCCGCACACTCGTCACGCCCTCCTTTGCGGCAACTCAAGCCTAGGTCCGATCCATCGGCATGGAGCCCTTGAGTCAAGCAGCCGTTCGCGCGATACAGTGACTCTACATTTACTAGTTTTCACAGCCATACATGACACTGCATTATACACACATGCACAACACACAGGTACATAGGTTCTGTAAGGGACTTTTTTTTCTTTTTTTGCCTAGTTAGATTAGACAAAAAATTTCAGACCACTAAATACACATACACATGTTCCTTCCTTCCTCCCAGGGGGCAGAAACATGTATATATGTATAGTTAGTTTAGATCGAATGATAGGGATTTAGTCAGATCGCGACTTAATTGCATACGCGCAACAGTCCGAGCCGAGGTTCGGCCACTTTGGCACCCTCGGATGTTGTTGCTTAGCTTTCGTGGCTGAGTGCCCTAAGCGCTCGCCCCCAAGCCCGGTAAAGCTGTAAAAGCCGTAAAGGCTCCAGGGCCCCTAAGGCTAACAGTATAGTCAGTTCGAAAAAAAAAAAAAAGTTGTATTGCCTCAAAAATGATTATTGTGGGTGATCCTTAGAAGGTAGATATACATGCTATCTTAGACTTTGTAGGTCTTTTTAATATATACAATTATGTACAACATAAATTTGATATATCTCGTATGGTTTACTCAGTGTAAACAATTTAAGTGCCCCATTTTTCGAATTGATTTACCGTTATCGTCAGTTCATATTTCTTATATTACTTCATCTAACAAAATATATCCTATAAACTGGCCAGCTATAAATTAAAAAAGAACCATTTAAATCAGATAAAATAATTTTCGCGTAAAAAAACATTATCAGACAGACAGAAAGACGTTGAACTATAGATATAGAAGAAGTATAATTTCAAATATATTTCAAGATTTCATTATATTTAGTTCGTCATCATATGGTTCGTCCTAGTGAACAAAAATATTTAATTTTTTCATTACAAAAGTTCAGCCGAATTACTTTCCATTCGGAACCAAAATGGACAAACTAAAATAAATGGTCTTTACGATCTAGATAAATGGAAAGAGTGGATGAAGTGTCCGTTTGTTGTTTTTGTAATATTCTTGGAATATTGAAGTTCATTCATTCAAATTATTATTCAAAAACTACGAAAGCTTTATCGTAATTACTTTAGTTAGTTTCAAATTTATATTAATTACTTATTTATAAAACTACTCTGTCAAAATCCATCATCATGCATTCAGATAGCCCTATAGGTATCTATTGCCAGCAGTATTATCCTTTCAAAGCAGAGACGACTTGTCCTAAGTAGCGCTAGTGCAGTACACCTTTACAAAAAATGAGTGAACAAAATGGGTTTGTTTTTATCATCTGTAGGTACCATGTATAGATTATAATCCTTTATAGTCTGAGCTAGACCAGACCAACGAATTAATTTTTATTAAAAATAAGAATATATATAGATTAGAAATTTTCTCTTTTTTTTAGCCAGGATAGAGTCATTTGTCACAAGATAATAAGAATAACAACCAACTGTATGTTATTTTGTTATGTTATTTATTATTGCATGGTGAAGTCTAAATGGCGTTTCCCATCACGTGACACCCAGACAAAAATCTCAATTTTCCCAAGGAAAAATAAAATAAATGAACAACTATTTTATAGGCTTTTTAGCAATAAACCAATATATATATATATAATAAGAATTTACTTAAAATTTTTAACACAATTACAACTCTCGAATTACCCTCTTGGTTCCCACTGTTTACAATACTTATCGAATTCAATACTATTAATACTACATAAATTCAATGTAATATTAAATTTTATGTAGAACAAGCCTTCGAGGATACTATCGACAATGGAAAGGTTAACTGACTAACCTCTAAAGTTTGTTAATATATATGTATAACAGTGGTGTTTTCTGGGTTTTTATGCTCCCAGGAGCTTAAACGCTATTCAAATTAATGAAACAAGTCTTACCGTACACTAGTGTACTGACTTTTACATACATATTGTTCATATATTATCCTTATATTTTCTAATGTGTCTCGGTCTGTCCGTTTGTGTCTTTTAGTGCACCTTTAACTCAAGAACCACTTAACAAGATTTCTGTGAATATTTTTTTTTATTAATTTATAGATGTTTTTACTAAAAAGGTTTTAAGCTATGCTTCGAAATGTTATATATCAAAACATAAGGAAAAACAAGTAATAATAGTATCAATACAACTCGGTGGGAAAAAAACTACCAGCACGCTTTCTTGGAATACGCTGCCAAAACCGATAAAACAGGACGAAAGAAACACTATGCAAATAGGTGATTAAGAAACCGTCTTGTACAATAAATACACTAGGCATCTGTGAAAACAGAAGGTCTTTAAACCTTATACACTATAACTAACTTTAATATGTAAACCACGATAAGTTATTAAAAACATTTATTTTATGTTAAAAATATACGTGAAAAAAAAAGTTTTTTGGGCGTTTCACACACGATAGAAGTGAAACTTCATTTTAAAAGACATTTTCTGTTTTATTTAAACAGTGTGCAATATACATACACACCGACATTTACTCTCTCGCTCTGGCTCACACAAAGAGGAGAGACCGATAATGTGCGTTAAACGTTTAACGCTTGGAAGTCGCATAAGAAGTTTCACTTCAAAAAGGTGTGTGTGCGATTCACACACGATAGAAGTGAAACTTCATTTTAAAAGATATTTTATTTAAACAATGTGTAATATACATACCCACCGACATTTGCTCTCTCGCTCTGGCTCACACAAAGAGGAGAGACCGATATGTGTGTTAAACGTTTAACGCTTGGAAGTCGCATAAGAAGTTTCACTTCAATAACAATAAATTAATTTTATGCTTAAAAGGCGACCCGGATCTTTGTTTACCATTGTATGGATAACATATGCACAAATTATACGAGGGCTTTCAAAACTGTATGTAGCTTGGAAGTACTTAACCTGCAGGTTTTGATAAACGGTCACAGAGTGTGACTTTTAGTATGAAGGGCTGTATCTCTTTAATACGTTAACCTAGAATCTTGTTTTTTATAGCAGTGTGGGATCATTGGTCTTATCATATTATTAGTCATATTTAATATTAATTTCAAATTTATGCCTGAAACCATTATCAAAAGAAGAAATCTTAATATGATTTTATTTCATGTAATATCACACGGGGTCACAAATTCATATTTTTTTTTCGGAGTTATTCCTTAAGTTTCTTTACAAGACCTCCCTTCGTGCTGAATTTGGATACTGCGGGAAGTAGCCCCTACAGGTTTTGCGTGCGACTTTTAAACCTTTATTACAAAACGCTGTATCTTTTTCTTGTGTTAACATGTATTTTTTTAAAGCAGTTTTAGCTCATAGATCTTTGTATTTATTCGGTAATAATTTCAGCTATTTTTGGATTTATTCCTATAATATTGTTAAAAGACGTCCCTTAATGCCAAATTTCAAGAATAAGCCTGGGAAGGAAAGTAATCTATTATAGGTTTTGATAATTGGTTTGTGAGTGTTATTTTAACTATGAAGTGCCGTATCTCTTAACATGTGTTAACTTACGAAATAATATTTTCCCAGCATCATGAAGCCATTCATTAGCCTTAGTATATGATATTAATTTCAACTTTATACCTACCTATCGTCGTTTTCGAGAAAGAGCGTCTTGACACACGGACAGACAGCAAGCCAGCCAGCCCAGACTAGATGTACAACAAAGTGATCCTATAAGGGTTCAGTTTTATTTTTATTTTGAGGTACTGAACCCTAAAAAAGCATGAAAATGTAAGCTTTTTCTATCAACATGTCGGTCTGCTTTTCCATCAAAATTTCTTATAAAAATAACATTCGAAAATCTTTTTTACTGATTGTTAAGTTCCTGGTGAATATATCAACAATAACAAAAATATTTTTTTATAGAAAATTGACCACTACAAAAATAGTATCTTATGATGTTTCACTAAATGTAGTGGTTCAACATTTTTTTTAAGTCACTTACAGTTTAACTTAATGAAGTTATCAATCTTGAAAAAAATAGCTGTTACAAAATATTTCTTGTAGGTTACTACCTTATTTAACCCGTCAGCGTTTTTTTATTAACTAGTAGTATTAGTAATAAGTAGCTATTTAAAATTATATGCGGAAACATCTACATACTTATTCTAGTTTGTTTCTTAATAATAATAAATAGTTTTTCAAAAGACATGCAAGAATGTCTAAACATCATAGTTTCTAGAACTTACTTGATTTTATTAGTCACCATTAAAGATCGTATCAAGTTCCTCGGTTCGTGAAGTTTCGAAAGCGTTGCCAAACGCGCGATAGACATTAAGATTTCGGAACTTGGCAGTAGCATACAAAAATACACTTGCCGTATTAACACTTTTTATATGTATATTAAGTGTTGAATAAACTTAACCAACCAATCTCACTGAATAACTAGAAGTTAATATTTATTTTAATACATACATTTTACGTACATAATTATATGCGTAACATAATAATATGTATTTCGTCAACAATTTTAGTACAAATTCAAGTACATACGATATTCGACATAGACCTTTATGCTTCTTAATCTTACAATTCACCAATAAAAATGATAAAAAATAACTGCATCATAGCAAATATAGCATCTATGCAAAGTTTGAGCGTTAAGATTCCATTGCTGTCTACACTTTTTTCTTCTGACGTAAAGCAAAGAGAATGCATTTAAAAATTAACACGATTATATTAGCTTCAATTGTAACTAACTAACAAACAATGTAATAAAATATTAGAAGTCAATTTTACCCTACTTTTAATTGTCATATCGAAATGAAACTTTGTATGTATATGTAGTTCGGATGGCAACACTATAATTTGAGCTGATCTGATGATGGAGCCAGGAGGTGGATAGTGGAACACTTCAGTGGCTACTAGTAAACCCCTCGAGTTTGGGCTAATATGATTTGTTTTGACACGCCCAATAGATT
This sequence comes from Saturnia pavonia, assembly GCA_947532125.1. Lineage (NCBI taxonomy): Eukaryota > Metazoa > Arthropoda > Insecta > Lepidoptera > Saturniidae > Saturnia > Saturnia pavonia. The sequence goes on along the minus strand of OX383907.1, from coordinate 16,561,849 downwards.
GAACTTTCTAACGAAATGTTATTATAAAACTTTTTAGTTTTATAATTTTTAGTGCTTGATTAAAGTGTGTTTTAGTTATTTAAACTTGTATATTAATGTACCTACTGTCACCATAGATTAGTACAGTAATTATTTTATAATTAATTGCATAAAGTGGCTATTCAATGGAATAATTGTGTCTGTTCGTGTTTTTATTTTAATTTACGTATTGGATTTTTTTTTCTTTTTGTACGCTACAGCTTATTTAGTTCCAGTGATGTGATTAAAAATCCGCGAAGTACAGACTTAGGTAGTGATGTAAAATCGCAATATTTTTGAAATGTCATTGTACTTCTATCTATCTATACTTATTAATATAATAAAACTGAATAGTTTTTTGTTTGTTTAAACGCGCTAATCCCTGAAACTGCCAGTCGAAAAATGAAAAATATTTTTGTAAATGATGGCCAGATTCACGAGGAATAGTATAGGCTATCTAGCATTAGGCTGCACCTCTCAGCTAACCTTAAATATTGATTTTTATTAAATAAGTAGAAAGAAACAGCGTTCCCGAACTGCTTTACCCGCGTGCGCTAGCGTAATGGTTAGTAATACGAAAATACAATACAATGTTATTATTACACTAGCTATGCCCCACGGTTGCACCCGTGTTAAATTTTAACCTAATTTAGTGCTATCGTTGTAAACCCGTACTTCCCTATGGCTTGCCAGATTGCATGACGTTCATAGTTGCTGCTCCGCAGAGTTCTAGCGTGAAGGTATATAGCCTATAACTTTGCTCAATAAATAGGCTATACAATGCAATGCATATTTTTTCTAATGAGACAGGTAGTTCCCGAGATTAGTTCGTTCAAACAAAAAATAATCTCTAGCTTTATAGTATTAGTACAGTTTGTATATATCTTGCAAGGCACCAAGCTGAACTCTGTCGCCCGTATATTAAATTTGTATGTAGTTAACATAATAAAATATTGATTGTATAGTGTTATTGTTGTTCAGGTCAGAGACGGCAGCGTGGACAGTCGTGAAGGGTCCGTGAGTCCCACTCGGCGCCGAAAGAAAGCGCGCCGCATGTCCGTCGAAATACCGTCAACGCCCGTGCCGGTAAACAGCGACAGCGCGCAAGGCAATGCGGACGAACTGCCGATCTGCAAAGAGGAGACTAACAGAGACGGAGTCGAAGATCTCACGCTCGACGAAGAGCCGGACGAACACCCGCCAGCCGCACACAACGATGTTGTACGCAGTAAGTATTCCCTTTCTATATAATGTGTCTAATACCTTAACTTGTCCTCCCTTGTACATCTTTTATAATTTAATGTATTTTTGCAAAAACTTTTGGATTAGCTGCTTTTTGTAAACAACCAACATAGTTTTTGTTTGATTGATGAAGGCGTTACTTGGCAAAAATCCATCGTAAATAATTATCCAAAATTTCTTTGCTACTTGCGCGTGCAATAGTTGAATAGTAGATGCATAGTTTTAATACTAGAAATACACACAAATTGGTCATCCTGTGTTTGAAACTCAGTAAGACCAATAAAACTTGTTAGGTTCTATAATAATATCCCTATGCACATTACCGATTATCGGACAATGGGTTCAAGGTCCATTTCAAGCAGGTTTTATTGTCAATAGAATATTCATTCATTCAGTCATTAAGTGAATGATATTGATGTCTGGAAATGAGTGCCTCTATACATCCACTTAGTTAATATGATTATTTATTAACTTTAAATATTATTTGTATTAAAAAAAACAACATGATATACCCAGTCGAGTTTCTAGCCGGCTATTCTCGATCATTGGGATGTTTTCCGACCGGTAATAGGATTTTAACTTTCACAATGCGTTCTTGGGGTCTAAATTGAATAAATAATTATTTAATAAATTTTTGATGTAAATTAACAAATCGACATTCAGACAAGCTGTTGTTAATTATCACCTGGCATAGCTCTTTATGTCCAACATCACTCACTCAATGGTAGATTATTATTTATGAGTTATATAGTTTGAATGTCTTGTCTACATATTGTGGTGCAAAGTGCGTAAGCTTTCAGAAGATGCAAAGTTATAAAAATTCGCATAGAGCTAAAGGTTAGTACGAATGTTTAAAACACCATTATAAATGAAATGTGAAAAGACCCTATTGATTTCACACCTTTAAAAAATGTATTCAAGGTCAAAGTTAGTAAATATGGTTTTTTTGGGTATTTCAGCCAAACTGTAAGTTTTACCATAAAATACGTCGGACATAAATTGTAGATCATGCAATTATCTATAAAAATTGTATTTATATTTTTTCTTCTAACAGTCACCGTTTCTGAGATCTAACAATTAAAAAAGTTGAAAATGTGTTCGTCATAAATGCATAAATGCACACCTGTATTCTCCGGTAGCCCCATCATTTAATGTGATCCTGTTTACTTCAATACTATTTGATGATGAAAGCTGTATGAATTCTAAGAAAAAGAAAAAAATATTCGTCTTCATAATCATCTTATTCAACATTGGAGCACGACTGGCCTTGACAACTGGTACATGCTAATGAACAAAACAATCAAGCTTTTTGCAGTCGCATTTAGTATTACATCCAAAATTGTGTTTAGGAGTTTTTCCGATGCAGGTGGGAGTAAAGTCAGGATTAGATCCAATATATTGTCGATTAACTTTCAACCCCAGTCTTTTGGGTCTTGTTGATTACCAAACCACACTTGAACTAGATAATATACCCGGAATAGATGTTGATGAGCAGAAAGAAGCAAAGGTTGTAGGGAGACAGCTAAATGTATCGTTATTTGTTACAAAGTATTTTATACAAAACATACGAATCAAAACTCATCTCATCTTTTTTTAGCTTCATAGATAGAAAGAGGAAAGGTATTCCGTTGGTGATTACATCTTGTGGAGTAGAGTTACTCTTTTTAAAAACTTCAGCACAATGAACTAAATCTTGTTTCTCAAATATTAAAATAACTGTGGTTTTACTCCTCTTGAATAATGCTGATGTCGTATCGCAGCCAGTTATTAAATATAGTATATGATTTTGACACTTTTTAAAAGCAGGTAAACTTTTGGATGAATATATTTCCGAATGAAGTCGAGCTTTCCCAGGTTTTAAAAAAGTTTTTTTTTTTTGGTTGTATTTCGAGCAGTAAGTAATAAATCAACGTATTGTTGTCTAGTTGAACTGTTCTATTGCTGTTGCAATTATCAGGACATCAGCATCACTATCAGCTTGTTTGACAAAAATGTTTTTAGTGATAAATCTTTCTTTCAACATTGAAATGAACCACGACTTATTAGTATTTGCAAGAAATTTTTGTTGACTGGTGGGAAGATGAAGGTGTTGTTGTAGTTTGACGACAGTGTTCTGCGGCTTTAATACTTTTCGCGGTATAGCCATTAAATACCATTAATATATTAAAAACTCTATGGCCAAAATTTCGACTTACATACTGTACGTATTTATTTAAAATAACGTTAAATGTTTCTTCGCAATCCCACACAACGCGGGGTAATAGATATTCTCCTTCGATGATGTATGACATTAATGTTGTTAATATCAATGTTTACTGTTTCAAAACAATCGTAAATGGCTGACTTTTGTATATTACGCATTCCAATATCATCGAACATTGACAACGGGTAGGGAGCCAATTCATATTCGAAATATTTTTCAATTTCATCTTCTAATGCCGAAGTATTATTAACTCATGACAACTCAAGACTGGTTACCCTGGCGTATAAAATGAGAGTCTGGGTTTCTTTCTAGTTAATATTCTCATAATTGTACTATTTTGTATGTATAAACATGTTATCAGACTGGTGAAAAAATATTTTTACTTGTCAGCTCCAGTGTATGTACGCGGCTTACATATGTATATTCTTAGGTCCTTACATATGAAATTGGCGTTTTTTACGGGAAGAATATAGTCATTTTTTTGTAAAATTTATATGTTATTTATATGTTAATCAAAGTATGCACTTTTGCCATCTCATTGGTAGTTAATTGATCGCTTTATTAAAAAAACCATGGGAGCGAGAATCAATAAATAAACTCTTTGAAGGCGGTTTAGAATGCCCCATCGGAGTTGAATTTTTTTCCTTGTAAGAAGTTGTCCAAATTCCGAAAAAAATGGTTCGGTGAAAAAAATCTGTTGAAGCAAGGTCCGGGGAGTACGGTGAATATCGCAGACATTCCAATTGTAACTCATCTAACTTAGTGGTTGTTTGTTGTGCAGTGTGTGGTCTTGCGTTGTCGTGAAGCAGCGGTGGCCTAGAGCGATTGACCAATCTCGGTTGTTTAGCAGCTAGTTGTTCCTTCATGGTTTGCAGTTGCTGACAATAGATATCTGCCGTAATCGTTTGGCCAGATTTTAGAAAGCTGTAGTGAACGATACCGGCCATAGTCCACCAAACACACAAGTAACTTTTTATGAGTCAATTTTCGTTTAGGGGAGGATTTGGCTGGGTCTCCAAGATTCAGTCATTTTGACGAGCGCTTCCGACTATCGTACAGTATCTACTTTTCATCACAAGTAGTGATTCGATTTAAAATCCCTTCATTATTGTGTCGGTTGAGCAAAGTAACACAGCAGTCGACGCGTGATTGCAAGTTCAATTCATGAGGTACCCGTCGTTCAAGTTTTTTATTTTCCCGATTTGCTTCAAGTGGATTAATACAGTTTTATCACTTACCCCGAAGCCTGCAGCTATCTCTGGAGTGCTTTGTGATCGATCCGCTTCCACAATTGTCTTTAATTGTTCATTTTCCACTTTGGTCTCCGGCCGTCCACGGTGTTGGTTCTGAAGGTCGAAATTTCCACAACGAAATCGTTGAAACCAAAAACGTACCATGCTTTCTTTTGCGACACCAGCGCCGTACACATCATTAATCCTTCGAGCTGTTTCTGCAGCACTGGTGCCACGGTAGAACTCGTACTCGTACCGATATTTCATGTTTTCTATTATGCGGTGATAAGCGAAGCCAAAGAAGAAAATAATGAGGGAAAAAACAAATGAATGACTGTTTTCAAAACTCAAATGTACCAGCTAAATGAATATTTGGAACTCTTAGCCAAAGAGGAGATATTTCAGATCAAAGTGGTCAGTACGACAAAACGCTAATTTCATATTATTATGTAAGGACCTAAATGAATATTATATCCTAACATAATATTTGTAAATATTTTTATTAAAAAGCTAATTAATAAAAACTTAGCCACTAATTTAAATAATGATAATATATAAATTGAGGTTTAATATTAGGAGGATTAATATAAGGAATAAATTAAGTTTGATTGAGGTTTTTTGAACAGTAGTTAAAGATTTAATTTGCTTGACTATGTCTTTTGTTTTATTTATTCCTTAACCTAACTCTTTTTGCAACGTCTTCTAAAGATAAAAATGTTTTCTGAACCGTTTGGTTGTACTCATAACGTTAACTGAATAAAGTACTTTTGATTATGTTCGTATTCGGCAGAGCTACTCTGGCGCGTCTGTAATAATGGCTATTGTTACAGATTTCCAATGGCATATGGAAAGATCTCAAGATGAAATAATGAACTCTAGTGACAGCGTACGGGAATCGCAAGGTAAGCATTGTTCAGTTGTTGTAACACGCGACACCGTCGCACGTTCGCTGTCTCACGCTACAAGCGCGAACACACGAGCACGTGCGACGGTGTGACACTGCAACCGAACATGTTGCGTTCACTATTCATTTATTATTATTATTATTTCAACCAACAACAACGCGACATGTTACAGTGGGATTCGATATTGATATTCTGGGACGATTAATTTTTGTTTTTTTTTTCTCTTTTTTTTTACTTATATAATAGGAGTTTTTATTTATTTATATAAATATGAAAGTTAATTGTCCCAGACATACAAGGAACGGATGAAATGCGCAATGTCTTCCCATAATTTGAAGATTAGATAAACAGTCATTGCTTAAAGTAATAGTATTTATTATAGTCTCTTTTTTGTATATTATATTTGAATTATTATAATATCTGAATACAGCGGATACGAGAGTGCAAGTGTTTTCACATGTGAAACTATCCACATTTATTATTTACTATCTAATATTATATTTAATTACTAATCATAATATTACATTTTTTTTTACATAATATAATTTGTATGAAACGGATTTTAAAAAAAAACAGTGCGTCAGGTAAAAAGGTTTAATGGTAATCAATGGGTTTTTCTTTCTTTATGTAGCCTTTTCAAAGGCGAGGTAATTATTTAATTTGAAAAAAGGTAAGTAACATTTTGGAATATAATTTACGTAGATTTGTTATAGCTTATGTTTGTGATTTATGGGGTCGTAGATATTGATTGCATGCTATTATATGTACGGACCACGCGGTTGAATAACCTAATAATAATAATATAGTGCTAATATTGTATGAAACGGTAAAAGTTGTAACACGTGCAAACGGAATGGCCGACTTATTTGGTAAGTAAACGTTCATTTAATATAGGTATTATGTAGTTTTTACATGTTTTTATGTGCACCCACACACACCTCATTTCACTCGCGGCTCTTTATTCTTATTATTATCATTATTGGGTATTAAAAATATTGGTAGCTAACGAACAACGTGGCTCGATTATTCCGCGAACACATTATGCACAAGTGTGGTTACGATTCTAGAAGAATATTGGACTACTTCACACTGGCTGGCTATACGCGGCCGAACCGAAAAGGTAAATTCAATTTTTTTAATTATATATGTAGTTGGTTATGTGGCTTATTTATTTATTATTTATTTTTATTTCCTTTTTTTTTGCATTCACATGTGATTTCACTGCAGATAGTGTCTTTTCTTAGCAATTCATGTTGAAACGTTAAATGATAAATATTTTTTTTTATAAAATTTGCATGTTCAGTAGGTTTTAATAAAAGCTAATAAAATTATCGAAGGCATGTATGAATTATCATTTACTAGACGTTCCTAGTAGACGCGCATTTCATTTACAAACAAATACTGTGAAAAATTGGTAAAGTCCATAAGTAAAAATAATAAACAGGCCGTGAAGATCGACTTTGCTAGGGTAGGGAATCGTAATAACAAACAGAAATGATTTGAAGGAATTACTAACAATTGCTTCTTGTCTGTGCTTTTCAAAGCTTCTTTTTCCCTTCTACACATATATCGAATTTCCATTTTTATAAATTAATATACAAATATTTTAACTAAATGTTATGTAAAATTTTATATCTCTGTTCACGTCTAACTAACTTCAAACTGTTATTACTAACATGTCATTTCATTGCTTTGTTAATAATATATATTTTTATCTTCGCTTGCACTGTTTCACCTTCCAGAAATCATTGCACTAACAAACGAAACATTCGCAAAACGTTCCTTCCCCATAACCCGTGGCTACCTTAGAAGTATTCATACAAAAACTGAGAAAGTAGAAAAGGAATATTTAAAAAAAAAGTCTAAAAATAAAACTATATCGAGAGTAGTGAAGAAGGAAGGTTTCGGGGCTATGTCACTGTACGACCAGAAACAAGATGGTAGCGAGGAGAGATACTATTGTTCTATATGCAATAACAAGCATTATAAATACCGAAGGAACAGAGTGAGGCATGAGAAATACGAATGCGTGACCGGACCACAATTCCGATGCGACAAATGCGACAAAAAGTACTCGCAGAAAAAAACGCTGTCTTTGCACGTTAACCGAAAACACCCAGAAGGCTGTAAAAGCTATTGAAATTAATAATATTCAGTTATTTACCTCTTTGTTTTTATATTTCTTTTCTTTTTGTTAGTTGAATATAATGATTGGACTTTAAAATCGTAAAACATGAATCGTTAAGTTAACATATATTTGTCACTGAGATGGCAATTGCCACTAAGTACTTTTGTTTAGTTTTATTTTTATTCAGAGTTTTATTATGTTATCAACTTTTGAGTTTAGTATTGTTTTTAAGGTAGAGTCTTACTTATGATAGGCTAATTTACGCCATTCGTTAACGATCATGAAGATCAAATGTACTTTATAAGTTTATATCTATTTTTTTTTAGTTTTTACTACCCATTTTCTTAAAATATATTTTGTTTTATTATTACTTTGCCTTTTCTTTTTTGTGCGATAAAAGGGAGACGTCGATCCGGCGACCGAAAATAAAACAAGTAACCTGACTGTAAGAAATTTTCTATTGCAGGTAAAAAAGCGCCGGTTCGCAACACTATAACAACGCGTAGTAAAAATGTGACCGAAGATACCGGCAACATAACCACCTTGGCGATATTGAAAAATGTTAAATCGCCAAAGAGCACTCCCGAGGACTGTAAGGAAAACAAGCGAAACCACGATAAGCAGTCGACGGGGCCGGGGGCGGGGGCCGGGGCCGGGGCTGTGGTGAGTGCGCAGGGCGCTCAAGTCGGACAGGCGACGCCGGGCGGGCAAGGCGCGCAAGAGAACGCGGCTGTCGGCAGCGAGACCGACTCCCGGTACAACGTGTTCTCACGCAGCGAACGTGCAAACCTGTCATGCGCTCAGTACAAGACGGACAAGGGCTATAAGTGCCCTAACTGCCAGCGCAGTTACAATGCGCGCAAGAATCTCGTTCGGCACGTGACCCTCGAGTGCGGGCGCGAGCCGCAATACAAGTGCCCGCACTGCACTTACAGCAAGCACCGCCGCAACGAACTCAAGAAACATATTGAAAAGAAGCACCCGGACCGGCATCAGAGCGCGCTCGCCGTCAAGTGAACCGCGCCGCTCGCACGCGCCACCCGCGCGCCGCCCGCGCGCCGCCCGCGCGCCACCACGCGTCACTACGCGCTATCAGTGCTTTATACTAGTGCCTTAATTACTCTTATATATTGTTATATGCGAATCACTCGATCTTCCTTCTAGATGATATTTTAAATCACACAAATTTTATATGAGCCTCATATACTTTATATTGATGATATTTTTTGAAGGATTAAACGTTTTTTGGAGACGCTGGCCGTTTGATTGTTCCCCAGTGTTGTCGTCGACCCCGATTCTTTGTTATGGGAAGATAAGTTGTCGAGTGCGGTCGCTCGGATTGTGCATGTCTGCATGAACATAGAAGCTTCGCCTTTATTCTAACAGAGATTTTTTATTATTATTTTTTTAATATTTAATTTTATTATTATAACGCATTTCTTTGGTTCCTTAATTTTATTTTAGCCTCCGGTAGTATTAACAATCAGTCCGTACGTAGTCGCGCTTGATTTATTTATTTGCAATACCCTGAATGTGTCGCATTTCAGAGCCGCACAAGGACAGTCCGCTGCCGTCCGCGCTGCTATCCCTACTGTCGGTGCAGTCGCTCGTGCCGCCCTGCATCAGGACCGGCAAGGAGCCGCCCGCCGAGCTGCGGATCGAAGCGCTCACCGCCATCCCTGAAAACATAAAGGCGCATCTGCTCTGCCAAGCGTTCATGCAGAACAACAACACTGTCGGCCAGGGCGTAGACCTAAAGAGCAAGCACTCGGACCACGATACGGACGGCGAGTACGACGACACGGACGACATCGTGCTGCCGGACGAGCCCGACGGATACTACGACACCGCCGGGTTCGACCCGCACGAGATGCGCGACGCGAGCGGCAAGCACGACCCGGCCGCGACGAGTGGTGGGGGCGGTGTCGCGGGGGCGGGGGGCGGTGCCGGCGCCGAGGACGCGTCCCGGCAGTTCGAGTGCCGGCACTGCGGCAAGCGGTACCGCTGGAAGTCGACGCTGCGGCGGCACGAGAACGTGGAGTGCGGCGGCAAGGCGCCCGCGCACCAGTGCCCGTACTGCTCGTACCGCGCGAAGCAACGCGGCAACCTCGGCGTGCACATCCGCAAGCACCACAGCAGCGAGTGGTACGTCTACGCGACGAGCAAGGTGCGCCGCAACAAGAAGACGTCCAGCTCGGTCTGACCCCCCGCTCCCTCAGCTCCCTCAGCTCCCTCACCTCCAACACAACCATACAACTACACCAAAGTAGATACCTAACCAAATCGGTACTGCAATATTTTTATTTATATTTAAACTATTATTATTGTTTTGTTGAAGATACGTCTGTCTGTACGCAGCGGGCGACTAGATTATAACGTGCACATTCCCTAACGGCATTAGTAATAATTTTGTTGTTTTCGTTTTAGAGTTTATTTACTGTAGTTAAGACTGACCCGAAGTATTTTATTCAGAGGAATACGACCTAAGGTCTGTTATTTATACAACATTTTTACATACGAATATAATAGATTATTAAAATGTAATCGTCTTTAGTGAATAGTATGATATTGATTTGTCTTTCAGCTATATTGTTATCAATTCTGAGGCAAGTCGGCTGCGCTGGGACCGACATACTTACATTTCCAATCTCTGTACTGAATAAATGCTCCGCATCTTCATTTGGTCTGTAATAAACTGTCCTCTACGACAAAAAAAATACAAACTTTCTTGAAAGTTGCTATCTGCTATGAATTGTGTAATTCTTTCATGTTACTGATAATATCTTTATTTGACGCTAACCATGTACACATATATATACCTGATGACTTTCCTATAGGAAACGTCACAGGAATCATTCTATTTTTAACCCCCTTAGGGTATCAATTTAAAAAAAATCCCTTCTGATTGTTCACCTTCGTTATATATGAAAAACTCCGGTGCTTCCTATCAGGAACGTCACAGGATTCATCCTATTTTTAACCGCCTTAGGGTATGAATTTTCAAAAATCCCTTGTTAATGCCCACATACATTATATAAGAAAGTCCGATGCAGAATGTCATGCCTCCAGCCCCACTGGTTAGAACTGTGCGGTGTCTGTTTGTCCCCTCTTACAAAAATGTTCTAAATAGGAAATTGACATATACTGATAATATTAAGTGATAAGTAAGAGTAGACGCTAGGGTCCCGGTCCTGGTCCCAGCTAACGCTAACACCGTCAAGTGACTGCAGAGTGCACTATTCTCGAATTTGCTTAGTTTTAATGACCTACCATTCCTCAGGGTATATTCCAAAATTATTTAGTGCAATGATATTAATATATAATTAGATAATAATGATATGATGTTGTTAGAGACGGCCTGATGCAGGCTTTCCATTTCACCAGGCCACGGGTAGATCATCATAGTATACTGGTATAGTCTTCCTGTTTACATCATTATTGTTCTTGTTTGTAATTTATTTTATTAATTTTACTTTTTATCTTCTTACGAGCGACCATTATTTTGTCTTCGTAATTTTCTTTGTAGCAATCCCAAAGTTTTTATTATTATTATTTTTTTCTAATTATTAGAATAGTTACAGACAATGTCTGTCCTTAGGTTTTTTGCATACGTTCTACGGGAAAAAATAATATAACATTAATTTTATATTTTCAGTCGTCGGTTAAAAAATCAGCCGATCTTTTTTATCTATTTATTAAACCAGACAATAGTGCAATAGATTTTTTTCTGTAGAATGTAATACGGGGTTACATAAAATTAATGTCCGAACATCTGTTTTATAAACTGACAATTGGATGAATAACTTCATCGCTCAAACTCGAATTGTAATTACAAGCGTCAGTTGGTGCGCTTAATTTGATTGTTGCTCCAAGTGAATTAATTAATTTTAAATAATCCCGTAAGTAACCTCAAATCGTTAGCTCATAATGAAAGCAAAACGATTGCTCAGTTATGCGCCAATCTGAGGTACAAATAATGAATTAGTTAATTTAAAAAATCATTATGTGCCTACAATGTTACCTGTAGTTAAGTAATTATGATATTTTCTACATTGTTTTTGGTTTATATTTCGGTGAAGTTGGGTTAATGAGGCTATGGTCTTGAGGCACACAATGTAAAATCCCACTTCTGATGTATTGTAAAATTATTCAACAATTTCCATGGAAATTTTGCAACATCCATCTACTCTCATCAGAAATTCTGAAAACTATCGATAGTTCAGTCTTTTAATAATAATGAACCGTCATTCGCGTGCCGCGGGACCTTAGCCTGGGATGTGTTCAAAAAATTGTTTTGTATAAATTTAACAATTGATATTTGACTTGCAATAATAACATAAAGGTTAGCTTATCGACTGTTGATATTGTTTTTTTTGTTTGTTAAACTAGGATAACAAAGCTATTTGACCAAAGTCAGTATTAGTTTTTTATAACACGAAAATAGATATGATATTGTATGTTGTTTCGAACATTTCGAGTCGAGGCGAGTCGCAACATTCGCTCATCTCGCTGTCGACGGCAGTATGAAGTTATATATCGATTGTGACAGACTATGTTATAATTATATAAATTGTTTTTTAATGTTATTGGAACTAGTTAATCGATTAGCATGATTTTTATATGAATATATTGGGGTTTACTTGGTAGAAAGTTTTATTAAATATAGATATATTATGAAATTTGATTACGATGTGTTTTCCTTGCTTTTTAAATTCACCCAATTTAATTATTATGTTTCTTTTTAGTTTCTTTAGGTAAGTGCAGCTGATGGGTTTGTTTTTTTTTCTAACAAAAGCATGTCCGCAATATTCGCCATCAACGAGACAATTCACCGCTTGCATTCCGACTTACGCATGTCGCGATTTTGTTTTCTTTTCCTTTTTCGTTCATACTAATATAATTAATAATTTCAGGTAGACAAGAAAACCCACGGGTCGGGAGACTACATTTCATTAACAAATGTTTATTAAAACCCACGATGTGATTAAAACCCGGGACGCTTACACCCGTCACGTTTCTTTGTATCCTTTGACTTGTGAACAATCAGACCGTGTCGATGCACCGACATAGAGAGACGATCTCAAAAAATATATAAAAAAAAAACTTGATAACACTAATGAAACCCAATAAACGTTTTGACTATCAAAATAAACGTTATGATTTCTTTTTTGTTTCTTTTTTTTACTTTCCTCTCGCAAAGCTTTCATCACAGCACTCGGTGGAACACTCACAGTAGTAATATTATAATAATTAGTATACGTTATAGTATGTATATATATCGTATGTATGTATGTATACAAACGTGTCGCTTGTATGTTGTGTGGGGGGAGAGAGTGAGGCGGAGGGGGGGGGGAGCGTACAGTTGCAGAGAGTGACGATGTGGCGCGGTTTCAGGCGCGGGCGGCGGCTGTGGCGGCGCCCCCGACGACGTATCGTTCAGTAGGATCGGGGGACTCTCGTGGGAGCAGTGGTCGGCTCGGCTCGCGCTACCGCTGGTGGCGGGCATGCGGGTCGCGGGGCCCCCGCTCCCGCCGGCCAGTCTGTCCGGCGAGCCGAGCTTCTCGTGCCCCGACTGCGGACGCGTCTACAAGCTCAAGTCGTCGCTCCGTAACCATCAGAAGTGGGAATGCGGCAAGGAGCCCCAGTTCCAGTGCCCGTACTGCGTGTACCGCGCCAAACAGAAGATGCACATTGCGCGCCACATGGAGCGGATGCACCGCGAGGTCCGCATGAAACCAGAGCAGTACATCAAACAGGACAACGTGGACGCCTGCACGTAGCGCTCGCTCATTCGATACACTACGTTTTTATTATTCCTCGACGAAGTTAGATTTACAAGTCGAATTATTATTTTCGATAAATTTTGATTGGCACAGAGGTCGGGTCGTCGGTTTTGTTTGTTTAGAAAGTCGTTAGTACGCTTTGAGATTATGTGGATATTGAATACGTAATAGATTCCCGAGTTCGCCTATTGTGATAATTGTGATGAAGTCTCGTATGTGATAGTGGCGTCAGACAGTCACGTTAGATGTAATCGCCATTGTGGAGGTCACGAACAGTGCCTTATTATATCGTTACCTACTCGACTCGTTAATGTCACATGTTTAGTGATGACGTAGAAGCAAACGAAAGGTTGCATATATATTGTAGTAATCAAATAACAAGAAGTCGCAGTCGCCGGAATAAGTACAAAACACTATTGCTTTCTTTCTATCTATAGAGCTGTTGAATATGTCGATATGCGTTGTAAGAGACACTGCTGATATAATTCAGATTACTACAATATAGCCGATGCCTTCCTTCAGACGCAATATAGAATTGAATGCCTTAACGGATTAGTATTCACACTGGTTACATTATACACTGTGGCAGTGTCAGCAACTGTTGCATTTATTCACTATACTTGGAAGTGATTTGTATAGTTACGCTTTACATTTTTTTTTAATATATTATATACTATATATACATATAAATAATACTATATTATTTGTACAGCATTTATGTAAAACGTATCATTCCTGGATTTAATATTATTTAGGTTGAATGTTGAAGAGAATGACATGTCGTGTACGTTTTGTTACCAATAACAGTTACTATTCCCAAATTAAGATTAACTCGGATAACTTTAGATGTAATTAAACACAGTGTCCGCGTTGGTTTCACCTGCTCGTATGTATACGTACCGTGTATAGTATAGTTGTAATGAAAACGAAGCTATTCCCGCTTAGTTAGCAAGCTCTAGTTCTCTGCCATAAATGCATGTTCCATTATAATGTAATACTCATAAGTTAATTATTGTTTTATATCATTCAATTTATTTTTAGATCTCTTTACATCTAATGCATTTATATTATTTTAAGCGAATCCTTTGCCGTAATCGTTGAGTGGAAAAATGATTATTTAATAAGTTCCTTTTTATGATGATATTTTTGTAATCGATTGTTATATAACGTTTTGGGGCCAATTTATTAGTAAATTTATCAGGTCACATGAGTGAGTGCCTTAAATTTTGTTGAAACAGTGTATGGAAATGAAATTATGGACGCTGTCGATGAAAACTGATACAGGTCTGTTCAGTTGTCAATGAATTGTTATAGTTCAATCTTCCAAATAGTTTATAAGTATTTTACACATTACCATTTAGAAATTATTATTATTAGGTATGGCAGTGTGCGCGTACACTCTCTACAGCAGCTCTTAAAATATATTTTTTTAATAGAGATGTTGATCTTACTATATAATATATGTGTAATAAACTATGCACTTATTAATCTAGACCAAATAAATTAACAATAAAAAAATATTTTTAAATATTCACATTATCTATAAAATTGCAAGTTTTTGTTTTATATTTTTACCAATTCTGACTTAATTACGATGATGGTCGGAATAAGTGATTTTTTAATTGGTCTATATAAACACAATACCTATTAAATTTTTATATAAGGGTTTTATAACTTAATTTTTTAATTAACTAACTGCGATGTTTCACTATTAAAGCCATTACCAGCCAGCGTGAGGCAATGCTCAACATAACGTGTACAGTGACGTCACAAAGCCTGTTACTGGATTATCGTTAATTTGAATTCGGAATACGGCTACATTAGTTGTAAGCTTGACAGAGCTGCTGTAGAGTAGAGTATACAAAGGCGCGCTGTCCGGTTAGACTTATCCGCTGGAGTTACCATCATACAATCAATATGTAGTAGATACCGAGTACAACCGTAAAAGTCTTGTCAGTATAAAACGTAAGTGCCTTCAATACCTTAGTCATTAGGGGTTAAATGTTTAATTGAGTTTCGGTTCGACCATGACACGTAACTTATTGTAGCGAAAAATTCTAGGTTGTGATATTAAGACAAACGAACATTTTAGATTCAGAAAGAATAATAAAAAGAAAACATACGTACATTTACGCAGCTGTGATATTAAAAAATATTTCCCTTACGTAACTAATTCTCAATAGAATAAGTAAGATAAAGTGATTTTAAATTAAATTCGTACTAATGTAAAACTTTGTTGAAAGTTTACCCGTGATCAAAATAAATGACATGTTGGAAAGTCTGTTCCGTTGCGAACAGTCTATAAAAACGCAAAGTATTTTTTTGCAGTTTCAGTATAATGTAATGTCCAAGTGATGGTTGCAACCTAGTTTATTATAATATAAATATAAGAATTACTACCTAGAATGTATTTAGCTATTTGGAAATGTTTTCAAGCCAGTTATTTTTATCAAGTAATAGTACGTTAATTGTAAAAAAAAAATATGTCTTAAACTGTTATAATTCGTTAACTAATGATGTTATAGACATTTGAAAATTTTAATATTAGAAAATATGTTATAAAAAGTTGATTGGCGTAACTCGAGAGAAATAACTGTTCTGCGAAGACATCTGTAGATATTATTGTACAACAATGAATAACAAAGTTACAGTGATTTTTTGCATTTGATTGTATTTTTATAACCTTTTTGTATTTTAATAAAGTTGCTATTCTTGGTAACGTATTCGTTTTAATATCGATTCTGATTTATATTTATTCAATATACGGGAGCATGGATATATTCAATGAATTGGAGAATATGCTAAATTGATCAGTTCTCATTTTCCTTGAATATTTAAATGCATGTAAACATAAACGGAATATTGTAAATTGGGAAATGGCGTGATAAACATGTGATTAATATTGGGAATTGCATGCAACGTATAGATAAGGCTAGCCGTAGTAAGCAAATTAATGGGAGACATAGTGCATTTGAATAGCTTTCGCACATCACGGTGGCTTGGTTTCAACGTAGAGTTGTATGCACGTATTTATTTTCGTTTTGCGTTACATTTCAGTTGCACAGTTGTACACGCCTTATATATTGGGTTACGGGACGGCCGGCCTGAGCTCCGGGAAGGCTGGGTGGACCCTTTACGAATGCGTCGACTGCGGGAACAAATACAAGCACAAAGGCTCATTGCAGAGACACATTAAGTACGAATGTAGGAAACAGCCCAGTTTCAAATGCCCCTATTGCGTGTACCGCGCCTACCAGAAACACAATCTGCTGCTACACGAACGACATCTACATAAAGACATGCCGGAGAAAGTGGATTTCGTGTCAGAATGACCCGCCGCTAAACAAAAATGTCAGTACATAAACGTTGCATAACCTCGACTAACCTAATAAGGGATTTTTTCTTCACGGTTAAACCGTAGTATTCCTATATTAGCATGAAACAAAACTTACTGTTGTCGACTAATTGAATATTTAATATCATCTTTCAATTTCGTGAAACTTACAACTAAATTTCTATTAATAACAAATATTTTATGATTGTAGGTTCTTTATAAAATACATAACGCATATGATTAAACACCCAATCATGATACTTCTCGCACAGTAGATTTCTAACAAGCTATTTACACTAATTTCTCATTTGCATGTTAAGTACTAATTGTATTTATATGTACATGAAAATGATTATTGCTTAGTCCTTGGTATACTTATAACTACGTACACACGGTCGTCGGTAATTATAATAAGCTTAAGTGAATAAGTAACTGTATTAACGTGCCGACATTCCTGCTTACTATTTATATAGATTATGTAAATACATTTTCTTTTCGACTTATGCAATAATCATTTTTTTTAACCATCGTGGTGAATTCAAAAATAAACCGTGCAAATTTTTTCAGCCATAACAGTTAATCCGAAGAAAATGTCTGGGATCATCTATTTACATATCGAGAAATTCACCGAATCTATGCAAATACGAAAAAGATAATTCACAAACAAGCTACGACGTACGAGATAAGTCATAATTTATCAAGAACTAAAGACTTAGTGAATAATAATTAATAATTTTTAACAATGTTTTAACTTGCCAGTGCATCCAATAATTTATTATAATATTATGACAAATAATTGAGGCTGCGATTCTAGTGGAAAGTGAACCATAATTGTATTCGTCGTTCGGATACAAAAGATTTTATGCAAATGTATCGAAATACCAAAACAAATTAATGTATTTTGTTACAAGGCAGCTGAGCCATAGTGAGCAATTATTTATAACCGTTACCAATAATTATATGGTCAGTTTCTCCCAAAGATAAATTATTTGTAAGAGACAAATTTAGTTATACGTAAAACGAATGTTTTTCGTTGTTTAAGTATATTAAGAAAAATGGCCAACCTTAAACTTTTTTTAAAAATGAATAGCCTATTCAATTTCGAATGATTATATGACGTATCACTCAATATTTTTGTATATGTTATATGCAATGTAGCTATAGAATGCCTGAAGCTAAGCGGCAATGTATGAAATGATTCATATTTAATATATGCCGCCTGTCCGGCATGACAGCGGCGACCGCCGATGGATTTCGATCTCTCTGTGGTCGCCGTTGTATTTGGATTGTACTGTGCTTACCATCAGGGACAGAACAGTCATTGTGCCGAGCTATTATTAAAAAAACAAGGGGCTGCCATCTTGTCAAAGCTATGTTTGAAGCAAAGACAGATAAAAATTTGAAGAGTACAAGATAATCGAAAACTCTTTTTTTTTTAGAATAGCTTTTGTATTTATGAGGTATGCACGTCATTTATTATATTTCCTAGGCATTTTATAGAATCCCAAATGAGAAACAAGCAAAGTATGTATATGAGACCATGGCGCTTGCCGGCCGGTTCGCGAGTCCAACCTAACCTGACCGAGCATCGTCCGTATTTTATAACGTGCATTCTGTAGAATGCCTAAATGTTATAAATGACTTGCATACCTTAAAAATACAAAATCTATTCTGAGATAATAATAAGGGTGGCATTATTACAAAATACCAACGATGCTCGGTTAGGTTAGGTTTTTCACTTGCGAGCCGGCGAGCGCCACCGTCTCATGATCGCTACTCCGAGAACGACTATTCAGAGAACTCGGACGAGATCACTTTATCAGGACCATTTTCATATTTTGCCTAAATTGCATTTGCGTTAAAATATAATCGTAAATAACATCACATAAAATGCCGCCAAAATTGCATATTATAGGGCCAAACACCATACCTAAGTTCATTGATTTAAAACAGTCCTATGACATTTTGAGATCCCGCCAAAAACTCCCACGTGGTATTTGAAATGAAACGTGATACTTTGCCTAAATAGCATTTGGCATTATACAGAATACCGGCATTTCAAACATTGCCTATAACATATACACAAAGTGAAACATCGCTAGGGGGTAACTAATACTCATAATGAGAATTAGACGAGTTATTTAAAAAGCAAGACTCTATATTATAATCGAATGAAATGATACATCGGTATATAATATAGAATAATTTGTTGTCAATGAAAAGTTTTAGTTTGTCTGTTTATGAAGAGCATAAATATTATAGATTGTTATATTTTCTTGTTATTATTAATGTTTGTTTACGTAGTGTGTGTTCCTTGTTACCAAAGAAATTTATTGCTGAGAGAAAAATGTAGAAAAAAAAACTTTATTCTACTCGTATAACAACACGATATCTGTGTTAAAAATATATTTTTTGCATTTGTTACTGTTATTGTAAGTTACCTTTAAAAGTTCAAATTTTTATTACGCAATAATAATAAACCAAAGAATCTTCCAGTCGATTCTATGCCATAATAAGAATTTAGTGCCTTAAATTATTATAAAAATAATTGTAAGTAAATTATTATGGTTAAGTTTGATGGCTTCATGTGTAAAGTTACTGGATTTTTATAAATAATATAGCTAAAAGTTTACTATTTCAATGTAACGCGTTAACCTCGTACGTGTACATGAGCACGCTCAGGTGATTGAGCCGTTCACGTGCGCATTTGAGCGGGTTACCTCACTGAGTGGCTCGTTCGCCTGAGCGTGCTATAACGTACATCATTGGTTTAAGTGTTCATTGTATAGTATTTTATGTGTAAATTAATTAAGGCTTTATTTTTTAAATGTTGATTTTTAACCTAGAAACCCACCAACTACGTAGTTTAGTAAAATTAACATATTATATCGGTGGTAGACATTATATGAAACTTATAGTATTTTTTAATAAAAAATATATTTCTGGCCTTTCAAACTAATATATTATACCAAAGATAGGAGGAGAAAGGTTTTTTATAGGTGTGCATAAAATGTTGATTAGTTTCAAATAGAAGTCCAGAACCCACTCATTACAGGGAAATAGGAGCTCCTAATTCGTAAAACTGACTTTTTGCGATTAGACTCATGAACAGTCTTTACAAGAAATTCCTTATGATATAGAGTGCATCTTTATGTCGTTCCAATTGCAGTCACAGTGTTAGAGACAGTTATTTTGTCTTCTTACGCTAAAACGAAATAACAGCGAAAGTATTAATAATAATACTCTTATTTCATATCGGAGTGAACAGCAATTCAAAAGCGAAGTTTTAAATTGCATAATACTATCATGTGATCGCGCATTATAATCATTAAAATTTTAGGGAGATGTATTTTATGTTTATATTTGATATCTACTTATTTCCGATGTTACGTTGATACGAACGACACTTCAAAATTATTCTCTGAATATAGAGTGGATTCATGTTTTCTAATGGAAGAAACGAAAGTATAAAATTTGAATTTATGTATCACAAATATTAGTCAATAAAGTTGATAAATTGTATTATAAGAGTCAGTTCAGTAATTTGAACTAAATGATACAGGTCTTAAACCAAAATTGTGTCTTTCACAATATATCCGTAAAAAGTGTGAATATGTTGATAAGTAGAAAAGTCTTGCTTTACTGGGTTGCCATTTGAAAGTTTACAATAGTGGTAAATCCTTTTTTTATTCACATGTGCGATGTACCAAAAATAAGTATGTAAGCCTTACTCATTATTCACCATATAAATTAGGCAACCCAGACGCCAATTTTTTAGTTTGATGAAAGTCGACTTGTCAATGTTTTCGCGCCTTGTACGAATATATAATATAGCATTTTTCAGTGAACTCGCGGTGCGGGCCCTACCTTCAGTGTGCGTATTGTAACAAACTTATGCGTTTCAACTTGTTACAACAATACATTAGAGATCCGTTGGAACAGATAGACACGGCTTTCCATTTCTTATAATACTTTTATTAACGCTCGTTGGAAGAATGCCCGCACAATTGAAACCTTATCACCTGAACCAAAGTTACAGTACTAGGCTAATTTTATTTACATTTAATTAGATACATAGTTCAATTTATAGAATCATTTTACCTATCACAATTACTTGTTAATTAGAAAGTATTGCATTAGCAATGAAAACTAATAATTGGATTAATATTATGCAAGCTTAAAAGCTTGCTTTGATATTTTAATATGTGTTTGTAAGATTTCTACTGATATTTAATCTCCGGAAAAAAGTTGTAAAGAAAAAGTAACGTGATTCAACTTATTTATTATAACAATTTTAGTAAACAGATTTCTTTATTTGCGTTTTGTTATGTGTTTCAATCACATATAATGCATAATTTATATGAGCAACACAAAATGATTGTTATTTTTAAATGTTTGAAATAGTTTTAATTTTTTTTTCAGTGAAGTTGAGTGTGTTTGGTTTGTTCTTTTTTATTTGAATTACGCATGTGAATAAATGTTCTTGATTCATTACTATATACATATTCTTTATTTATACACCTACATATAGTAAGTAGGTACCTTATTATCCCTCAAATTTTGTACATGTGTAAAAAAAACTAACTTTGTAATTAACTGTAACATAATTATTTCTAGTTAGTATAATATAAGTATAATAGTATATAGTATAATATAAGCGGTGCCCCGCGGCTCCGTACTCGTTTGTTACAATTATTTTCATTCCGTAATTTTATTTTTACGTATATTATTGACAATTCGTACAGACTGTCAACTGAGTAACTTACTACTACAATTTCAAAGAAATCGGTTGTAATTATTTTTAATGGTTTCTAAAATTAATATATCGATAGCTTACCAATTATGGAATGACGTAAGAGTCTGGGTACAAAATTTCATTAACACCGGTTAAAAATTAATACAAATTTTTGAGTTTGTTTGTTTATTTATTATGGTTATCCAACATAACTTAGCATTATACGTCATATATAAAAACTATTCATACAATAAAATGAAAATACCGTTATATATATTGGACACGGCAACACAGCATGCTCAGACAACATATTAAGTATTAAATTAAACTATATACATATAAAATAACAGAACTTAAATATACAGATTTAACATACATAAGAATAATAAGATAATAAAAATAAGTTTTTTTTTATGTGGACACAATTTTACACACGGCCCTTTAATTCCATACTAAGCATAGCTTATATTATGGTAATTAAACAGCTGATATAATATACATATATATACCCAGACAACAACTGACAATTATGCTCATCACACAAAAGTCAGTCATGGGCGGGGATCGAACCCGCGCCTCTCGGCTCAATAGTAGGGCTTATTACAACTGCGCCACGAGGCGTGTCTTACAACTACGCCACGAGGCCTGTCAAAATTGAAATTGAAATTAAGGTTGTAAAAATTCTATTTTTTAAATTATTAAATATAATTATTAAGAATTGTATTTTTAACAATTCTTATTTATAGCGTTTATAGTGTATTAAATCTATTAAGATTTAATAGATTTATTTATATATTTTTTTTGCAATTTCTAAAAGTATTATTGAAAATTCTTATAGCCTATAGTCCAGTCAACAAGTTAAAAAACGTATACAAAAAGGTATATCGAGCACTGTATACAAAATTGCAATTGATATTAACAAAATAAGATGAAAAAAAGTCGTTAATAACTCAAAAAATATTAAAATATCATATTTTTAGAAAAATCCTTGTAGAGGAGGAAATTTCAATCAAAAAGTCCTGACTCCCTTAACTCTGTCTCCATTATTTATAAAAAAAAATACCGCCGAAAATGGGTCTACACACTGCCATTACGGCATTGGGCACACTGCCGCGGGAAACAGTTTTAACACATATTTTTCAAAAAGTTCTAAATACAATAATTATTGTAACAGTTAACTCAACTTAACAGTAGTTAACAATTATTGTTAACTAAGAAATTTTTTATCCAATTACAGTTTTCACAAATGATAACATAAAAGTTTGAATAAATACTTTTATTTCCTTTTTTTTTGCTCTTATAAGTATATATACTTAACAAGATCACGCAATGAAAGTTCATAAAAAATTATTAAGTTGTCTATTATATATTTTTTAAATTAACAAAATAAAATGTACAAACTGTTGTTCAAAACTTTTTTAAATAACTATTTTGTTATTACTGTTTTCGCATCTAAAAATAGCATTAAGTAACGCTGGATAGTTCTTTTTACTTTATTTATTAACAAATTGTTTATAAACAAATAGATAACTTTAATATAAAAAAAAGGTGGACCAGATCAACTTTCTTGCCGGCTTTTCTTGAAGACTGATGTGTGTTCCGAACCAGCAGTAGTGTTTTGACGTTCATAAAGTGTCTTCTGCGGGCCTAAATAGAATGTTTTTTATTTTCAAAAGTCAATTTGCTGAGCTATTAAAAAAAGTCATATTTTTTTAATAAATTCATTCGTTCAAAAGAAATTTAATGTTAAAGTTGTGACTATTTAATTAACGAACTGTAAAGCTTTTAAAGGCTTAGCCTACTGAATCATAGTACGCATATAAATTACTTTATATTTATTTATAATTTATTTTCCGACGTAATTCAAAAATCTATGAGTTGACGAGATCCAATGTTTCTTTTAAGTGAAACAATCAGTCAGTATAAGTGTGAGTGAATTATTTGCAAGGTTTTATTTACATTATTTTAACTACCTATTGAGCTTTGAGAATTGCAACATGATATCGGCACGATTAAAATTAACAGCTCTTTTGCTTTGATAATTTATTTAGAGCAAAAAGGAGGAAAAAAATTAGGGGGCGGTAGCAAAAACAGTATCAATATGAAAAACAATTTAGCGTCACAAAATCAAAAAAGTAAGGTGAGTAATTCAGGGCCTGGATTTGCAAAGTAGAAAATGAAACCATGGGCCCAAACCAAGAACAAAAGTAAAATATATGTGGGACTGTCACACTCATGCAGGCGACTTTTTCAGTGGTTTGTCTAAAAAAATTTGCTCACTGTATTTAGAAAAGTTTTGCATCTCGTTCCCATACGAACGACCGTATTTGCTTACATTATTACTAGAGTCCCCGCGCTCTCTAAATCCGCCTCTATGCCTTGTCAATGGAGACGCAGCCTAATTTCTAGTTGGTGGATAAGACTCCATTTACGCAAATGTACTACAATAATATTACAGTATTAAATTATAGTGATCTATCCAAGGTAAAATGTACATTTTTCATATGGGATTAACCGTTCAAAGGAAATTATTTATCACGGCCTGTGGGAAGTGGAGACGACCAAAATTAATCCAGTGTATGAAAGATGAAAAGCTCCAGAATGTGTTCAAGCACCAGTTTCGTACGTGTAACAATAAAAATTCTCTACTACTCGAAACGTGGTTTGGTTTTTAACGAAATTTATTCTTTTTAGTGTTCCGAGATGACTTTTAGCCAATTGCAACAAATTGCTTAGAAAGCGAATTTCTTATTTAGTTTGATATTCAGTAACTCTCCAAGTAATTCCATAGAATAATGCCATTATTAGATGTCATGATAGAAGTATATAGACTACCCATAAAAGTGTATTTTACCTAACACAACAACTATTTGTAGAAAACTCTTGATTTATGTAAGGTTATTTTTTGTTTTTACATCGGTAATGATTTTACACAACTTTAGCAGACAGACCAATATCAATTATTTTTATGCTATGATTTCGATAACTGCAATAAACGTTTTTACAACATAAATAAATACAATATTCCTACATTAAATTTCTAGTTTTCTTGAGATAAATCTCATTGTTGCAGGTGACGTGGAGTTCTTCAAAACAGTGATACAGAACATGATGCCGATACTTCCAATGAAGACAAAAAACTACTGGTCGCAGTACGATATGTCGTACGAATGTGAAAAGTGTAGAAGGAAATACAGGCATAAAAGTACGTATAGAAGGCATGTTACATACGAGTGCGGGAAGGAACCAATGTTCCGATGTCCTTTCTTGGATTGTACATATAAAGCATATCAGAAAACACACACGGACGCCCACATCAGAACGAAACATAAATTAATGGCTCTTGAATTTAAATGATGGATGACAGTGAAGTGAAGTGTGTTAACTTGTGATATTAATATTAATCGTTTGTAAATAGATAGTTGATATTTTATTTTTAAAAAATGTATGCCTTATGTATAGGGCTATGCATGATTTTGTGGAATATAAAATAATATATTCGATACGAACTGTGCCCCGCGGTTTCAATCGCGTTTAATTTTTTAAGTTCTTGAGCGGCCAACATATACTTCCAGAGATGAGCGCGTCTAAAAAAATCTCGTTGAATATTATAATAATATTGTTATCGCAGTTCACGTTTTTTTGTTCAAATTACAGCACATACCAATTATAGTACCTACGTTAAGATTGATAGTATTTCGAAAGCCCGATAGATGGCATACAAAGTGGTAGACAACAATAAAATATTTGTTTTTAAACCCTTCACTATAGTGTTTTCAGCTAGCTAAAAGTTGCTATCATCGTAAAAATGGACAAGATGTAATTAACTAAAACAATTTAATTATGTACATGCTGTGAATCTCTGATCTCATCTACATATACGAACTTGCATGAATTTACGATTACATTCTATTTTACCAAAATGGTTAGTTGCATCTTTCATTTTGCATTTTCATCTTTCAATCGACGTACCGTAGGTATACGAAATTATTTTAATTCTTAGCGAGCGTTCCGGTCTCTTATCTTCCTGCAAATAAACTCCCAAACATGCTTTATAATAACAACAGCGTAAACAGGACTACAAAAATAAATAAATATTACCACAGATTTAGACACTCAAGTTGATATGAGTGAAACTTCTGTCCGGATCCGGATATCTAAGCAAATGTTTATTATGTAAAGGCTGTACAATTCATTCTAGCGGTGGGTCATAATTACGAATCCATGTTAGCTGGCGGGCGGGTCATCTAGCGAATATTACTTTTTTACAGCCATGGTAAAAAGATAGATATTTATCATTACATAGTATAAAACAAAGTCGCGTTGCTCTGTCCGTCTCTATGTATGCTTAAATCTTTAAAACCACGCAACGGATTTTGAAGAGGTTTTTTTAATATATATCAATATAGCCCTTTACAGCATGTAATTTAAATGAATATTCCCGAAGATATTACAGATTTAAAATGTAGGGAAGTGCGGCTGTACCGGCCCTATATACCATGGTCAATCATATGTGCTCTTTCAACAGTAACCACTAAATAAAACATGTTTGTATTGTCTAATGACAAAAAAGCTGTAAACGTTGTTTAAGGACATTCTGTAGTAGGTAGGTATATTTAGTATCAGCATTGCACCCGTGCGAAGCCGGGGCGGGTCGCTAGTAATTAATAAAAAAGATAATTTGATAATAGTTGGCGGACACATTTAAATACCTTGGCGGGCTACTATGCCCCGCGGACCGTAAATTGGGTAGCGTTGGTTTTAAGTAGACGAATCTGTCAGTGTCCTTATAGGTCTGATAGACAATGTTCACGAGCGTAAAATATAATGGTTTAGACTCCGATTATTAGGGGTTGAAGTAAATGACAAGATTTTACACATTACTTACCTACTTATTTGTAGTTATTCTATTTTTTTAACAACTTATAATAGGTGATATACGGCCTGTCTGATGGTAAGTAGTCACCATAGCCTATGGGCACTTATTACAGCAGATGTATTATTATTTCGTTGCCAACCATGAAAACCCCATCCCCAAAGAGTTTTGGAAACCCTAACCATGCAGAAACAACAAGAGATATTTGACTGCGAATTGCGATCTGCTGTATGGTGGAAGTATTTCATCAGTTGTACTGTTTCATATAGACAGAATTGTCCAAAGAGATTTCTCTGTGCCCTACCTCTCAATTCAGTGTGAAAATAATTTGACCAAGATTAAGGAATGTACATTGCTCTATTCTAATGAATGCACGTCAGCGCGCGTTAACAATGTGTTTACAATAAACAATATCTCTATTCTCTAGCCTCCGTTCAGATGTAACATGCGTTATCGTTCGGAGGCTACGAAAGAAATAATCATGTCTAGTATTGCACCATAATTACGTTTGTTGATGTGTAACATATTTCCTCTCGGTTGCTAGTTATTTTTTGTGGGAGTGATTTTGGAAAAGGAACGGCAATGTGTTACAAAAAACCGGGGAAGCGCGCGCTATTTGATTTGACCAACGAGCGCGCGCGGTGCGGAGAAATGTCTGTGAGATGGTGCCAACCCATTTTGCGTGAAGTTGGTACCACGACGTACTGTCGGCCAACATAGTGTATGCGTGTGTGTGACGAGAAAGAGAAAGGGAAATAGAGAAGGAGAACGTATCAGCTGTGCACTCATCTACAGTTATACAGTGTTGTGTATAAAATCTGAGGTTACGTTTATATGTGTAAACTATATTAATAATTATCTTTACTATTAAGCATATGACAAAATCATCATTCTTAAAAAATGCGAGTAAGTAATATGGAATTAAACGAGTAAATATTTTCATAGTTTTAGGTTAATTCCTGTCGCTGTCAATATAATATTTTTAATTGTGATTAATAAAGTTTAAAAGAGTTTCGTTGAAAAAAAACTAACTAATTAATTACACGGGTAATTTTGTTTTTCTCTAATATATTCGACCAATAATATTACGAATAAATTGACTTCACGAATTTAATATTTCATCTCAATTTCATAGTAGGATAACATGTCAGATGTTACACCATATGCAACTACTGTAAAGCTCGTTTTTTTTTGTTAGTATTTTTCCAATATTTTACATAACGAAAATATTCTACTTGAAAATGGGTAGGCCGGTATTCTATAGATTTAATATAAATCTATGTATGAGTATTTTCATCCAGAATAATGGGGCTGCCAAATAAAAAACAAAGAATTAGAACACAAATGTCACATAGACTTTGACATTTCAGAGTCCAGATTACAGAGGTGGGTCGTACTAGGTGGATTTTATTCTAGGAGTACGTAGTCCTAGTACGTGACAATACTAGGTCTAAATACCTGTTCCACCTAGTAATTAAAGTATTTTAGTAATTTTCCTTATTTTGAAATGCCTTTTATTTCGAACAATCATAAATACATAATGGTAGCTTCACATTTATTTAATACTAAACAGGTTAAATGATTGTTAATAAGTTATAGAATTATAGTTTAAAATACTAGCGATTTCCGCTATTTAATAATAAAGAATTTGGTCTATTTTGGATCTTTACCAAATAACTATTGACTTCCGGCTCTGACAAAATAAATCGACACGTACAGACTGGTAACTTAAGAATAAATGCGGAATTGCGGTGTGTCGCGGGTGTGCAATGTAGAAAGAGAAACAGGTGAAGCTTTGTAAAATATAGAGTATTATTCTTAGAAGAAGTCGGTGAAATGGCTGGCAGAGTGAATGCTCGTCAGATGAAACTTGCGGTACAAAGCAAATGGATTCGTACAAATGAGAGTGCTCGTCAGTGAAGCTTACAGTATAATGATAAACAGATTCGTACTGTGAGAGTGCTCGTAGGTGAAGCTTGCGATACAATGATGAACAAATTCGTACAGTGGCTGGTGAAGTGAGTGCTCGTCAGGTGAAGCTTGCGATACAATGATGAACAAATTCGTACAGTGGCTTTTTTTTTTTTTTTTTTCGAACTGACTACACTGTTAGCCTTAGGGGCCCTGGAGCCTTTACGGCTTTTACAGCTTTACCGGGCTTGGGGGCGAGCGCTTAGGGCACTCAGCCACGAAAGCTAAGCAACAACATCCGAGGGTGCCAAAGTGGCCGGACCTCGGCTCGGACTGTTGCGCGTATGCAATTAAGTCGCGATCTGACTAATTCCCTATCCGTAATTCGATCTAAACTAACTATACATATATACATGTTTCTGCCCCCTGGGAGGAGGGAAGGAACATGTGTATGTGTATTTAGTGGTCTGAAATTTTTGTCTACTCTAACTAGGCAAAAAAAGAAAAAAAAAGGTCCCTTACAGAACCTATGTACCTATGTGTGTTGTGCATGTGTGTATAATGCAGTGTCATGTATGGCTGTGAAAGCTAGTGATTGTACAGTCACTTGTATCGCGCGAGCGGCTGCTTGGCTCAAGGGCTCCATGCCGATGGATCGGACCTATCGTACAGTGGCTGGTGAAGCGAGTGCTCGTCAGGTGAAGCTTACGGTACAATGCTGAACGGATTCATATATCGTACATTGGTTGGCAGAGAGTTTACGCCTCATCTCTAGTCCAGCTAATGAATTATATTATCTATGACAATGACATTCAACAGCTGTTGACGTTAGGCTTTTCAAAGTCTGCTTTTCAACCAATATGATAAAATAATTGCGTGAATATAAATTAGTACACGTTAAAAGGTCATAATGAACCGTTTACTTTTTGTAAACAAATGTTACTTTAGTACTTTAAGAAATAATATTGTTTTAAGTTCACCGATATTGAAACCTAAAAAACCAACAAGAAATGTTTACCGAGGAACACACGATCAGAGGGGCAAAATTCGATCGACTCTCAACTACATGGTGGCTTTGGGAGTCATGACAGTAGGATTAAGTTATGCCGCAGTACCTCTTTACAGGATTTTTTGTCAAGTAAGTACATATCATATTATAACCTAACAAATATTACAATGAAATAGTCGCATTAGCTTATTTTGAAACTGTAATGACAGTCTTGTCGTCTACGGACTTCGCTTCGTGGTACGTTGATACAATTCTCACTATTAGCCTGAGCTGTCAGAGAAAGAAAAAATGATAAATAAAACTACAATTTGGTTTAAGTTTTTTTTTTTTTTTTTTTTTTATGGTTTGTACTTATAATTTATTATACTGTTAGTTACATTTAAAATATCTATACGTAGTTTTATATTTTAAATTGAATAAAGTTTTTTTATTTTAAATGTCATTATATTTTACTCAGTTGTTACTGATAATTCCATCGTCAGATATAGAAATAAACAAAGATAAAAAAAAGGTGTGTGTGCGATTCACACACTATAGAAGTGAAACTTAATTTTAAAAGATATTTTATTTAAACAATGTGCAATATACATACACACTGACATTTGCTCTCTCGCTCTGGTTCACACAAAGAGGAGAGACTGATAATGTGTTTTAAACGTTTAACGTTCAACGCTTGGAAGTCGCATAACAAGTTTCACTTCAATAAATGTGATTTCAGGCATACAGTTATGGAGGTACAACAGGTCAAGCAGAGGCTAACAGTATAGTGAGTGGTATGAAACCTGTCAAGAACAGACCTATAAAGATCAGGTTTAATGCTGATACAGCATCATCGATGCAGTGGAATTTTAAACCTCAACAGCATGACATAACTGTAAGTTAAATTATTTTCATGTAACATAATTATCTGACAGTTCGTGAAGTGTTGTTTTCATTGTATGACATGGCCTCCTACAATAAACATCAAACACTGCTTAGCAAGGAAGCTGACAGGTTAATGTCAGTCATATATATAGGTACCAATTTCTGCATAACACAATTGCTATGGTTATAATGCAAAAAAATATATAGTGGCCCTACTTTTGTTGTCAAAATGTACACAGGTCATGACTCATGTCAGGTTAGGTTAGTAAATTTATGGGATAATATATATTAGCATCTATATAAATAAAATAATTGAGGTTTGCAGATGTGCATGCATGATGCAAAAACTACTTGATATATTTTGATCTATTTATTTTGTTTTACTCCTTAGACACTAGTACTTTATCAAAATAAAAAAAGTTTGCCAAGTGCATATCGGGCCACGTGCAGTGTAGGGTTCGGTAATTGCCCATCACAATATACAGACTTAGGGAGGGGGCTTTAACTAATTTTCAATGGAGTTTGTACGAAATTATTTCTCCAAGTAAATTTTATTTGTTGATTGACTATATACTCGTTAACTTGTAAAGTCTAATACCTCTGATAGTTTTCCTTTTAACTTTATTATATACAATTTTTTCACATATCCAAAAATTACCATTTAGCTGGCAGGGGGGAAGGACACTTGAGTCTAACAAAAATGAGCACTTTCAAGTTTAATATTTTGCAAACGGATCCCTGATTTGAAAAATGGTTTTTACAGACCCACATTATCTATGAAGGACACACTATATGATAGGAGAGACAAGAAAAAATCATTCCCACTTTTCATATAGGGGAGATACCAATTTTTTTAAGATTTTATTTTACTACTTTGTCAGCGTCATTGATATGTATACCCATACCAAATTACACCTTTCTAGTATTAATAATCTCTGAGATGGCTTTCTAGTTCTAAGAATCTCTGAGCTAAGATGGACAGACAGATGGACATATGAAACTATAAGGGTTCCTTTTGCTAAAAAAGTAAACAAATAATTGTCATTGTCAAAGTGAAGTTTCAAGAGTAGTGAACATTTTCCTAGACAGTCTACTTGCTGAATTCCAATTCTTAATAAATATAAAAATGTACATAGAACCCTTATATTTTTCCTCCTTGAAGGGGATTCAAAAGAGGTAGGGCACAGAGAAATTTCTTTAGGGATTTCTCTCTGCTTGGGGCAGTCGGACTGATGGAATATCTCCCACCCTACAGAAGATCACAGCCAAATGACCTAGCGTTGTGTTCCTGCTGTGAGTAGGGTTTCCAGAGCTGATACCTATGGTATTACAAGTGTCCTTACCATCAGACGGACCATATGCTTGTTTGCCACCTTTGTAGTGTATAAAAAACATGTATACTTAAAAAATAGAAACTTCATTGAATTAATGATTTTACGTTTTTCTATAAAAAATATTTTTTTTGTATGTTTGAATTCTAATATTAACATAATATAATCAGGTTGTAGCAGGTGAGACAGCCCTAGCTTTCTACACAGCGCGCAACCCTACTGACAAGGCTGTAACAGGTATCAGCACATATAATGTGATACCGTTTGAAGCTGGACAGTACTTCAACAAGATTCAGTGCTTTTGTTTTGAAGAGCAACAACTTAATCCACATGAACAGGTAATGTGAATTCTACACAAATTTGCCACATGATTACTGTAATTATTAATTAAACTGTATTTTTACACATTGATCGTCAGTTAGCGTTGATAGGTCAATTTGTATGTATAAGTAATTGAATATGACGCGTTTCTGAATAATGCTGACTGGTCGGCACAGAGGAGCGTCAGCGCTGAGCCGTACGCGAGCATACGAGTATGTGTCGCGCGCCGGCGCCACTAATCTGCCTTCACAGTCCGTGATCGTTTTCGTTTCGCGCTGAACGCACGCATCTTTAAATACAATAGACGAGTAAACAATGGATGAATTAGAGTAACTTAGCCAGTAATTAGTTAAAACTCTTAGATGGCATGCAACAGTAGTTGAAAGACCTATGCACTGCGGTTTATTTCTGTATGATTTTTTCCCCAAAGTTTGTGAACTATAGATTTAAATACAAGTGCTCGCACTGCGGTTAGAAATCCGGACTGGATATAAATCCTGTGGCTTCTACAGATTTCTTGCGGTTCGTCGCTGCACGGAATTTCTGCTTCCTACGGGCTTATATGAAACCACGCGCACTGGGGAAAAAATCCTCAAGTCGCCGCAGTAGTATTTGAACGGCGGTGAAGGAATGTTGTCTCTACGCGCGTCCGATAACGACGGCGTAAATTTTAATACCAGTAATTCTTGTTGAATAGGCATGATGCTTGAGAAATGCTTTTATAATACTAATGTGTAGTGGGAAAATATAGAACTACTTGACTAATATCAAATATGGCGCAATAAATACATATTTTTTGCAGTATTTGACTTAAGAAACCAATACTTATCGATTTCAGATATTAATAATATAAGATAGCTACGTATTTTCAATTCAAAAATTGTTTTTTTTTTTTCATTTTTAATTTGGAACTCTGAAAACACTGTCAGCCATGTTGTGACGTCATAGGGCTTGAAGCAATTTTCTTTATAAAATAATTAAATTAAATCATAAACAATAAATGATTCTGTACATTTTATTATATTCTTTACATATTTTTCCTTATTTTACGTAGATAAGATAGCTAGCTAGCTATATGTATCTATGCATTAAAAAAGTTTCGGAACAAGACTAACAGATTGCGCCACGTTCAACATGTTGGAAGTTTCATAAAAAGTGTCGAGCTTTAAACAATGATGAACGGTTGAAATAACAAATGTTTGTTTTCGACCCGTATGACGTCACAGCAAAGATATTATGGCTGACAGCGTTTACGCCTGTTTAGGAAAAGTTAACTTTTAAATTAAAATTTTGCTTTTTTCTAGGTCCTAAAAAATTTTTTTTTTTCCTTTAATTGGACCATGATTAATTATTTAAGACCTAGGTACTTTAAAAGGATTCAATTAGTCTACTGTATGGTTGTTAAGTTTTGCAAACCGTCAATACACTTATGGCTGCATTGATGTTCGGCAAAAGCGCTAAAATAGATTAATATTGAATGATACATTTTTATTTCCAGGTGGACATGCCAGTATTTTTTTACATAGACCCAGAGTTTGTAGATGACCCGAAGATGGAGTACGTGGATGAGATTGTGCTCTCATACACATTTTTTGAAGCCAAAGAAGGATTTAAACTCCCAGTACCGTCGTATGTAAAAAAGTGAGGCTGTGTCAACTTTTAGAGATTAGATGGATTATGTATTTACTTGCATTAGACAGATGGACTTTGCAAATAACAAAGGATAAGTTTTGTTTCAATTTTTAAAGTTATATTCCGCCTTTACCATCTTAATGCGGGGGGTCTGAAACATGTTGAATGCAATGTAGGAAATCGGCAGGTTATGTGAAGTCCCTTTTCTTCTGAATAATCAATGGTTCAAATAATTTCATTATGATGAATTGGTCATCTAACCACGTTTCCCATGTCATTATTTATGTTTAACCACAATGTGATTAGTATATATATTTTTTAAGAAAACAAATAATACTCCGTGTGTCATTGAGCCACTCAAATTCATGAAATTACTTTAACTGCTTTAACTTTAACTGATGTAGTATTGAAGTGTGAAGGATATAGTGTTGGACTGTATGTAGTAATTGTAAATGTAATTGTTAAGTTTGATAATAAACATGTTGAAATGAAAATGATAACAGTTCTCTCGTACTATTTAAACATGTTTTCCATCTCATACCATATTCCATTTTTAAACGACATAAAAAAGGAGGAGGTTCTCAATGCGAACGTATATATTGATGTTAAGGCATAACTTCATGTTAATGAACCAATTTATGTGATTCTTTTTTCGTTGGGAAGGGGATACACCTCCAGGGTGGTTCCATTTTAATTTCATTGGCATTGGACCTTCGACTTGGAAGGTGCACCAGGGAACTCCTCGAAATATTTGAGGTTGTTTTTTTTTATTTGTTAAAATTTTTATTGTACTAATTTAATTAATTCAGTGCACTCGAGTATATTCCATGAAATCCGGATTTATTATGTACTAGCTGTGCTCGCGGCTTCGCTCGCGTGGACGACAAAAATTGTTGTTACCGGGATAACGGCTCAGTGGTAGCGTAAATGGACACTGTATCGATCCACGTGAGTTCGAATTCCTAAAATGAGCCTGAGCCCTCGGTGAAGGAAAACATCGTGATGAAACTATAGCACGGTAGTAAAATGCAGGGATGGTAGATAGCGACCCAATAATCCTGGTATAGATATTACTTAAAAGTAAGTACCCTCAAGTAAATAGCAAATACCAGGAGCTTAGTACCCTCATCGGCTCTTATTCCGTCTTTACCTGTTCGCCGAGCAAAACACCAGTGGCCTTGTTAAATTTAGAAGGTTTTTATTATAGTGTACCAGGTAAATTTTTACCGGAACGATAGGATACAGGGGTGCGTTGGAGCCGGTGCGGCGGCGCGGCGGCGTGGTGGTGGACATAAATAACACTTTATTTAATACCAGTGTTTATTTTGATGAATACGGTTTTAAGCCTTGATGGCCGCAGTGACGGGGTAGCCTCGCCGCAAGCCCATGCACTGGTCGCGGTCGATGAACAGCGTGGTCGACTTGTTGCGCAGGTCCGCCTCTAGACCGGCACGGACGCCCAGCAAGGTCTGGTGCGTGCCTTCAGCCGTAGCTATCTTTGAACGGAGCGTCTCCATCGTCTCTTGAAGATCGCACACCTCCTTCACTAGTCTGAGACAACAAAAATATACTCTTGTTCATGTCCCTAACAGCGATAGGCAACCCTGAAAATACTAGGATATTACTCGAGATCCTAAAGTATCGCAGTTTACTAAAATCAGCTTATTACGTTATTACTACAAAGTTATACCTGAGCGAACAGAAAAGGCCACACCTATAAAAATTGAAGCAATGATGGATCAGTGATAGCGTGTACGGAAACCTACAATCATCCCGAGGTTTCGGTGAAGAAAAATATTGTTATGAAACCATAGCGTGGTGGTAGCTATAGATTTAGTAAATAGTAGCTATAGATTATTTTGTTGTTTTCTTTGTTATGGGAGTAACATCCAGTCACAGTATCCGTGATCACACGTCTACTAAACATTAAATGATCCTTTAAAACCTTAAATATTGCAAAAATATGCGGAATTTGTTTTAGTCACGGTTTACGTACGCCGATAACACATAGGTTAATGATCTCGTATTATAAAACTATGGTGGTAGACTATTTTCTTATAATGTCCGCTTGGCTAGTTATCATTCTGAACCTTTCAGTCTGTCGCCAAGAACCTATAGGTGTACTCCGGCAACTGCACTTGAGAGCCACCTCCTCTACTGATTTTAATGTATCACCATCTTGAGACACATCGGCACTTAAGATCAACTGAGATCATAGGCTTCCAACATCTTGACGTTAAATGGTCACTGCAGCCTATTTATACCAACCTCAGAAAGACCAGAGTCCTGAGGCTACTTCTTAAAAGATTGGTAATTTTGAGGACTAATTTAGAAAGCCTCATTTGCCAATACATGTCGCAAACCACACCCTTCAGAGCGGAACACGGCAGCGCGAATACCGCTCATTTGTGACAGTATGCCGGTGTTGCTCCCACAGTCGAACCTTGCATAGGTTCTACCACTTTTATTATATATCTGTATTCATGGCATAACTATATAAGATCATATTATTATTATGACAGGCTCTATCATCACAAGCGATATTTAATTTTAAATATTAAAACGCTTTTTTGAGATAGCACGCATATCTAAACAAATACGTTTTATTACTGCGCCGTTGTCTTCTATTTCGACAAAGATGTTACTTAATATCTTCTCTTCCAGTATACCGAGTGTCTCAAGACATTGACCAGTGTGTGTTGTCTGTGATGACACATGGTGCTGAGACGTGGTCGCTAACGGTGGGCCTCATAAGAAAACTCAAGGTCACTCAAAGGGAAATGAGGAGATCTGCAGGAGAACCAAAGTGACAAACATAGCATAAAATCTTTTAATTTAGCTATAGCTACTTACCTATTTTGCGCCTCGTCCCTGCATTTTTCCAGATGAGGCCTATTGGTCCTAGCTTGCAAGCGGGTGTGCGCCACCTTCATGGGCTGGAGCTTGTCCTCGATCGCCTTGTTCAGCAGCTCTAGGGTCTTCTCTACGTCGAAGATCTCCTGCTGGATCTATTTGCAGAACATGCTCTACTTAACAATGAAAAAGTGTCAGTGCCTTGAAACCAACAAAAGTTTGTTGACAGTATTAATCACAGAAATCCTGTCTCATTCCAAGTCTCCGGTTCCTCCTATTGAACAAGGAATGGGCAATACTCACGAGTATCACCGCCAGTGCATCTCACCTTGTGCAAATGCAGCTGGAGTTTGTTCTTGATCTCGATGGTCTCGGCGATGCGGCGGGTGAAGGCGCTGTTCGTGTTGCTCCACTGGTCCCAGATCTCGGTCGCCGACACGTTTATCAGATTATCCGTATCTGCACCCGCAAAACCAATAATCATATTCGAGAGCGAACTTCACAGGAAACCCTATGAAGCATTACTTACACAAATGATAATAACCGAACAGTTTATATATAAAGTACTATCTGTGGGCCACGGTTTCAAGTATTAAATTTATTCGACAAACTCTCCATGACGCCGCATCCAAAGCGCCCGTGTAGCCCCATCGTTGTGTCGCTTTCCGTACTTGCCTACAGCTTGCTACATTTCTGACATTCATAATTACTGCTCCGATCGTAGCGTGAATTATATATCCTATACTATTCCTCATGAATCTGACTATCATACACAAAAAGATTTATCGAATCCGACTGTTAATTCCACTGATTAGCGCGTTTAAACAAACATACGAAAAACTCTTCAGCTTTATGTAGAATTGTCAACTGTTCGCACAATGTGTGTTGTAATACGCGCAAGGGGGACAGCTGCCTCCCTTTCCTCTTAGGTGTGGATAAACCGAGTGCCGGCTAACTAGACGCGAATTAAACGCAAATACTCCAAATTAATGTGTATCGTTCTAGTAAAAAAAAAAGTCTTGCTATTTTTAACTAACAGCTAGAAATTTGAAGACTTTGAAATATTTCTCAAAAGAACAATGCTGCATCGAGGTATTATGCATAATATTAGTTTTCCCTTGCCTGCCTAACCCCCTGAAGAAAATCCCGGCTAAATCCTTGCTGACTAATGTTATCTGAATATTTTCCATTTTGAATTCTGGCTGAGGATATATGTGTTTTGATCACGTAACGATGCCTGTAAAATAGGTATACCAGACAGCATCTGCACGGCCTTGGCTCTCTCGGATTGCGAACGCTGCAGCGTGGCGGCGCTGGCGGCCGCCCAGCGCGCCGCGTCGCACACCGTCGGGTCGTAGCGCTCGATACCCGCGTAGTACTGAAGGCCCTGTCAGCCACACAAACATTCCCCTCGCCTTCGACATCATTGCCACAAGAGTTACTGTCCTAACTAGTAATTGCCACACCACTTTATTGACGGTATGAATACGACATTCCAATTAGTGTAAAAAAATGTTTTTCACTTTTATTTAAATGCATTAAGTTGATTGTCACTTTATAATTCAACACAAAGTCTTAAAAATTCACATAACAGCTCTGCTTTCCAATGTAAAGTTATTTTTGGAAAATCAAATATGCTTCAGGTTTCCAGGATATTTTATAACATTTATCTGAAAAGCTACCACATTCAATTAAAAATCTGTAACCATTTACCAAGCAACTATCAGTCTTGGTTTCAGCAGTACGTGAGAACATGTTTCCTTTCGGCAAGCATTCAGTAATAATGCTCATGATTATGGTGAAAAGAAAATAAAGTCATAAACTTACAATATAGGTAGGTACCTACTTTGTGGTAGAGTCCGATATAAAGTTGAAAGCTCTTTGAACGTTTTACCTTGGAGAAGTTGTTCAGCTGATGGCACATCGAGTCAATGCCGAGCGCGTACTCCTTGTTGCGTAGGTCTGTCTCCAGCTCGTGTTGAGTCGCGCGACAGTTCTTCGATTGCGCGCGAACCTACATACACCAACACCTCTACATTTATATCGATGATACAGAAACAAGGGTGATGTCCTGAGGTTGTCCTGTTGTTCAGTATTATCTATGAATATAACTAACATGACATAATATAAGGTAAAGTACCATTTTAGAATAACCGTACTGCCAATCTTCAGTAGCCAGAGAGACAACTTTATGAAGAAAATATTAGGTACATTATTTAAATGTAGCTGAACCCTGGAGGTAATAAATAATATTAAAAAAAAACTTTTTCGGTTTCGTAAACAGCGTATTTTAAATGATAATTTAGAAGACGTAATTACCCAGGTATGTTTTTAAGAGAAATCTTTGTTTTTTTACTCCATTGTAAAGTGCAGACAATATAGCAACGAATGGTTAGGATTTTAAGAAATTATTGGTTTCATTAATAATTACTTGTATGAAGAATAATACTGTTACTTGCCTTTTCGAGCATATTTCGAAACTTATCTTGACATTCGCGCAAAATGGCTACTTCCTTCAGTAAAGACTGTTCCACTGTATCGTGAACTTGTTCTAGACCTATATTAAATAAACATCACACTTGAAATATTAATCGGACTACATTTGTTTTGCGAAAGGCGCCAATAGGTGCGTGTTGACAAAACTCGTTTTTTCTATGCAAACAACCTTTTCTGCTAACAAAGCATCTCTACTTCGAATTGATCCATGAAGGTAATGTTTTTTCCCCGTCTAAACCTATATAGACTGGCGCAGCAGAAAGAAATTCAGCTATAGAAACAGCAAATAATCTTATTTCCTCTAAATCGTTTTACTGATGATGTTCGATCGAGGCAGAATATGCCTAAAAGAAACTTCTAGTACTAGATCTTCAAGGACTTGATTCGATGGCTACGAGCCTCTACTTTACGTAACTATAACTGGCGTTAGTACTACCAGATTAGTTCCTCCAGGAAATCTACCGACGACCTAATGTTGCTGATAACTTGCTGGAGAATCCTTAATTTCTCAAAGATTTTGAGCCAACATAGGGTAATGTCCTTAATCCGTAATTCAAGAATTACGTACCTATCTGTTTCTTCCTTTCCCATACATGCTCTGTATGGAAGGTTTTCTTGGAAACGTACATTAAATAAATCTTAGTTGAAAATTCCGTATCTTCTTTGGATCCTGGAGTGACTTATATACCATGTGATAAACGAATCTGGGACAACGTTTTGGGAAGTAAATAATATGATTATAAAAGCGTAAACCTTGTCTCTTCTCCCGATGGTAGAGACACTCTTGAACTATATGCAGAGGACCTTCTATTCCGGCGATCGCTCTCTCTAACTGCCTCCGCGTGTCGTTAAGTTTCTCGCAGGTTGCCACTAGCCGCTCCATCTCAATTGAAACCTAAACAAGTTATTTGAAGTTGGTAGAACATATGTAGTCTATATTTCTATCTATCTAGTTTGATACCTTAAAGTGTTCATGCTGTTCTAGTCCGGTCCAAAGGATGTATGTATTTGGCAAAACATGAGCCATTTCGACTCGGCCTTCAGAAGTAGGAAATTATGATTATCAGTCAATTATAAAAAATAATTATGGGAGTCAGTGAACACATAACATTGATGGATTACATGTC
Source organism: Saturnia pavonia (assembly GCA_947532125.1). Lineage (NCBI taxonomy): Eukaryota > Metazoa > Arthropoda > Insecta > Lepidoptera > Saturniidae > Saturnia > Saturnia pavonia. The sequence continues at coordinate 16,521,849 of OX383907.1, read as the reverse complement.
CGTTAAGTTTGTTCCTTCCGTAATGAAAAAATATTTTAGCTGAGCACATTAGGTATTTTTAATACCATAAGGTATATTGTTGAGGACGCTCGATTATTTAAATTACTGCTGGAAATTTAATAATCATAATAATTATGTAAGTGTAATAATAATAATATTCAATTATCTATATTATGAAGGCGAACATATTTGTCATCAAAAACTCACTTCGTTCCTCCAGAAGGTGGTATCAGTAATGCGTTCGCCGATCCTTCGACCGGAATCCCTTTGCCCTTGAGTTCCAATTTCATCAGTTTCTCTAAAATTGACATATAAACAGGACTATTTTAAATTTAAGGACCTAAGTACATATGGAAATTCCACAAAAGGGTATTATACTTGTATACATTTATATATACATATATTTTAAGCAGTGGAACCTACAGTCTTGACATTTACCTCATTCTCAAAAGGAAAGGATAAACAATATTTTTAACAAGTATATTGCTTTCTCATCTGACATCTATTGAGTTGCTAACAAGTAATGTATACCAACCATAACATAGATGGAAATCACAATTCATAGTACCTAACATTTCATTTTATTTTCTAACAAAAATATTTTGTCTGCACTACATTTCGGAACTTACGGCCTCTATGAGAGTGGCGTGTGCGTTCGTCCAACGTCTGGCCAGCGCTATATGATAGCGGCCTAACTATTAGATATGAGTTGCCCAATAATAAACTATTTAGAAATAAATACCTGTCCATTTTAAATAGGCTTATTTTTGCAGGTTTTTATATGCTGCAGTTTCCTGTGTTACTCTCTGTACATCCACTAAAATAATACATAACTGTAAACATGATTTACACAGTAAAAAAAAGTAATAATTGATAAACCCGAAGAAGAAGAAGACTGGGGTGTTTTGACGATTATAAGTGAGAGTGTCAAAATTGAGTAAACTGAATAAAGTATCATGATTTCTGTGTAATAGCATTCACCTCAACATCCTCATGATATCACTCCTGACCCGTTCGGAGAAGTTCCGCTTCGCGTCAGACTCGTTGTAATTCTTAATGGTGTTCTGGTTCCATTCGTATTGCGTAAATCTCGTGTAGAGGGCAGCGCGGGCGGCGTGCTCTGGGCTCCGGTCGAAGCCTGTTACCAAGTTGGGAAATCGTAGTGGCTCTGCAGCCATGCCGGCCGGCGTGTAGCACGGGTCGACCATCGTATTTGTTATTGGCTGCGATGGCCTGGAAACAGAGATATTAAATAACTACGTACACATAGATAGATTGAAGGAAACCGACATTATAAAGGTAATGCACTTGCTAGTAGTTAAATCGGCTTTCTTTGTAGTAGAATTGAAAAAACTTTATTTTGAAACCTACTTAAAGTGTTATAAAAAATATTAATAAAAGTGAATTAAGCGAAAGATATTTTCAGAGATAGAGAGTTCAATATAAAAATGTATAAAGTGGATATACAAAATAAGTAATGTAATAAAGCTTACAGATATAACATCTACGATCAATGTCAAATTAAGGAAACCATTCGGCAAACCATACTTCAGTAATTTATTATAGCAATTGAAAAAAAAAGCAATTGGAATCCAAGAAAAAAAGATGCCGTAGTCACCAATGCAATCAAGTTTTTTTGGGTCACCACTGTCTTTTGACACTAATTATGGCACGTTAACACACATCCATCAATGACAATTCGTTATTAATAGCGATGGACGTACGATACAATAAGAAGTATTCGTGATTTGCTACAATTCGTGAGCCTGTGAATACGGTTATAAGAGTTTACCTGCCACTGAAAAACTTAAAACTAATCGTCTGTTAAGTTTTTTCATAAAATAACATATTGAGTCGATAACGCACATGGGAGTTACTTCGATCTCCTCGTAGCCCATTATCGGTCTCCACGGGTGCTTCTTCGGTGAATGGAAGCAGTAGCCAACCTGCGGGGGCACGCTCGGAGACCCGGCGGTGTCCTTCACTGGGCTCCATTGCTGAAGTTGCTGCAAGTCAAACCAATAATGACATATTTAGGGGAAGTATTTCGGGGTTTAGACTCCCTCCCTCCTAGCGTATATCGAAATGCTACTTCCTTACGTCCCCGCGAGTTATTGGTTCGCCCACGGCGCCGCGGCGGCGTATTGAAGTAGGATTTTGATATTAAACCCCCCCCTCCCTATCTATACGATAGATAAATTTTCGCCGAATATCCTCTTTTTGAATCCGTATAAAACATGAATAAAATTAAGATAAATATAAGTACAATAAAAGAAAATTGTGTCTGAATGAAGTCAGTCGCACGTTATGTTTAAATTTTCTTGATACGAATGCTATTTTAGACTAGACCACGAATGTATAAAAAAACAAATTGTTTTTTGATCAAATAAACAACAAATTCCATTTTAAACTGTAATTACCGTACACATGGAAACCTCTTTAGCCATTTTGATAAATTTTTTGATAGAAAACAGAGTTAATTTTGGTGTAAAAGTAAATTATTGATAATCAAAAAGAAAATTTCAAAATTGAATTTCGTGTCATTTTCCATTTAAATTAGTGTATAGATTCAAAAGGTAAAAGAATAAAAGTTGTTGCGTTCACTGATAACTATCAAGTTTAAAAAAGTATTGTTGATCATGTTCAATTTTGTGTAAATATATATATGACTAGCTGTGCCTGCGGCTCCGCTCACGTGAATGCCGTCGGTCGAGCACACGCGAGAATCGTGCTACCCCCGTTCTAAAGACTGAAGACAAAAATGCTTATTGTACGATCCTTAGAATATAGATATATACTATCGGTGACTTTTTTATAGGCCTTCTTAATTTCTACAATTATGTCGAACATTAATTTGTTATGTCTCATATGGTATACTCAGCGTAAGCAATTTAAGCGCCTTTTTTACGAATTAATTTACCCATTATCGTCACAGTTTATTTCGTACGTTACTTTATCTTACAAAATGTATCCTATAACTAGGCTAGATAACATAGATATATATTAATATTAAAAAAAAAACATGTAAATCGGATGAGTGGTTTTCGCGTAAAAAAAACATATACGAACAGCAGGCAGTGAGACGTTGAGTTTTATAATATGTTTAGATATATAAGATACACGATAATACACGCTCCGGATGTGGAATGAGCTCCCTGCGGAGATTTTGCCAGAAGACTACACTATTGAACTTGTTTTTAACGGGTCAGCAACACGCATGTGATGCTTCTGATGTTGCAAGCATCCATAGGCTACGATAACCGCGTACCGTCAAGCGGACCGCATGATTGTTTGCCATCATTGTGGTATTAAAAATATACACAACAAAATTTATTTTGGAGACATTTTTGGTCATCATCGTAGTTATCGTCAGTTTAGTGCTGTTCATTGCTGGTCTAGCAATCTAGCACCTCTTTTAGTGTGTACCATTATTCTTCATGCGAAAAAGTATTTATGTGATTGTAAAAATATTTTCAGTAAACTATAATTTCATATTAAAAATACTTTTTCACCGTATAAAAATTAAATTTAATTAAAAATTATACTAAGAAAAATATTTTAGATTATCTGTAATTTATTAAATTATTTTACTATCCTTTTATAAACGAACGCAGCGGTCTTATGACAAGAAGGGCAGTTTTTTGGCGGGATATCAGAAAGATTTATTTTAAATTTTAGTTTTTGAAACTATAAGATTGTCGTCTTGTTTTTAAACCTATCGTTTTTTTTTCATTCTAGTCAAATGAAAAATGGTTCAGACTTTTGTCATAACAATTACATTTTTTTGTGTTTAAACTGAAAGATTTGTTTTATGTTTTAGTTTTTGAGACCATAAGGTTGTCTTTTTGTCTGTATGCTTATCGTTTTATTTTATTTTCATTCTATTCAAATGTAAATGTTATTGAACATTTGTGGCAATAATACTTTTTAATTTTACTGTAGTGTTTAAACTGAAAGCTTTAAATATTTTTTTCTAATTTTTGTTTTTGAGACCATAATATTGTCGTTTTGTTTGCATGAATATCGTTTATTTTTATTTTTAATCTAATAAAAAATTGAATAGTATTAAAAATTTGTAGCACTAATTATATTTAGTTTCCTTATTGTTTACCCTGAAAATTTTAAGAGACATTTGTTTTATTTTTTAGTTTTAAATCCAGGAGCTTGTCATTTTGCCTATTATTTTATACTTAACATTTTATTTGATTTTTAGCGTCATAAATTGTTAATATTAATCCCTTAGTTTTATTATTAGTAGATAGATAAGCATGCAGTATTTCGAATACTAGAAAAAATCGATTTTTCCGCAGAAATTGATTATGTATTTCTCCTAATATTGAATGTTGGCATTGCGATATATATTGAAAAGAGAAAAATCGATTTTTAAATAGTCGATAATTTTCACACAATGTACATCCCTAAATATTTGGTCTGTGTTCCCATTAGTGTTAATAAAACATTGATTGAACTACGATTTATAGACCAACAGTCATGAACACTATAAATTAATCGATTGTTGATTTCCAATAATCATACGGAGTATTTTTGTACAAGGAAGATTTGCGAGAACGACATTTATTTTAACTCACCAAGTTACTAAAGTAAGCAACTTTCTTACGTCACGCGATGACCTTTTATATCAATAGAAAACAATCGATTGTCTGTATAACCGCTGTTTTAACACTAGTTGTCATAGTTGTCAATGTTATTAAAATTTGACAATTACAGTGAAGTGTTTTCCAGAAGTTAGTAAACACAACAAGTTATGGTTCTATTCACGTGACAGTGGCGGAATTGAGTACTCACACACACGTTGTCATTTTATAAGAAGTTAGCAAAAAAGAGATATTTTATTGACAACCAATAATAAATAAACGTCCGTAAGTCCTTATTGCACGTCACATTTTGCTTCATCAGAATGAGTGGCGTACCAGATAATGCGCCTCAGCGTAAGTTATTTTTCATTTGTTAGGTAGGTAATTGAAAAATCTTTTGAAATATTTGTCAATATGATATTTTGTGATTGTAGATTGCCCTGGGACACAAAGCGAGGACGCCGGCAAAGCTTCCGCATGCGCGGGATGTCCGAATCAAAACCTGTGCGCTTCAGGTAAATTACAATTATTATTATAATAAATATAAAAAAAAAAACTCAACTGATTTTTTTTATGAACAATATGTAAAACAAATTTGCATGCACTCTTTAAGATATTTCAAATGTTTAAATTGTATGTTTTTGTACAAAAAACTTTTAAAATAATTGTATTTTAATTATTAAAAAAAATCTTACCATGATGTTGTCGGTACTTTTTATTATTACCCATATTGTAGACTTTTATAGTGTTTCAGGATAATATTATATATATCCAATTAAATTTCTACAATCAAATATACAATTCATGAAGCATATACTGACATCCTAATAATCATACTAATATTATAAATGTGAATGTAAGTTTGTTTGTTAAGCTTTCATGTGAAAACTACTTAACCGATCATCATGAAACTTTGTACACATATTCTTGGAGGTATTAGAAGTAACATAGGATACATAGGTAACAACAATTTTTGTCATCCACACAAGCAAAGCGGCGGGCCCAACTAATAGTATAATAAAAGCTTAGACGTTAAATTCCCTAGAATTAAATTGTTTTAATTGATTTCACTATTAAATTATATTTTTATAGAAAAATAAATTACAATGTTTTTGTTTCTCTTGTATGCTTGTAAAAAAATATATTTGCAGTGTTATAATATAAGCCAATTTTATTGCCTCTTTGAAATATATATATTTCTATCTATCAAGAGATATCCTTGCTAGATACTGCTTGTAGAAAGAATAAAGTATTTCTACCTATCCTTGGTTATCCTATCCTACCTATACTTGGTGAGCAGACTGGTTTCTGCAACTAGGCCACTCATGGACCCTTTTTGTGTGTCTACCTATCCTTATGATATAATACCACATTATCACTAGCAAGTTGTCGACCTTGAACCCCTTCTGTAAACCATACTCACAACAAAAACACAACACAAGGTTATTTAGTTTAAGATCTTCCATAGATATTCCACCAGTCGTCCTGCCCCAAGTAGAGAGAAATCTCCAAAGAAATTTCTCTGTGACTTACCCCTTATTTTCAACTATGTTTGTTTATTTTATTTTAATGGTTTCATCATTGATAAAATCTACTGAAGAAACCAACGGAGTCTTTATGTTGGTGGCACTCTATTCAAACCTTCTGCATGATCTCTTTATTTCTAATTTTGTTTGTTAGTCGACAGAATTTAAATTTGAAATTATGTATATAAGTTATGTACTATGATTATTGTTTGATGAAGCATATTAAGTGCAATGAAATACTAGATGAATATTTTTTTCATATTTACTATGTTAAGAAATTTTAAGAGATAACAAGTTTAATAGTCAATAACATTTCACTGTCTTTGATAAAACATGTTGTACACTTGATAATAACAGAAATTGTAGATAAATTCTTTGATGTCATAACTGTATTTAGTACATGTACTGGATATATGCCAGTTGAAACGACAAAGAACTTATGACCTTCGTCAAGTTATCAGCTAAACTTGTTTATTAGTTCAGTTATTATAATTATGTGAATGCATAAGAGTTTAATAAAGAAATTAATTAAATAATTTTTCTAAGAACTAACTGGTGCCCATAGCCTTGTTCATATAAGTATGCTTTTGAGGTTCCACGGGGACTATGTGACTTATCTGGATTGTCTGATTGGGTTGGTGGGGTATTTACCTGAATGGATCGCAACCACCATAAATCAGGTGCAACACTCGTTTCAGATCTAGTAATAAAGGAGGGTAGTAGGGTCTATACCTGACTGGGTTGTAGCCACTATGCAAACAGTAATAAACCCATTACAGTGACACTCATTTGGTTTGTCGTGTTTGCTGATCAGCCAGTGTATGTCTAGCTGCCGAGAGGCTTTGCAGGCCGGCATGACAGTGGCTACTGGTGATGAATTGTTGATGTATTGGTGGTCGCCATTGTTTATAGATTGTACTCTACTTACCATCAGGCACAGTGCCATCATTCATCCGTGGCACGGAAGAATATATAAAAGAATTAATACTTTTTTTTATTACTGCTTAGTTCCTATAGAAAAGCTTAGAGTAGTTCATGTAGATCCTTCTTCAGGATCAGTGCTTTATTATTTTGAAAATTATTTTCAAATTGGTTTAATTGTTTTCATGTTATACACTTTCAAAGACACAGACACGAATAATTTACGATTTCAGTATAAAATAAATAATATATAGTTTTCTATATAGATCAGGTGTATTTTACTTTAGATATGATCTATGAAGCAAAAGCAACTTCAAATAAAATATCAGTGACAATCAACGATGTACCTAACAATTTTAACATCGTGTATATCTTCTATCTATACATATTATAAAACTTAACGTCTCTCTGTCTATCTGCCCGTTTATGTTCTTTTCACGCATAAACCACATCCGATTTACATGTTTTTTTATTTTAATTCATAACCATACCAGGCCAGGTTATAGGAAATATTTTGGAAGTAACATACGTAATAAGCAGTGATGATAATGGTGAAACAATTCGGAAAAAAGACGCATTTGGGGCGCTTAAATGGCTTATGCTGAGTAAACCATAGTAGATATATCAAAGTAATGTTCTACATATTAGTAGATTAAAAAGAGATACAAAAAAGTCAACGATAACATATATCTATCTTTTAAGAATCACCCACAATAAGCATTTTGTCTTCCGTCTTTTGCGCAGAGGCAGCACGATTCGCGCGTACGCTCGACCGGCGGCGTTCTTTAGTCCATGCGAGCGGAGCCGCGGGCAGAGCTAGTTTTTTGTGATAATAATCTGTAAGGTACCACTCTATTCGATAAAGAAAATGGACAGGATTGGTGTACATCAATTGATCTTTATCAAATCAATTTTTAGAAATAGATCATTATTTTTACCCCATTTCATGATGTTCAGGCCCCGTCACATTATTTTCTTTCGTTATCATTCATCAGCTACAGTATTCAATTTAAAAATAACCAATATTTATATACGTAAATTCCGAAAATCAGATTGGTTTTAAATTAATTGTAAGCTTTTGCATAACTGTTCATCGACAGGTGAAGCGTCACGTCCAGATCCGGCTATAGAAGTGATAAAAGATCGCTTATCAAATGTGAAACACAAAATCCTTGTGCTTTCCGGAAAGGGGGGAGTTGGGAAGAGTACGGTTACTTCCCTACTTGGACACGGACTTGCCGCACGAAGCCCAGACATAAATGTGAGTAGATTTTTTACGAGGTTCATCAATTAAATTGTTTTGTCATACTATATGTATAATGTGCGAGACGGATTGCCAGGAAATTTTTACGTAAGTGAAAGAGACGGTAGTAAAAACTAAGAATATTAAAATGGTGACGACCCGGCTTCGTGGCGCAGTGGTTGTGGCTATTAAGCCGAGAGGTCGCGGATCGATTCTCTTTCGTGTCATGAGCATAATTGTCAGAGTATATCAAGTTTTTAGTTACCACATACAAGCTTTGTTTAGCTTGGAATTAAATGGCGGTGTGTGAAATTGTGTCCCATGTTTATATTCATTAAGTATATAAATTTTCTCAAAGGAAACTTTTGTTTACGAAATGAAAATATGTAACATGCATTAAAGAAACGATTAAGAAAAATATTTTAAATCTATTTCTCATACAAACAAGAATACCTGGCACAAATTCTTGATTTAAAAAAAAAACACACCACAACCTGTTAGCAATGACTTAAGTAAATGTTTCATATTCATAAAGACATAAGTTTGTAGAATATTTTTTATTAAGAATTTTATAAATAATACATATTTATATATGCCTACTGCATTTTATTAGTACGGCTTAGTTACCTTGGAATTTTATAGTTATACTAGATACTAGCTATGTTCGCAGCTCCGCATGCGTTTGTTACGCAGTAATTATTTACATCTCGTAATTTCATTTTTACTCATATTTTTTTATTTTCTTTTTAGGTTATATTGATATATTTTTATAGCCCGTTAATTAAGGAATGACCCAAATGACATATATATACTTATATACAAAATTTCATTAAAATCGGCCAAGACAAACTACCCAGCAAGTCAAGACCCAACAAGACACACCCAATCAATTGTTTTAAAATGTCAAATTTGAGATGTTTGACATATAAAATAGATATCTAGCAAAAAAATTAGAAAAATAAAAAATGTACAATCAGAAGTGAAGATTTAAAATAACATAGATAAAAATACTCAACTGATTGGCATATTACACTCATATTTATTACCTGTGGCGGATTAAAGAATTATGTGCCTCTAGGACATTAATGGTATAAAAAAAATATCATATCACCAGTAAGGACGAAAAAATCTCCTTGGCAATATTTCGAAACATTTAACCGAAAATGTGGTGCACTCATTCAGTAAATATTCCGAAGAAGCCCATGTTCTGTGTTACCGAGACAAAACGCAATAGCGGGATTTCCACTCAGCGCGACCTTGATCAAGTGCGTTTTGTCGACGAAAAGACACTCACTCTGTTATAACGCGATCGTCTCTCGTAACTGCTACCGAAATTCATTCTAATATCCACGATTCACAAATGAGAGAAAGGTGTGCACGTGTATCGAACCCCGGTGTAGGTACTCAAACTGAAGGTTTCGCGAAGGCCGAGTTGGTTTGCGAGTGGTACGGCATGGTACCGCCATGTAGATATAGGTCACGATAGTTTATATAGGACATGATACATGCTGTTATTCTTGTACGGGTGACGGAATCATGAAACCCCTTCATGGGGATCATAAAATACAAATAATCAAAAATAAAAACTAGAAAATCAAAAATACTTTATTCATTTTAGGCCCCATGAAGGCACTTATGAACGTCAAACACTACTACCGGTTCGGAAATCATACCAGTTATCGAGAAGAACCGGCAAGAAACTAGATCGGGTCTATCTTTTTTTCAACTGTATAAATAATACTAGCTGTGCCCCGCGGTTTCACCCACATATAATTAAAAAAATCGCTGATTGATCATTTATAATACTTCAATATAGACAATATTTTTATCGGATGGCCAGGATTATCGTCATAGTCACACGACTCGTTCGCGCCACTGCTGCTAAGTCATGACCCGAACAGAGTGTTGAATTATTGTAATTCTCTATTATCTCCCAAACTATACGTCCAAATAAAACGCTATAAAAGGCAAAGCTTATGGCATTTTTATTTTTTATTGTTTGTTAATACTTAAGAAGTTAGACGCAAAGAAACTCCCAATTTAATACATGCTAAATATTTAATAATTTATACAGACGATTCTTATGCACACGTATAGACTTACCTAAGGATTTCGACGGCATGCCCCAGAGGGTGGTCTTTCATTCGCTTTTCAATATATTCGGATAAAATCTACAATTTTCATCAATACATAGTAAATAATTGTTATACTTATGTATAGAATAATTGAATAACAAATTCTAGGTTGGGATACTGGATGCAGATATTTGTGGTCCAAGCCAACCACGTGTACTTGGTGTACGTGGGGAACAGGTACACAACTCTGGCTCGGGGTGGTCTCCTGTAGTAAGTTTAATTTATATTATTCCCTTAAAAATCTTACTCAGTAAATCTACAATGTGTTTTTAAATGCTGATAAAATCCTATAAATATAATATAAAGTTTGTTTAATGGAAACTTTGAAAAAGAAGATGCTCAGAGGGTGGGTTGAAAAGACTGAAGTGATCACTAAGCGTGTGTTCCGACCAATGAAGGACCTTTTATATTTTTTATAATACAATATGAGCCTTATTTTAACACTTTCCTGTCCTTAGATGGTTATATAGGCAAAATATGTGCATAGCAGAAGCTGGTTTTTACTATTTACGTTATAGAATACAAATATCGTGTTCAGCACTTCACCCCGCCTCTAGCTAGTCCAGTAAAATTATAAAAATTGTTGTTCTTAGTACGTAACGGATAATCTGTCGTTGATGTCGATCGGGTTCCTTCTGGGCAGTGCAGACGACGCCGTCATATGGAGAGGACCCAAGAAAAATGGTCAGTGATTCACATTTTAGTTTCTCATAGCTGCACAGGGGACAGAGATCTATGGTGAAAATTCATGGCGTGCATCACGCTGGCATTATTTTATTTCTCGCCAATCACAACGTGCCAACGGTATGGCTATAACTGCTCTGATTAGTGAAACATTTAGAGTAATAAAGTTTTCTTTTGACATAATCAAAATAAGTATTTTGATGTTTATAATTTTTATAATAACTGCATAATATAATGATGTCTAAGTAACATTCGTGATTAGAAGAGCCATGAATTTGTAAATATGCCTTGTCGACTTATATACTTGACCATACATACCAAAGTGTTATTTTCATTTAACCCATAAAGAAAATAACGTTTACTTTGATATTTTATCAATGTGTTAGAAGACTCTTATTCATATTGCCCTTATCTCAGTTATGTAGGATTGGCATAACATGTCTTGTTTGTATGTTCTGATATATACAGATATCACAATATTTTTATGTTGTTTAAAATCTATATGTTGAACCTTGATTGATGACGACAAATGTTTTTTTATACGTTTAAGAATTACTGGCTATTTATTGTATTTCGCAGGAATGATAAAGCAGTTTTTAAGCGAGGTCGACTGGGGAGATCTGGACTACCTGCTGATTGATACACCACCAGGTTTTAGAAATTTTGCATTATAAACTAAGATTTGACCATAATCTCTCTTCACTTTGACTGGCTTAGATTTGTTCTAGAATGCATCGGCTATGACACGCCGTTGGTGGGGACGCTAGGCGGGTAGTAGCTAGGTAGTCATTAACCATTGGAAGACTTAACATAGGTACGAATAGTAGCTAGCTAAACATTAACCATTGGAAGACTTAACATAGGTACGGATAGTAGCTAATTTAACATTATCCACTGGGAAACGTATCATAGGTTCGGATAGTAGCTAGTTTGACATTAACCACTGGAAAACTTATCATACGGATAGTAGCTAGCCTGACACTAAGCAGTGGAAAATTTGGAAATTGTAATGCGTCAGTGGTAGCGGGTTTTAACACTGCATCTGCTGGCGTGAGTTCGAACCCTACCTAGCCTGAGTTTTCTGTGAGGAAAGCATCGTGATGGTGTAGCGCCTCCTATGCTCATGTAAGGAGCGAGTGCTGAAACCAACCTGTATAATCATATGATGAAATCAACATAATAATATCGTGAGCAGGAACGTCAGACGAGCACCTGTCGTCGGTGCAGTACCTGTCGGGCGCGGGTCTGACCGGCGCGGTCGTGGTCACCTCCCCGCAGGAGGTGGCCCTGCTGGACGTGCGCAAGGAGATACAGTTCTGCGAGAAGGTGTCCGTCCCGGTGCTCGGCGTCGTCGAGAACATGTCGCTCTTCATCTGTCCCAGCTGCAAGGTATTCGTCTTCATCCGTCTAGTTCGATTTTATAACAAAAGAACGCGTTCAACGCATGGTAAAAGAAAAACTTGTAATCAATTATATAGGCTTCGTGGCGTAGTGGTGGAAGTCCTACTATTGAGCAGAGAGATCGCGGGTTCGATCCCTGCACTTGACTGATTTTTGTGTAATGAGCATAAGTGCCATTTGTGTGACTGCGTGTGAAATCTATATACATATATAAAAAAGTCCCTCACCGCGCCTGTCTGTCTGAGTGCGATAAACTCAAAAACTCTCGAATAGATTTTCATACGGTTTTTACCAAATTGTATCCTTTGTATAATATAACACACCTTATCCTTTTATAATAGTTTAGTCGTTTTGTTGTTGCTTGATTTCTTGTACATTTGTTTTCTTCCACCCAGGTTTCCATCCATCTCCATTTCTCTCAGATGAATGGATGGATGGATTCTCTTACCTGGATAAGGTATAAACTTGCGATAAGATACGTAAAATTATCTGAAGATATAGTGCATAATCTAACGCCGTGTATATCCATGCAGACGCGCCCCGCCGCCCCGCGCCCCGCTGCCCCGCGCCCCGCCGCCCCGCCGACAGTAGGGAGTTTCACGTTACACCGGGCCGGCCGCCAGCCGGGACACTGTCACGCATTAATTATTTCATCCAAAAGTATACTATGAATGTTTGGCCGTGTCTTGGCCCGTCTCCGGCTCGGTGTAACATGGATGATCCTTAAGTCAGCATATATGACGGGCAACTACGAAACCCTACACTGTTCGTGGGCCGACATGCACTTGGCGAATTTTCTTTAACTTATTTTAATGTTTATGTGTACGATTTTGAAATTCATTTTTACATTGTTTTCTTTACTAAGCTTAATCACGCAAAAACGGCCTAAATGATTTGTATGACATTTAGCACACAGATAATATATAACCGGGATTAACACGTCGATTATTTTTATCTCGGTAAATGACATATTTTTCATTTCTTTCTGGGCCCAATTCTAAATTTCAATGATTGTAACGTTACCATGTTAAAAGAATAAGTTATTACAGATATTTCAAGATGTGGTTCTGTTAATCTTTTTGATAGAAATTATTATTAATGTAATGGTTGTGCGTTACCTTTGTAAATATACTACGGTTTTTAAAAAAGTATGAGTTTTCAGAGTCGCAGTGAAATATTCCCGGCGACGACGGGCGGCGCCGTGCAGATGTGCTCGGATCTGAAGGTCCCACTGCTGGGCAGGTTGCCGCTGGACCCGCTGCTGGCGCGCTGCTGCGACGACGGACGGGACTTCCTGCAGGAGGTGCCCAACTCCCCGGCGGTGCTCGCCTTGACGGGCATTGTCGACAGTCAGTATAACTAACTAGCCCTTATAAAACCTTCTTATTGTGTATGTTGATCACGGACGGGCAGGTAAGATTTTTCTATGGAAACTCGTATCCTTGTAGCTTCAATGACTGTAGAAAGTTCCTCCCATTGACGGTGTGATAATAACCTGGTTATGTAACATTTACTCATTTCTTTCTTCTTTAAAGGACGTTCTTGGACAGCTTCATGATTCATCCGTGATCATATCCATGATTCATTTTTGCCAAATATTAAGACACCTGAGAAACAAAATTATTGTAATATTGTAACAAGGTTATCTTGTTAGATGTTTTTGGCTTATGGTGATATGTAATATTATGATTCTTTAAATTGTGTTTTTGTCGTAGTTTGCGCAATAACCTTTCACGACAAAACTTACTCTAGACGATATTGTAACGTGCGGTCCGCCCGGTCTTTACTATACAAATCAATAAACACAATTATTTCCTTCACCAAGAGCTAAGATTCATTGCAGGGACTCGAACTCACGTCGGTCGACGCGATGTCCGTACACTCTACCACTGAACCATCATTGCTATAAAACTAAAGATTTTTTTTTATTTGTATGCACTAACCTCTAAAACTACTAGTCAGATTTGGAAAATTCTTTTAGGATTCTATAGTCTTATTTATTGAGGTAAATTTATAGTCTATACAACTTCACTTAAGGAGCCAAGCAGTAATCATGAAGTTCAATCAATCTGGAAAGTTGTAAGAGAGTACGGGGAGTGGGAACAACGATACACGGGTTGTACCTCGGTGGCGGCGCAGTGGAGAGTTAGTCGAGGGTAAAACCGCAGGGCGCAGCTAATGTTAGAAATGTAATACCTCTGTTGCAGATTGTAATTACAACACAAACACGTTACATTTTATAAGGTAAAAAATAAAGATTTATAAATATAAAATAAAGCTTATTATTTGTTTTACAGAAATAGTTCGAGCATGCGAAGAGTCATGCCATACTCGTTAATATAACATGCGGACAAGTTGCGTGCAGCGCGCAGTGCACAGCGCACAGTGCACCTGCACCCGCACCCGCACCCGGCTAATCAAAATGGATCTTGAACACTTGCCACGAATAGAAGAGAAACAAATTAGTTAAATTAATAGGTGAAAATTTATTTATTACAGTGAACTTTACTGTGCTGTTCATTAAAAGAATGAGCGATATTAGGAAAAACATCGATATTGACATCTATGTGATGGCAATATCGATAAGTAAACTTTGATATCCGGTTAATATGGAATTAAAAACATGTGTAGGAAAGTACTTTCAAACGGTACCTCGAACTCCATTGTATTATTTTTTATATTTTAACAACAATCTAATTAGTGTACATGGACTTTCAATATCTATGTTTCATAACATAGATAAATATCAATGATCCCTAGTTCATGGTAGTAAATATAATGTAGCGCTAGTTCTATTCCCATACAGGATAGTTGTTATTTCTGTGTATGTACTTGAAAATATACAGCTTCACAAGCAAAGCTCCAACGGAACCAAGTTTTACACTATGAAGCGATGACATTTGTTATTTGGTTATTGATAGAATATAATGAAATGTACCTATATTTTTAGTTACCTATATATTTATACCTATGTATTTATAAGAATTTATACCTATGTATTTATAAGAAATAAATATTGAAATTTATTTATTTGTATTTTTATTTGTTTAATATGTAAAGAAACACCGAGGTTTTTATAAGGCATTTTGCGATTTGGTAAGTTGTACAAGAACATCTTTAAATTTAACCATTATTGTGAAAACAGCCATAATTTACTTAATGTTGATATGACATCATGATTCACAAAGCCTTATTGTATTAAGGCTTTATTCCTTGTATATTTTACAATATGAATTAATTATCATTTTATAGTGCTGTTAACCTCCGTTTCTTTGGTTCCAGTCCGTTTCCTTATTCAAACAAGCTTGCGATTGTCTTATTGAAATAAAAAGACGAGTTTTTAGCTGGTTCTTGAACTTTCATGTGGTAGTGTTAACGTTACGTTAGTTTTTAACTTACATTATTTTATAAATTTGTAGCATTTTGCGTGATATAATAGATTGGTTATTTTACATTCGTGAAATGGATTATAAATAATAACTTCTCGAAATATAGGTACATTTTAAATTACCATTAAAATTCCCTGAATAGATCTAACTCATAGATCCACGATCCCTCATAGATTATTTAAATCGGCAACTCTAATGAGAAAGAGCATAGTACACTTTGTGTTAAACCGCGATAAGAACATTTTCGTATGTCTTATTGCCCTATCGTTATTAAAACAAACCCGCTTATTTTTGAAAAATCTGATGTTTAAAAGTGTAATATAATTTTAAAGACGTGTTTGATTGTGTAACATAGAAATCAACAAAATAATAGATATTGCGATTTTGGTATCGTCTTATTCATCCTATTGCCGATCTATACTATATTAAATCTATGCTCTCCACTATCTTCCTAGAGGGATGTTTGATAATTACAAAAGTAATACGAAGTTAGGCTTAAAGGTCGTATGTTCAGTGGCCATAACAAATAAAATACATGTTACAATCAGACTCTTCTTCCTAACTTAGCAACAGGTCCTTTTTAATAAAGACCATTATTGCCATTATCGATTGAATTTAGTTTCCACTTCCAGACTTATAACGATTTCAGGATCCCAACAAGATGGCGGCTCCCTTGTTAGAACTTTCTAGGGAATATTTGTGACATTTCAGAATTCATGATCCATGTTATTATTCTAATCCAATTCAATTGTGCACAATAACCAACCTTTATTATGTAAATGCCACCTGTATTACACAATATAGGGTCAAATAACACAAATTTGTGAATAAAACAATAAATTAGTGGGATCTTGAAGTGTTATGTGGTGGTCTTTGTTTTAATTCATAAACTTGTTCTGTTTGGCCCTATATTTACGCGATGTAGTTTAGTTAAATTGTACAAGAAAGTGAATTATAAATAATAACTGGGAACATGCACTTTAAGTTGCCACAAAAACTCCATGAAATTTTTTAACAATGGGCCTCCATATTATTATTGCTATGTTTAATGATTGAAAGAAATGTCTAGCATGGCTGCATCGTCTTTGACACCTTTGCCTTTACCTTTCATGAGAATGGGAAGATATAAAAAAAAAAAATTACACCTGATCTGACACTTGACAGCTCTGTTTCGCTGACTGGCACGATTAAATTTTATTTTAAAATTGTTGAAATGTATATAAAAAGGATCCAGATTTATATTATTAGCAATATAAACCGTGTCCATGTTGTACGTAACTAGTTGTTTCATAGTCATCAAATTTTTAATAAGAAATTCATTTCAAAGTTGCACAATAATAAAAATTATTTCATGCGAACAATTCTGAGATAGCAGAGAAAATGCCATCTCATCGGACTGAGGAAGAAGATAAACCTTGTAGAGCATGTTCAGATTTCAAGAGCTGGGCGAAACAACAAAACAAAGCCACGTTCACATCACCAAACAAGCCGGTAAGGTTATGTTTCATAACTATATCAAAAAGTTTCTAGTTCCTTCTAGATAAATATTTTAAAATATTGCAATATTTGATAACATACTAGTTTTTATATATTATGATATATCACAAAATCATGCAGTTTTTATGAATTATGAATAACAATCAATCATATCATTAGAAAAACATTTCAAAATTGGTGAAATAAAATTGTGTTTTGGAAATTGTATGTATAATTATTATGTAATATGATAAAATATGTATTTTATATTTGATTATCTCACCTAAGAAGGATTGATAGAACATGTTTTCCTTTTCCACACTCCTTAACATTTCTTATCTCAGTATTCATGTCTTTTATACACATATAATTCTTCATACTTAACATTATTATAACTATGACTTTTATATCTCCTCATGACATGCTCATACCATGACAACCTATTAGTTATTGGTGCTATTTTCAAATCTATTACTGATTTCATTTGATATAAATAAACTACCTAGATTATAAAACAATACTACCAAATGTGCTCTGTATACACATAGACTCGTTAAGGTTTGATTTTGATATTAGAGTTACACAATAATATATCTCAAGTCACTCTTAATACACTTGGTATAATAAAAAGAAATTTACATATCCAAAAACAAATATTTATTTCAGGTTCCTCAGACTCCAAAGGATTGCCCGCTAGACAAAGATGACCTAGGAAGATCAACATGGGGCTTCCTTCACTCTATGGCATCATATTACCCTGATAAACCTACTAAGTCACAATCAGAAAATATGACAAGGTTCTTTAATATTTTCGCACAATTTTATCCCTGTGAGCCGTGTGCTCTGGATTTCCAAGAGGAGTGAGTATTAGTGGACTGCACATTCACCTTATGATATTAAGGATTGATGCTGGTGCTACACTTATTTAGGAACATGATCCTCAAAATTGTTAAATACCTCACATTTTTCTTTCAAGTATTGCATGACAGCGGCGACCACCGATGGATTGCGATCTCTTGGTGGTCGTTGTTGTGTTTGGATTGTAGTGTGCTTACCATCAGGTACAGTACAGTCAATGTGCCGAGCTATTATAAAAAAAAAAAAAAAAAAAGGAAGCTTTAGATAACAGGAAAATAAAAATAAGGGGTTTTGATATTTAACAATCTCAAAATGGAGAGAGATATCTAAAATCTCACTAAAACTTTTAATTTAGAGAATGTACATTATTGTATACAATTATTATTTTATAGGCAATGTATATAATGCCTGTAGCTAGCCGGCAATGAAATGATTCCTATTTCTTATATTGCCTAGGCATTCTATAGAATGCCAAATGAGGAACTAGCTTAGTATGAAATACATCTCCACTATCCACTATCTAGTGATAACATGTGAGTTTTTGGTGGGATCTCAAAGTGTCATGTGATGTTTTTTTTTATATTAATAAACTTATGTGGCCTTATATTATGTATTTTTGGGGGCATTTTATTTTTGTTATTGTGAACAACTGAGGTAAATTGTGAACAGTGAATACCTGGGAGCATGCATTTTGCAGAAACTCACTAGAAAGTTTTAACAAGGGGTTATTGCATTCTGTTAGAGCTATGTTTGGAGCTGAGACAAATAAAAATTGTTTCAAGATTACAAGATAACTTGAGAACTCTTTATTTTTTTCAGAATAAGTTTTGTATTTGTGAGGTATACATTTCATTTATAACATTTCTTGGCATTCCTGGCAGAATGTATGTGCAATTCTCTATATTTCAACACATTGCTGGCTACTTTTAAGCATATTCTATAGAATGCTAGCAATTCATACATTGCCTATAACATGTAAATAGCATTTTGTATTTAATATTGTATATACCTTTGATTTCCATAGAAGAAATAAGTATTTAGTAGCTTGAAGGGAAATACATTATAATATTAAATAAATTTAATTATTTAAAAACGATTGGTAAATATTAGAGAAGGAGTTCAATCACATCTTATCAAATCTCACCAAAAGGTGGGTGTTCAAATAAAAAAACAATTCATGTAATTAAAGGATGTCCCTTAAATCAATACTCAGTAAATAACATGCTACATTTATTTACAGTATAAAGAAATACCCACCAAAGACATCAACAAGAGATGAATTAGCTAAATGGTTGTGTGAGAGACACAACACGGTCAACAAGAAATTAGGTAAACCAGAATTTGATTGCAGCAAGGTGCATGAGAGATGGCGGGATGGATGGCTAGATGGCTCCTGTGATTAAAACTAAACCCATATTATGGTTGTCAAATATGTCAATTTTGTGAGATAATGATGGCTAGACAACAGACATACTGGTTAATAACTTTGAAGTTGAATTGAACACCTGAAATGAAATTCTTTTCTCCTTTCATTTTTTTTCTAACAGAGAGCTCTATATCATATAACTACAAAGAGCGTAGGTGTCCTAAGAGGAAACAATAAGATCAGTCAATAATATAGTATTGGCAAAGAAGTACTTTATACATACAAAACATCACATGTTAAGTTACGCATTTGTGGTAAATTTGTTTGTAATATTTATAATCATGACCTTTTATAAGACTCATGCATTTGATGTAATTTAATTTTTGTTTGTAGTAATCAACATCATGCATAATAGGCGCACATTGACGTCGAGTTGCGGAAATTGAACCTGTGTAATCCCGATTGTATTAATCATTGCCATTTTTTATGTTACCAGTCGTAGATATTGTTTTTATTTTTTTTAGTAGTGTTGAAAAGACATTCCAGTGAGATTACCTTTTATATGTTGAACTGGTTGAACCCCATTGAGCCTCCCTCCATTTGTTTCAATATTTAATTTTAATAAATGTGTTTTATTATTGTTGTCTATATAAAAAGTATAATTATTATATTATATCAAAATACCTACATGGTCATAAAATCCAATAATTAATATGTGGATTATCATTACTATTTATGAACTTAAATTGGTAATATTGTATGCTAAGCTAATGTTTGTAATGTAACAATGAATTATTAACTTATGTGAATTCCCTTGAAACAGTACCGACACAGAAATTAGCTTGCTAGTAGCATAATTAATAAAAGTGGGCCAAGTATTTTAATAGATTTGGTAGATTTTATTCACCTAATCTTATGCTAACCGTGGTTCAACATGTAATTGTCTTTTTGTTAGTATTATCTCTATAATAGAATTGTTATGTTTTGTGTATAGTCCTAATGAATACTTTGTAACATATACCTGTAAATGTGTGTACATTGTTAGATTTGTTAATACATGTGTATCTATTGAGACTTTGTGTTTTATTAATCTTTTCAAAAAAGAATTATTTTATTACTTTAAAATCATATGGTGAAAATACAAATCTAGTTTTTTTTACTGTGCTATCACTAAGCCCATGTCAAGTAGGATATTTACATCTGGCAGGCAAATTTATTGCATCTATTAGTAGGATATTACATATACCAAATAGTACGACAAAAAGCCCAATAAGTGTTATATATAGGTAGTGTTCTTAAGTGATTATGCAACAGTTAACATTCGTGCTTCTTGCTTATTCTGGTATTTAAAGTTACCACATGTGAAAATTAACCATTACCAAAATGATCCCTTAACAGTCCAATGCTGGAAATAGGTATCTCTCAAAGTTCGCCATTGATTCCAATCTTCGGGTTTCCACATCCAGTCATTTCTAGCCACCTTCTACAAGTCGTTGCTCCATCTGGCTTGAGGGTCTTTTACAGTATATTTGCCAAGATGTGGTTTCACGTATTCACTTTGTTAAGAATTTAAATTTTCATATTTATTGAGAATATAAATCATTTTATGGTATAGAAAGGCAATATCACATTTTATTAAATCATTATGTCAGTTTCAAATACGGTAATAAAAAATACATTACTGAAAAATGACGATACCATGGTTGACATGACTGATGAGCAGATGCGGATCCAGATTTTATTAAAAATTATTTATAGTTCAACTTCAAACATATTATAAAAAAAGAAATAGTATTTTCAACTCCAATTACAAGTTCATGGTCATGTAAGGTCAGGAAATAAAACCAAAAATATATTTCATAAAATCTATTGTACAATACAAATTGGCAGTCTATTAATTATTACATGTCATCTGAAAACTATTACATTCAACACACTTTTTAATATATAGAGCACGCACTGTAAATTACGAACATCCATTGCAACATAATAGTATATATCTATTTTTCATATTACATTGGTATTAGTTTTTTTCTATAATGCGATTGTACTCAGTAAGAGTTACCACTGCAATAGGGTATTTAACTGTATTAAAAATGGTCCTTGACAGTGTAATCCTAAATGATTATATATTTTTTAAATAGTTTCATTATAACTCAAACTTATTGTATTATTATTCAGTAAGCCACGAAATAAAATACATACACATAAATATTTTTTTAAAGACAAAACTAAATATATATTAGGTTAAAGTGAGCACTATATCATTTGAGTTTCTACAAGCAGTTTCCAACCATTTATTTCGAGTTTTGGCTTTCTAAGGAGCGCTCACAAACAGTTGTTTTGAAGTATTTATACAGGTGTTTATTGTGGCTCTATACACAAATTGTAGACCAATTTCAACTCCTAAATATGCTATAAAACAAATTTTTACTCAACGATAACATGCAGTGGTTATATTTCATATTATACCTACACTGGCATATGACGTCATGGAGTGATGTTTAGAAATATGGGAGCGTTTGCGTAGTTTTTTAGTAATTTGAATCTATTTGTCGATTTTTAGTAAAAATCGAAAAACAATTATTGTTGGCATTATTAATTTACACTGTCATAATTTTATGTGTTTTGGAAAACAGTCAAATACCTAATAAAAAACATGGCGGAGCGCTCAACATCACCATAAATCAAATATTTTAATAGTGCGAATGTACTCGTATACATTTACATACGTAGAAACCTCATGGATGTAGTTGCGATTTAAAACCCAGTTAGCTATAAATAAATGACTCTATTATTTCCGAGTATGTTTGCGATATTTATTAAGTTCAATTGAAATACTTAAGGTATAATATATCAACAGTCGACATATTTCTGACATCTCTAATATTTTTCTTCATGGCAGTAGTTAGATGATTTTATGAATAAAGTTTCTATAACATTTCCAGTGACGATTCAGTACACTATTTGGACTGCTCTCATAAGAATTCCATTTCCCTCTCTATGCCAACGAATTTCAATTGTTCCGTTGGACCATATCTGTGAAAAAACGTACAAGTTAACAGAGATACATTATAATAAATGACCAACATAATTTTAATACTAGAATAAGCATAAATTGATCATTCTGTGTTCTAAGACTTAGTAAGACCAATAAAAGGTTTTCTAGGTAATAGTGTTAGGTTCTATAATAAGATTCCGACGCACATTATCGATTTGCCGGACAGTAAATTCAAGAACCACGTAAAACAGGATTTATTGTAAAATGTTATTATAGGGTGGATCATTATGTCAATGATAGTGATGTCTGAAAATGACTCCCTCTCTGTACATCCTCTGAATATAATTATTTAGTTGTTTTGACGTTCAAAAGTGCCTTCTTAGGGCCTAAACTGAATAAAATAATTTTGATTTTGAAAAATGGTATTGTTGAGCAACAGTCAGATCCTATATTTAGTCTGAGCTTTCGGCATAAGAAAACATCGTGGTGAAACTATAGTATGGAGGTAAGGCACTTTCCAATACCAATTTGGTTAATTACCACCCTCAAGTTGAAACCTACCGCCAAGCCTCATTTGGTGTGTTTCAGTAAAGAATTAGTCACCTTTCTACAAGTTACCATGTTTCCATATTTGGAGAGTTTAAAATTACTTGTAATATACACTACAGTATACATGCAGCTTAAAATAAATTTACAAACTAAAGACTAATATTTTTATATTATTATTTGATATAAAAACATCATATCAGATTGTATTGGTTAACATCAAAGGGAAATATCAGGAAGCTTGAACGCTTGAGAAATGTATGTCATAGTTTAATAATATGGGGTAATATGGAGTGTTACAGATTTCTCGGTGTTTGTAATCACCTTTATGCTAGGGATTGGTATGGTGATGAAACCTGTAACTACTGAAGAAGCCTTTACCAGCATCGGGACAAATATAGGCTGGTATTATAATATATAGTGAGACTTGTTTATTCCTGAGTTTCGAAACATATTTCAGCACAAATGAATAGTGACCTGTAATCGAAGAACAGCTCCTCCCCGGGCTGTATAGCTCTCTTGGCGAAGATACCGATGCGATGGTCACCGTTCACCATCATCACCTTCGCGTAACAGTTCGGGTTGATTGAATGGTTCGCGAAACGTATCTTGTTGCCTTTCCTCGTCGCGTCCACAACGAAATCTGAAAACCATACGTTTTATTTGTTCTACTAAAAATAGATTTAAGGTATTTGTAACACAGGTCCAGCTGAATGTGGAGTGATCACCGGGGGCTGGTATACCAGTGTATACCCGGAAACACCTTTACCCAGGTATTATAACTAATACCTAGACTACCGATTTAGGATGCATTATTATCGAACACTAAATAAATATCTAAAAAATCTACAAACGTAGAAAAAAGTGATAAAGCGAATAAAGAAATGGGGGAGGTAAGGTGTCGCGGTTGCGCGGAACACGCACACATTGAAACGATATCGTTTTGAGTATGTAAATAAATAAAGAATTCCTAAATCATAGCATGCCCACGATATTAGTTTTTTTTAAACGTTATCATACACCATAAATTATAATGATAAATTTTATATTGCATTCGCGAAGTTTTGACCGTCCTTTTTTATCGGATATACAAGCGAGCCAAAGTCGGTCTGAAATGACAGTTCTTTTCTAGACATCGCAGCGAATACAAAAAGCAACACACAGGGGAATTCTACAAGAGGACCACTGAGAATATATGTAAAAGTGAGTTTGTTCTACTTTTGTCTTTGATTACGAATTAATCAATTTACAGCAAACACAATGACACCACAGGTGTTAAAGTAGATTCCACTGTTTTCTGATTGCATCCCATTTTCCAGATGTCCGTGCTTGCCTGTCTACTTTATACTGCACTTCGTATGCGGTACCTAGAATATGGATAAAGGCCAACAAAGGTATTTCCCTTTTCAGGATGTATGAAAACTTATTTATTTTGCTGCAGTCAGCGTACTTTCAGTCGATCTGTTGTTAAATTGTTATCATAGTGTATTGGCTGTTTACAACCAACCTCAGAAAGACCGGAGTCTCAATCCCAGTGTAATAGATGGCAATTCTAAGGAGTGAGTTGAAACGAGTCACGTTCCAGTTAGATGGTTGTTGTGTTGGACGTACCGTTGTTAAGGTTGAAGAGGAAGGAGCACATGTACTTGTCGTAGACCTTCCCGCGCCGGTCCGCCTCGTCCTGCGATATGATCTCGCCGCAGTACTCGGAGATGAACTCGTTCTTGTGCGCCGCCTCCTTCAGGAATATCCCCCAGCCGGCGACGTCGCTCGGCGCCAGCAGCAAGTGCTTGTGGAGACCCCTGCATGTATGTTCATTTCTCTGGTTAGCGATCAGCGAAGCCCCTTCCCCGAGGGGACCAACTCACCGAAGAGACACAACACAACGTTATTTGGCTGCAATACTCTATAGGGTTAACGTATTTCATCTTGTAGGGATGCGACAAGTACTGAGGGATATTAATAGAAATTTTTGTGCCTTAAAAGTTCGAATCCCCATAGAATCCCTGAAAGAAAACATAGTGATAAAACCATATTATGGCCTTAAGGCATTTGCCAATATACGGCTGGCTAGTTACCACTATCTAGTATCTAGTGTTGCCGGTAGTTATCGAGAGCCAGTTCCCCTTCTAAACATAGTATGTTAGTGGCTACACCACGGGGTTTTAGTGAATAGGGGTAGGGGGTACGGGGAGTGACCTCTGCACGGAGACGTTCCTGCAGTAGACGGGCGCGGGCGGAGGCACCGGCGCGTCTGCCCCGCACGCCGTGCACAGGTCCGGGTCGCACTCCCGCACGCCGAGGTAGCAGGGGCACTGCTTCGTGTTGCACTGCGCCTTGCACCGGCACCCCGGGAACCGGTTCTGGCCTGCAACACAAACAAACCAACAACTACATTTCCCTTACATAGTCTGGCAAGCCATCCTCTTCATGGATGTTTATTTATCTATTAACAAAATTCACAGCTTCAATATCAAAATTAAATAAAAATTAAGATTAAAATAAAGAACACAATTAAATGAGCGTGTTTGGAGTGAGTGTATATACCATTTATTCGCCGATTACAGCTACTTACATTTGATTTCTTAATAGACTAGTCGACTCTTTTTAAAGTAGTAAAAAAATACCATCATATTTTTCTAGAACCTAAAAAAACCGCAAAATTTTATTCCTAAACAGGCGAAAACGCTGTCAGCCATAATCTCTTTGCTGTGACGTCATACGGGTCGAAAACAAACATTTGTTATTTCAACTGTTCATCATTGTGTAAAGCTCGATACTTGTTATGAAACTTCCAACATGTTGAACGTGGCGCAATCTGTTAGTCTTGTTCCGAAACTTTTTTAATACATAGATACATATAGCTAGCTAGCTATCTTATCTACGTAAAATAAGGAAAATAAATGTAAACAATATAATAAAATGTACAGAATTATTTATTGTTCATGATTTAATGTGATTATTTTATAACGAAATTTGCTTAGTCCTATGACGTCACAACATGGCTGACAGTGTTTTCAGAGTTAAAAATTAAAAATGGAAAAAAACAATTTTTGAATTGAAAATACGTAGCTATCTTACATTTTTAATATCTGAAATCGATAAGTATTGGTTTCTTAAGTCAAATATTGCAAAAAATATATATTTATTGCGCCATATTTCATATGAGTCAAGTAGTCTATTGATTTTCGAAAATAATACTATTGTGATGTTTTTTATTAAAAAGGTCTAGGTCTTTTAATAACTCCTTTATCAGGTGGGGAATTGTTTCCTATGTCAGAGTTGTTTTCACGTCTAGATCTTAAACAACCTGAGACTTATGGAAAGAGGGTACGAAGCACAAAATAGGCATGGAGTCCACCTGATGCTAATTGGTCCTCAAACCTAAAAAGACCGACAAAAAGCCTTGAGATCTGATATAATAGGTTGCTCCTCAGAACTA
Source organism: Saturnia pavonia (assembly GCA_947532125.1). Lineage (NCBI taxonomy): Eukaryota > Metazoa > Arthropoda > Insecta > Lepidoptera > Saturniidae > Saturnia > Saturnia pavonia. The sequence goes on along the minus strand of OX383907.1, from coordinate 16,495,266 downwards.
AGCTGGAAAGTCATTTTGGTCTGTGCATGTGTGAACTATATTTGCAAATGTACTCCAATACGTAGCTATATGAGCATAACCACACTAATAAACCTCACATGTATGTATATGTCCTATATAGTACAAAATTTGGTCTTTATAATATTTTTAACACAGCATCTTTTAACTATACACATAACTAAATATAATTTGAATGCAAAAGCATGTTTTTTTCGCCTTACTTTTAAAGGAAATAGTTTCATCTTTAGTCTTCACTTATAGTTTTGTTGTTTGCGCACTCGAATCAACAACATTCTGACCAAAACTTATATGCATTATAAGCATTATTTTCAAGCGGAAACCATTAATCTAGTTTACATGGTTTTTCCCTCAATTCATAGTTATGTTATCTGGCTATGTCATGGCTGGCTATATATTTGTTACATACAGTATGGTGTAAGTAGTTGTTACGCTGAGTAAACCATACGAGATATACCAAATATATATTAGTTGTAGTATAGTTAGTAGTGTACTGTAGTGTAGTAGTATAGTTGTAAATCTTAAAAAGATCACATAAAAGTAAATAATAGCATTGTTTTATCGTTATACGTTTGGCGTAGTGGCCACAATCTCACCTGATGTTAAGTGACGATGTGGCTCAAGATGATATCACGCTAAACCTAGTGGAAGACTGGCTTTCAAGTGCAGCTGCCGGAACACACCTGTAGGTGCTTGACGGCAGATTTTGGACTTGAGGATGGTAGCTAGCCAGGCGAGCATTAGAGAAAGTCCTACCACCATACTATAGTTTCCTTCACCGGGCGCTCAGGCTCATTGCAGGGATTCGAACTCACGTCACTTGTTGTGCGACAGCAGAAGTGTAGTGTAGTGAAGTGTAGTGTAGTGCAGTGTAGTGTAGTGAAGTGTAGTGTAGTGTAGTGAAGTGTAGTGTAGTGCAGTGTAGTGTAGTGTAGTGAAGTGTAGTGCAGTGTAGTGCAGTGTAGTGTAGTGTAGTGAGGTACTGTATACAGAACTCACAGTCGCTGCTGCACTGGCAGAACTTCTCGCAGAAGTTCTGTGACTGCAGACACGGGCACAAGCTGTCGCACGGCTGGTTCGGGTGGTCGCACGGTGTGTAGTTGTACCTGCAACGTTCATTCACAATCCTATCAATGTTCTCATTAGCTATTTCACAAATATATATTGTATCCAAATTTAAAAACATATATTTACGTTCCCGATTTCATCAGGAGATTCAGAAACTCTTCACGTGTATTATTCGTCTTTAATGAGAGACAATAGATAAATATTTATCATCTACATCCAAAATTTAAATAAACCACTTGATAGTTAAAGGATCAAAAAATTAGTTACGTAGAGCGAGGGCGATGTGCCGCCTGTTTGAGGTCGTTTCAACGCATCACATAAATTCCTTTTTGTATAAATTAGGACTTGAAGAAATTACGACGCTCATTTTAGTTTCAGTCGATACGAGTTCTCGTCAAAATTAATCGATAGCGTGCATAAAACGTTAGTGTGGAATAGTCATTGTCAATATATATAGTGGTAAAGTAGAAAACATAAAAAAACTTAATACAACGTCGGCCTTTACTCGTAAAAAATCTAAATAATAAATAAATCGTATACAGTTAGAAAGGGCTCCTCGACAGCAAACTAGTGATACACATAAAACAACATCATATTATTATGACAGAGTGAATCAGTGATGAGAACGTGAAAAAGCTTTCGAGTTGGTAGGTATTTACTTAAACTACAAGGCCGTATATCCCCGACATAGCCACATGCCGATTTTTTTTTATTCCTGTTGTAAAAGCATTTGCCTGCTTTAGTGTTATATAATCAGGGAAATGTTATAATTTGATTGGTGCACAATAACTAAATTATAACACTTATAATACCACCATTAGTTACAGAATACAACTAAATAAAGATATACAAACCAAGTATAAGAAAATGATTAAAAAATTTACGTGTGCTCAATCCCCATGTAATGTTTTTCACTCTTTAAACCCCAACGTTATTTATACCCAAAAATGATTAGTAGCGAGCCAGTTCCCAGAAATTCGGAGGATTATATATGATTTGGCATCAAATAGCATTTCGTTATGTGTCTTCCAACAGGGATAATCTTATACATACACGTGATGCGAAGCGGAGTCCTTCTTGAGCTGTATCTTGCGGCAGTGCACGGACCAGAGCCTGTGCTTCTTCTTCTTCTTCCGCGGCGGCGTCAGCTCCGCCTCCACGCGGCACTCCTCTTGCCCGGTGTTTATCCAGTACGTGTACACCTTGCCACCGTTATACACGTTTTTTAATAGCGATTACTTTTAAGTGATCTGAGATTCTGTTAAGTTACAATAGAAACAAGGTGAGAAAAAGCCTAGCTCTCAGATGCTGATGCTGATGAAAGAAATACTGATAGGAGCCTGGCAAAAGATTTATTAATGTACGAATATATCTCACCACTGTACGAGTTCAAATTGAAAAAGTGTTAGTTTAACTCCATAAATTCCAAATCTCATAACTCCACCATAAGCAATTTTGAAACAGAGTAGTACTTGTTTTAAATATATCAGTAATTTTAATTGTATCAATTAAGATTTGGTTTGTTTTTATTTTAAAACAAGCATTTTATCTTTGAAAATATTAAAGAACTTGGATTTGAATGACTTCAGCTGATTTACTAAATATTCAAATAAAAAATTACATAGGAAGAAGAAAAGAAGAAAGCAAATGTTATTTTTAAGTGAATCGAGTAGTCATATGGAATTTGAAATAAAATAAATTGCTAATTGAATGTAAATGGTACAACACCATTGGCTATTGGTTGAGTATAATTACCTGTTGGCAAGTCTTGGAGAGCATGACCTGTGCTATAGCGCAGTAGTTCGAGTGGAACACCTTATGGAGCCCTCTAAACAGTGACTGGTCCGAGCCCGTCCACTCCGAGTCTATGTCGCCGACCGTCAGCCCTGGGGACACCGGCTCAGCTCAACTACCCTCCTCCACTATATCCTATTCCTTTGCTGGCCAAGTTACTAGCTAGGGTATAACTAGAAGCTAGAACGTACCAGCGTTATGACGAACACTGTACATTGATATACGCCATAATATCTAATATTGTAAACATAACTAAGGACTCTATTGTAACTGCCGCATACAAAATCGCATCGCGACGGGTCTATACACTGAACAATCGTTAACATGAGCCAATATAAAAATATGTTACCAAAAGGGACCAAAAAACGACAGTTTATCGATACTTAATTAATTTATCAATATTTAATTGGATTAATCATAAGTAATTGAATTTTCGATAATCGATTATGAGATGATCGATAATTAGTAATCATTAAACAAGGGGCAAGTGCTTACCCAATGAGTTATAAACCGGCTCGGTCGGTCCGTCTGTTGCCGGTTTCAAGTTGGCGCCGTTACTGCTCCAATTGCTGTTACTCGAGTTACTGTTACTGCCTTCAAATGTTATAATTATTTTAATTTTAATAATGATATTAATTACAGAAATGTTGAATCAGACAATCACAACTTTACTTGTCTACAGAACATAAATTTTAATTAAGAATTAAGTTAAGAAAAATACGCTAAATCAATACAGAAATCTAAAATGCGAACAAAGGTTGAAGACATTGACAAGTGAGTACGAGATTATGAAGGTGGCGGAAGTACTTCAAGACAATAAGACGGCTAATGGACCAATAAAGTGTTTTTTTATAGTATGGAGTAGCAAACAGACTTTCACAGGCTCCTATTCTTTTTCTGTTTTACAGTTTTGGAAAATGGGGTATGGAGATGAACATTGACTGCTTGCCAAATCATCAGCTCTATGGTGCAATAATATAATGAGGATGCTAGAATCTCTGCGTAAGTGCAACTCAAGATTGAGAAAGAAGGTAGGTTTGGGCTTGGGTAGTGGGTGCATTTGAAATGGATGGATTAAGTTGAACAGACGTTCAATAATACTGATCTGAAACAACCTAACTGTATACCGATGTGGTAGATAACACTGACTGAATGACTGGTACATCAGCCATTCCAACATATTCCTCAGTCTTCAGGAATAGCGACCTTTCTGGGTGTATACCGTAATAAAAAATGGGGACTTGTTCTAGGTACGTAGAGATAATTTTACCGGATGATAGGATAAGACAATAGGGAATATGCATGGTGTCACCACGAAACTCGTATTCGAAAATAATGCGAATTTAGATTTTTCCATGACCACAGAAATAGCGATGTCAAAGAAAAATGGAATAGCGGGAAAAGGTAGAACAAGTAATTTTTAAAAAGAAATGTCTATGATATAATATTATAAAATTACTATGATTTTGTAATATTAAGTTTTGTATTATTAAGTAGAATGAAAGATACCGATATTCACACTGGCCAAAATAAAAACTTAGCAATTTCATAGGTAAAAAGGTTTATTTTTTACGGCTATATACAAACGTAAATAATTGCTTAAAAATATAAAAATTATAAATGCATTAGTTTCCGTGCTATTGTGTGAGAGTGGATCGAGTCCACAGTAAGCGACGATCCGCCTGATACTGCGCTCAACAGTATATTATGTCGAAAAATGATTTCACTTAACAGTGTCCTGTTCTTGGGCACTCAACATCAAAATAAAATATTTATATGGTTAGGATGGGGCGAGTATCACGGACGAGCGATCAGTAGAGAAAGTATTGCTTCCTAGACAGTTTAACATGTCATTTTTGATAGCGAAATTATGAATATGCACTAAGGACAGCCCTGCTCTTATCCATACGCTCCGCAATACGCATGCGCGTGCGCGTGCGCGTGCGCGTTATCAGGTAGGGTTATAGGGTCATTTGTCAGGATATTGAATCAGCCAGTCTATACCGAGCTGCCAGCAGGCTTGCAAGCCGCCGTGCCGACCTGTCGTAGCCATTGTTGTTTTTCATTTATACTATAGTAATGGTAAGTGACGTCACTTGCCACGTTACCGTTAAACATGTATGGCTCGCTGGATAACGTAACAAAACATGTCACCTTTCTGGTATCTGTTGCTGTCGTTGCTGTCCTCTGAAGAAGCGTCGTTGGGCGAGTCCATCGCGTGGCTCTTGCCCTTGTCTTCCTCACCAGCGGCCTTCTCGCGCGCTAGTTTCTCACGTATACCTTCCTGTCTCACAACCGACGATATTAACTTACTACGTAATACATTTTAAATTCTGAATAATTACTCTGTTCTACTGAATTAAACTAAAATTTCAAATTTAATAAATGAATCATCCCTAGACCTATTTTAAGCACGAATACTACTTTTTTCCTAACTATTAAAAAATATCTCTATAAAGTGATGTCCTTCTGTACATACAATCTTTTTTTTTAATTTTCTAATAGATATAAATGACAATTATCACAAATATGACTTTATTTTGTCTGTATATCCGGATATAGCTCAAAAACGGCTTGACCGATTTTTAAAAAAGTGTTGAATTTTAGTAAACCGAAAATAAAATAGAAATATTTTAAAATTATTGAGATATCTATTAGATATTCTAGATATCTACTAGATATTCTATCGCATGACGAACGATTTATATTAAACATTTACATAGTATTAGTTAGCATGGTATATAGTTTTGTTTTTCTAATACCCATGTATACGAGTATATAAATTTGATGGATATTATATTATTCACCTGAAAATAAAGTACATTTTGAAGAATAAAAATGTAATGTATCTCACCAGGAGCATGTAGCAGCTGGGTCCGCAGGGTTCCGAGAAGGGCTTGAGGTCGGGGCCCTTGCGCCGGGACAGGTTGGGTCTCGGGTGGCACGCTTGCAAACCTGACATTATACAACTCCTATAGGGAATATTACACTTCTTCACTCATCAATAAAAAAGCGACAATGAATTTAGCTCAAAATATAAATGATAATAATATAGTTATATAAATGAAATACAAAGCGCTTGAATATATATGAAAATATAATAAATAGTTGATGAGATTATGGAATAATTATACATATTTTCCTATTTATTTTTTTGCATAATGTTTCTAACGTTTTCCTCTTTTCTGATTTTGGTATAACAGATTATAAACTGTAAGGGGGTCAGTAAATAGCTTATTTAGAATGACCGTAGTACATAGTTTTGAATTTATTAATTTTCTATGATTAAAGGGCGTGACAGATGATTATTATAAAAAAATATATATACACAGAGGTGTCAAGATGCAGCGAAAATAAACACAAGGGGTGTTATTTAGACAGTCTTACCTGCCGTCTGACATCCTGTCAGCGAAACAGATAAAGACATTTCGAGTCAGCCCTAGTTCACACAGTCTCTACTAAATTACTTATAATATCAAATATTTTCTTACATTTTAGTATAAGATATAAATGTTGTCTATACGATAGTCTGTTTTCCAATTAATTTTTATATATGTGAGTCTCCACTGAAAAACATACAACTGGTAAAGTTTCGGTATACGTCGCGTGAAGCGACTGTTAAAATATGATCCGTTGGATAAACAATTCAAACTACCAAAAAATGAGTTATGAGTTTCAAGAATTGATGAAAAACCTAAAAAAAATTGTTTGTTTAGCTTATCAGGAAATATGTTGTTAAAAGTTTTGAAGTGTAAAACATTTACAGTTAAATATGTTAACACCGTAGGACCACGGTACGACACATTATAGAAGACAACATTTACTTTCGAACATTTGTTTTATTTTTTAATGTTAATGTTTGTTCAGTGGAAGCCGACACATCAATTCTACACTGGTTATAATTAGGGTTGCCAACAGCCCCTGAGTTTAGCTGTAAGGTACAACTTTTACGCATAAAACTAATACTACCAAAAAATTCGGTTATACAAGCCGAGGTTCGAACCGGCGATGTTCTGTCGTGTGGGGTAACAATGGGCTATTACACTATTATTTAAAATTGGCTTAATTTGATCCATTGGAATCCGCTAGAATTTTTATTACAATTTTATGAAATTGATAAACCCTAAAAGGTCACTTAATTTTAAATTTCCGCTCGAAACCGCTAACCGCCATGGTGCTTTGGTTCGTGACGTCACTGGATAGTCAACAACTATCAACTACAGTCAACATCGAAAACATGCTTTGAATTTGAAAGGTGGAAATAATTTAAGCAAATAATGTTTACTATATTATGACGTCACGTAAGAATTCATTATGTCGGCCACCGTTTCTTATATTTGTAGGAGAGACAAATATATATTTTTAAAATATAATTTAAAAATATATATTATTATATTTTTATTAACCCCTTGGCTCTGCACGTCACACAAGATGTGGGTAAAATTGGCATTAATGTGATCCATTGTGGGATGTGGGTCAAGTTATTAATGAAAATTGTATTGCATAGCCGGTAAGTGCTTTTTATATGTTTTATTGCAGACAAGTAGTGTACGGTTAGTGTATGAATGTGGAGACACTCACGGTGCAGGAAGCAGTCGTACTTGAAGCAGCGCCGGCAGAAGAGCGTGTGGAAGGAGTGCATGGTCTGGTCCCGCGAGACGGACTCGGCTAGAGGTCCGTCGATGTTGGGCGTGCACTCTGGCGGCAGAGCGTTGGGGTCGCTGCGAGACGTCAACTCTATGTACCTACAGAACAGAACAACCATTTTACATCACTGTGCTTTCAAACACACCTATGTGGATTGTTTAAAAACCGGTTTCATTTTTTACCAACATCCTAAAAAGGTTTTCTGTTTCCCTGGTATGTTCATATGCGCGTGTTGTTTTTTTGTTGAAAATAAACGACCTCGTTTTTTATTTTTTGCTGAGGTTTTCCATACACTCTATTGAAATACTATTTTTAATTCCTTATGTATATTATTTACCTTCAACAAAGTCTGTTCATTAAAAAACTTCTTATTACTAACTGACTTGCAACTTCGTTCGCATTAATCTATATTATAATCGCTATTTCCCCACGCAAGAAAATACATAGCTGAACGCGTATTGCTTCTAAAAACTTTAATAACTTTTTATTGAATGAACATATCGTGTTTTTTTATAGGGACCAAGTATCTAATGAGTAAAACAAAAAAAAAAAGACATCAAAATCTATCCATTAGTTTTTCCGTGATGCGCGCACAACGCAAACCTCGATCGTTTTGATTATATTAACTGGTTATGAAACTGACAAAATAACTATGCATTGAATTAGAACTTTATATGTATACTAGGAGTGTCGCATGGTTTCACCCGTGTTAAATATATTCGAGCAATTCCCCACCGCGTCGCCTCCAACGCACCTGCTGTTAACCCTATTATTGTTCTCACTTCCTTTTTAAATAAATAAACCTGATCGAATTTCACGTCGGCTCTTCTCAATGACAACTTGCCGAATAGTCGGTACATTTATTCACATTCACAAATATCTTCGCACAGCCTAAATTGAATAGAGTATGTTTAAATGTGTAAACGTTTAACGCACATTATCGGTCTCTCCTCTTTGTGTGAGTCAGAGCGAGAGAGTAAATGTCGGTACTGTTTAAATAAAATATATAATGCCTTTTAAAATCAAGTTTCACTTCTATCGTGTGTGAATCGCACTTTTTTGATATTGTGAGTATTTTATTGGAAGGAGGAATGGAAAGGGGAGATTTTGTGCAGTTATTAGATCTTTACAGTAAATGGACTATAGTATAACTTTTAGTATATATAATGAATCACTAACTTTTCTCTCAGCTCTTGAGCCGTGCCTTTGTCCGGGAACTGAGAACTGATCGCTTGAAATATTATAAAAATTGGAAATTGCTTGTCACTTATAACTTTCTTTTCTCCGTCGACATTCTCTTCCTTGTCTGAAGGTTTCTCTTTCTGCTCCTTCGTTTGATCTTTCTGTAATTAAAACATTTAAGATGTACCCAATAAGGATGAAGTTCAGTTGGTGTTTCAATGATAGTTTACTGCCCCTGAGGGTGGAATTGGAACGTCCTGTGCGCCTGTGTTGTAAGACATACTGAGATGCAATAGCTTTAGCAAAACCACTTTGGGGATTTTCAACTTTCATCAACACCATCCAATTTGGATGTTGGGGGGTTCTAGGAAAACATAAAGGGGGGTTCGAACAACGCATTACGTAAAATTATCTTTTTTTAAATTTAATCATTAAAATTCATTTAATTTTAAAAATCTTCAAAAATTGCGTTACGTAATACTTTAACGCCCCCCTTTACAGTAGAAATAAGTGTAGCAGTGATGTCTATGCATCTGATACTTGTTAATAGGTTAGCTTGGTGATACAATTGTGTCTAACTGGATCGAGACCCATACACCGTAGTAGCTCACCTAGACGTGTTTCGTTCTGGGAATCAAGCGGGGTGGAAGGATACTTGCACGCGACCATCATGCACATAGCGATAAACCCCTCAGAATGACTCTATAGTAATTTGTCGCGTTTAGGAATCAGCCAGTGTATATCCAGTAGCCGATAAGCTTGTAAACTGGCATTACATCGACGATCGGCTACTATAAAAAACGAAGAACCAGAGTTTGTAATCTTCAATACTACATACATAATCAAATTAGGACAATGTGTAATAGTGGTATAGTGGAAGTGTCGCGAAATACATACATACATACGTCATGCCGCACGTGTTGTCACAATTACATTTTTTTACTTAGTCCCTTTGCTGGTTAAATAGCTCTCCCTCGATTTTCTCTACCTCCTAATTGGTAGTCGTAAAGTCTTTTTTATATTACCCTAATGTGGGATAATTTTTATGCACCTCATTATAATGCGTTTATTTTAGGTAGGTACCAGGAACATGATTTAAAAAAATATTCTTAAAGAGATACGAAAATTGGTTTAAATTTTATTAAAAACTTCAGTACAATTAAATTAATTAGATAAAATAAAAGTTTTTTGCGAAAGGCTCTATAAATTGAATGCAAGTGGACTCCTTGTAACTGAACTAAAACCCTTGCTTCTGTGATGTCCAGAATAATTTTGTGTGTAAACAGAGAAAGTACTGATGGTATAGATAGTGGGAAATGATAAAAAAAAAATGGATACATAAACAGATGTATAAATCAAAAAGAAAAAATTAAAATGAGGCACCCCTTCCTTTGTATCTACTTCAGTAAAGACACGGTATAATGATAGACAGATAAAATTAACATTTACCTCTTTCTCTTCTTTAGAGTTACGGGCTTCTCTCTCTTTCCTTTCTTCACACACTTCATCCTTGGTCTGGTACGTTATCAGCGCATGAACCAGGTCGACGAAGAGTTGGTCATCTATGAACCCTCCTTCCTTATCACCTTCATATAACATTAAGATAACCAAATTAATCATAGAGACATGTTCAATGATACTCAGATTTCTGGCACGCCAAATGTCTCGTGTCTTGACAAGCAAGACTTACTAGAAACATTTGCCTATGCAGAATGGGGTATGTAAAAAAATATGTATCAGTTGGCCGTTGGCACTGTCAAGTGTCAAACTTTGGTCATCAAGTAATTCAAATTACATTCTGATTGAATTAAAATCATTGTTACGCTTTTCGAGAGATGTTAGCATTTCTATTAAAAAACTGTACATAGGCGTATGTCCCAAAACTTGTTTCCCAAGACATTTGGTGACAAGAGCAATGGCTTTAAAACAATGAATTCTATACATTTTACTATTTGAATAATACTGAACAAAACTGTTACAAAATTGAATAATTTAAGTGTTGGTGGCTTGTGACCCATACCTTTAAATGAAGAGAATTGGTGTCACTACTCACACTGTGATTATTCTAGTAAACACCAAACAAGACTGATATATTTGAACTTTTATTTACGATAATATTATTGTGTAAAAAAATACGAAATAAATAAAATAATTGTGATTGTATTCTTGCATTTCGCAGTATTTTTGAAAGGAGTATTCGAGGGTATTCATATTTTTTGACCGACTTATCATAAGCATTACATACTTTTCATTTCCTTTTCATTAACAATACAACTTTGGGGTAATTTTTTTTTTTAAATAAATATGCAAGGAGTATATTCAAATAAATTATCGTATAATATTAATGGCCAATGACACCAAAGCACAAGAAGCGTGACCGAGGGAGTTAGGCCGTGAGGTGACTGTGAATGTTTTAAGATTTAATGTGATATTTAATATTATAGGCTGAAGTGTAACCTCGATAACATCTAATATTAAGTGATGTTGTCCTTCAAGATGTCAAAACGCACGCAAAAGAGAATCCACTCTTAAATGTAGTGGCCAGATCACACCAGCAGGATTTGGTTGTTAATAAAGTTTCCACTTGCTCTTTGAACTGACCTACTCGTCAATGCTTTGGAAAGACCGATTTTGAGCAATTAACCTACACCTATTCCATTATTGTAAGAAAAGGTATGATACAGATAAATACACCATAAGTACATGATCTCTTCCCTTAAATTAACGATTTTTTTTTTAGTTGTCAGATTGTATTGTCACTACCACTATGTATTTGGTGAAATTTCAGTTATAGTGATTCGCTTGTACGAGTCGCGTTTCGAGATCAGACGGTGCATATCCAGTGTATTTACGCAGTTCTGATAAAAGCACCGACTGATCTGTCAGTGGTCGCCACTGTTTTTTGGATAATATTGTGTGTACCAACAGGTAAGTACAGTTTGCCATGCTACTATAGAAAAAAGACTTTGTGATACTGACTGTTATGTTAACTTTTTTTTATTAACAATGACTTCTATGTTGTAAGTAGGCTACCAATTTCTAATGACCGACCGAGAATCCTGTTCCAGTCAGACACAAACAATTTCAAACTAATACTGTTATATTTCAGGAGTGATTGGCTGAAGTAGTATGGTTCATGGGAACCACAGATATAGAGTAAATAGAGTATCAGATATCATCTAGTAGTATAGAGAAAACTTAATTATTAAGCATATAGATAACTATGCTGTTAAATATTCAATGAAGCTGTTTAATCAGTTAATGATAAAATATAGTAAAATTCATTTGTATTATTTTAAATTATTATACAAATTATAAAGCGTAGATGTGTGCGCCACACGCCAATGTTCATATATTTATGTAGCCTGTGGATGTAGCCAATTCAATAAACAATCTCCGATATCCTCAATTAAAATTAGTATTGTTTGTGTGGCTGGGGCTCATTGATGGCAATTGATAAGATCAACATTATTATGTAGATGGATAGTGTTTCAAATTAGTATGACAGTGTTGCCAGTTTGGTTTAATGAGTAGTTAATTAAACTGACCATTGTTTTAAAGGCGATCATTAATGTTCACCAGAAAAGTATGGAGAAAAACAATAACAAAAAAATCTGTTGAAATTAGTAACAAACTACAAATTTTAACTGTTCAGCTCAGAATACAAAACAAAAATAAAAGTTATTTTAAAAGGAATATATTCTCTCAAATGTACAGTACATTAGAGTTCAGCACCGAATAAAAATTATCCAAATAATTAGATAACCAGAACATTAATTAATTAAAGTGCTATTGAAATGGAAAATCTGGGATGTGTAAATGAAACACTATCAACCATTATCAAAGCCTAAAGGATCCCAATTGTCGCCATCACATAAACAGAACCTTTAACATTGACAGTTCAATTAAACATATACGCACACGAATACCACTCAGCCTGTGTAAATAGTACTCAAAGTATTCAAACAATGTATAAGGTGGCTTGGTGCATAGTTTTAGAACTATTACAATATCTTTCTTCTAGTTCCTGATGCAAAAAAAAAAATATTTTTTTAATCCACTAGTATCCATCAAGCTTAACTACTGGAAACAGTTTTTATTGGAAAGTCTTCAAATAATAACCTAAAAATCTTTTACGAACTTACAGAAAGTTGACTTAGAATATCAAAATGTTATCTACCTGAAAAATTCATTTAAATCAAATGAAAATATATAAATTGGCTATATCCACATAAGGGTATGGATGTGAAGCAGATGTACCATGCACTTTCCCGTCGTAGTTCTTTATTAGCTCCTCGATGAATGTACCGTCCTGATCCAGGACCTCGTCGCCCATGTACGGTATGTTGTGGAGTACAGTTTCATCTTCAACCATGAAGTTTTTCTGAGTCGGCGCCCATGTGTACATTGTTGGTATGGGGTTGACAGAGTTGATTATACGTATTGGTACTTGCTGGGTGGTCACCACACCTGAAGCTGTGGAGTACATTGGTTGTGGTAATCAGTATATAATTTAAACTAGATATGCCTGTGGCTGCGCTCGCGTGCACTACAGAATAACGTCGATTGGACACAATCGCGAATCGTGCTACGGTCCCCCTTATTTATTTGATATAGCTACATTTATTTGATATAGATAATTATTCAATGTAAATTTAAGCGCCTCGAAATGGCAAATTTTCCGAATTAGTTTTATTTGCATGAAAAACAAATTGTTTTTCTAAAATAAGAAAGCCTTATAACATCAGCTATCTGCCAGTGATTTAGACGGGAGTCTAAATTGGTCCAACTGTTTCTCAAATTACCCAGAACAAACATACAGACAGACAAAAATTTTAAAAATAGGTTTTAATGCATTTAGTGATAACCTGTTAATTTGACATTACAAACAGACACTTCAATTTTATTGTATGTATATTGACAAACAAATGATAATGATTAATGTAACATTTGTTTGCTTGAGCATTCATATTTGTTGAATGACTTAGTACTGTTAGATTCACAAAAGACTGATTTGCTCAATTTGCATAATTAGAGATCACCGGATTATGTGGCGTATAGCTTACCGTCTGTATATGTCACTTCAGCTCGTTTCATAAGTCCCTCATGATTAGGACTAGGCGCCGGTGGAGGCCAAAACGGTATTTTACTGCGGTCAGTAGTATCCAAGTCCCGTGTTTCGATGGCATCCGACATTATCCTCAAATTTCGCGCCCATGCTACTTTTACTTCGTCCGCGCGTTTGAAACGCTGAAATGTTTGAATTATGTTACTGATTATTTGGAATATATGGTTATTAATGTTTTAAAAAGTGTATAATAATAGGAAATTATAAAAATTGTTCGTTATAACAAAAGCTCACCTTCACTTGCCGCAGTCTCATATACTCCGTTTTCACCCGTTTCTTCCATTCTGCTGTCACTTTAGACTTGCTCATTAGCCACTTTTCCTCTTCCAGTATGTTTTAAACTATCACAACATAAAATCTGATAAAAAATATATTGTACACTCTGTTGTCAATTGTGAACAGTGAACAAAGCAAAATAATAACCTCGTATATACATATAGACCGCGCAATCTGGCGCAATCACAGACTAAGCGCAATTGAGTACTATTTATCTATGGTACCAGTGTTACCAGGGGCCGTAAGGCTGAAGTTACGTTTCGATTTCTTAAAAAAATACATTTTTGTTGCTAAAGTTACATATTTCATTTGTTTTTGAAGATATATTTCTTTTAGCGTGTTTAGTAAAAGGTAAAATTAAAAGCTGCGCGCGCGATTCGTGACGGAAGCGCAATATGATAAAGTTAGTCAACAATGATAATACTAATATGAATTATTTATACACCTTTAAATTAAGTTTACAAAATAATTAATATTTTTGTGTTTTGTTAAGAACCATAACTTTTTACGGTTTGACAAAATAGAGTTAAAAATAAATGAGGGCGCTAGTATCGCTTACATGGTATCTCTGTATACTGTGAGTAAAACAGATTTGATACTTACTAATTTAAATTAGTCTAAATATTAAAATATCAACTGGTGAAATATGCAAAAATCTTATCTCACTTCTCAATACATTTACGGCCGCTAAATAGTGTAGCAGAAAATGTATGATTTTGTCCACAAAATGGACGACAGAGTAGATTAGAAATGAATATTATTGGAATAACAACAAATTGTGACACCTACTTGCAACCAATGTATAATATCCTATGAAGCTAAAGTATGCATTAAAGGGTATAACATTCTTGTAAACTGTTTTCTTTATAGTGATGAATAAGTTATATTAGGATAGATATTATATTATAGTATAGGGTATTTTTGACAGTATAGATAGGAGTATATAGATCTAAAATTTAGATGTTTCTTCAAGAAATTTTAAATCATAAATGTATAATTTTATTTAATTAAAATTAAGCAAAATGTATAGACGCTGTTCAGTAAGATCTTAGAACATTTTATCATAGAAACATGCAAAAATTTAAACAAGCATACATGTTTACATATGTTTACGTGTTTGATTATAGATATGTTTGGGCTGATATTACTGTTGGATCCTTTATCACCAATCACGGGGATAAGAGGTCTCTCTACCAAAACAATGATTATACCGCAACCAATTGTTTCGCGACATATCTTCCGCTTGCCGGTATATTGATAGTTCATAAGTTCGTTCGTTAATACACTTTGGAGACTAATGTTCTGATATATGGAACCTTCTTAAAACCTTTTAAAAATTATATAAATCATTAAGTACATCGTTGTTCGCCGCGCGGCTCGTGTTTTATGAAGTATATGGTGTTGGTTATGTGCAAAATAAACTTTTATGGCCGGTGTATCGTGGACGGTGCTGCGACGTATTGCATAGCTCGACCTTCATTTTCTGGATCTTTAAATCACAACTAGGTGCGTGCAATAATACTTTCCTTGTTTTTTTTTTTTATATTAGCTCGGCACATTAACTTTACTGTCCCTGATGATAAGCACAGTACAATTCAAACACAACGGAGACCAATAAGAGAGTAAATACATCGGAGGTCACCGGTGTCATGCCGGCCTACATAAATATTTTTTTACGATACGCTTAAAGGATCTGACATCGTAAAAAGGAGAAACACATTACCTGGGAGTTAATTCTTCTATTTCACGGCAGGACAAAGATAAGTCATAGAGAACTTTTTAGTCCGTGCCGAGATAGAGGTTACCGTAAAACTGTGTCTTCGAAGCCCAGCGTGGTTCTGTTGCGGAAAGGGCAGGAGAAAATTAAATTAAACAGCTCTTCAGAACACTCACAATGATACAGACGGTAGAACGTGCTCAGCGAGGCAATGTTCCTGTGCTGCGCTGAAGCGGCTCGATGTGTTTAGTAACGTCTGCATCATTAAAAATGCCAACAGTCCGTCTTTGTAACAAGTCCAGAGCATCGAGGAGGTATTTTGAGGATGCATCCTAGAGATGCAAATAGTATTCCATTCACTGCCGAACTTGTGCCTAGTTAAGCATGACATCGACCGCCGATGAGTTTAGATCTCTTGGTGGTCAGTTTTGTGTTTGGATTGTATTGTGCTTATCATCAGAGACAGTACCGTCAATGTGCCGAGCTAATATAAAAAAACTGGTGAAATATTAATAAATCTTAAATTAATAAACATCAAATTAATTTTCGTCACAGTATACAGGGACACCATGTAAACGATACTAGCGCCCTCATTTATTATCAACCCTATTTTGCCAGACTACTAACTTGATAAAAATAATTGATCACTCCCGACTCCCTTTACATTATTGGATCATACATGAGATAGATCTGTAAAGTATTTCAAATATATTTTATTTTCACATATTATAAAATATATTTATTTATCATTCTTGTTACGTTAAATAATTTTTGTTATTTTACACTATGGATTAACTGAGAGTCTACTTTTGCTCTATTATCTATACTGTTACAGTCTGTGTCTATAACTCTATATTGTTTGTGAACTTACAGAAGCAAATGTGTCGCTGCCATTTTTCATTGAATTGAATTTGAAGAAAAGGCTTTATTTACGTTAAGGTGAGCATGTTAAAAAGGTATTCTTATATGCATATTTGATTTTTACACGCTTATTTTGTGAAACACCATTTAACTGTCGCCATATAGTCGGATTCGAGTTTGGGATTACGTAATTTGTTGATTTTCGTCATAAAAACATATTTATACGACACACTAGGATGTCTCCCAATTGGAACACACAGAGCTGTTGTCTACACCAAAAAGTTGTTCTGTTTGTAGGTGTGTGCGCACCTACAAACTGCTCCAGGTTATGCGAGGGGACTGTGTAAAATATGTCCTCGTATCGCGGCGCGTGGGACGTCGGCCCGCCCGGAGCTGAGGCAGAGTACGCGGGGCAGCGGGCCCAGCAAGCGGCACCGCCCGCGCCCACCACCGACCCTTGGACCGGCGCTAGCTACGCGCAGTACCCGACCGGCTTCGATTACTCCGCCTATCCTTACCCTTACCCCTATGATTCCGCGTACTATCACCAGCAGCGTGTTGGCACATATTACGGCAACTACACCTCACAACAGAGTTACGAGTATGCCCAGCGCCCTCGCGAGCACTCTCGTTCACCAACGCAATCGCGCAATTACGATCGACGGTTGTCGTACCG
This sequence comes from Saturnia pavonia, assembly GCA_947532125.1. NCBI lineage: Eukaryota > Metazoa > Arthropoda > Insecta > Lepidoptera > Saturniidae > Saturnia > Saturnia pavonia. Next base: position 16,477,899 of record OX383907.1, on the reverse strand, counting down.
ATCGAATTCCAGAAGCCCTTCTGGGTCCGATCGAAGACAAAAATCTTACTCTAGGAGGAGGGACAGCAGCTATGAAGAGAATCGCCGTCGCAGATCTCGAAGTAAGTCATTGAGGGAAAAGAATTATTCCTCCAGCGATCGCTCGAGTTCCCGATCTAGATCATATTCCCGTGCGTCTCAAAGTAGAGATAAGAAAAAGAGGAGATCTGCTTCGACTGGCTCTTCCACTTCTATCAGGTCTTACAGAAAAAATTCTAATAACAGAAGGGATCGTGACCTCTCACGTTCTCCTCTCGTAAGAAACGAAAAGTCTTTCCGATCTCGCAGAAAATCTAGATCTAGCCGAACGCCGAGCTTCAACCGGTCACTCAGCAAATCCCCATTAATTGAAGTTAAAAAAGAAAAACTTGAATATAGTAAAGAGGTCAGTAAGGAAAGGAGGACAAGAGATGTAAGCCCGTCGCGGAAACGGAAAGTTTCTGAGTCGCCCCAAAAAAAACTACATAAAAAGACTGACAAATCTTCAGTTAGCCCGCCCAAAACATATAAAAAATCAGAGTATTCAACACCGCCTGCAAAAAATTATAAACAAAAGGAACGTAAATCGGATACACCACCCAGAAAAATGAGAGATAGTTCACTGACGCCTCCCAAAAGTTACGCGAGAGGTAAATCAATGTCCAGTTCTAAATCGCGCTCCAGGTCTCCTACTCCAAGACATTCTAAACGAAAAGGTTCTCGTCGCTCGCGATCACGGTATTCCAGTCCAACGCCTTCGTCGGCGTCGTCTAGGCGATCGCGGTCTACATCCGCACGCAAATTCCGAAAATCTCCATCCAGTCACAGATCCCGATCTACAAGTCGATCAAAACGGCGTTCGGTCAGTGTGAACCGTTCGACACCCCGACGACGTTCAAGATCCAGAGGCAAATCGAAGCGCTCCCCTAACCCCAAAGCTTCGAAATCTAGGTCTAGATCGCACAGTTCGAGGTCACGTAGCGGAAGCCAAAGCGGTAGCACGAGTGAGGACGACCGACGCGGTCAATTCACCGTCGCCGATCGCAAACGGTACTGGAAAATACACAGGAGTAAACAAAGTGAAAAAGTTAAAGAACCGAGAAGTCCTCCGAAAGAAGTCAAACCACCGCCCGGTGCGATAGATTCCACTAATATTGATGATATAGAGTATAGGGACCCTCCAGAAGTAGAAGGCCCAAATTTTGCTGAGTTACTACCTCCACCAGACCAACTTATGCAACAAGCCTCGACGTCCAAGAAAGCTGTGCCTATACAGATAAAGAACGATGGTAGCTTTTTGGAAATGTTTAAGAAGATGCAAGAGGAGACAAAGAAGGCTGAAGTAGTAGAAAAGAAGCCTGAGATTAAAAAACCCGTTTTACCATTTATTGGTAAGCGGCGCGGAGGACGTGTTCTCAAAACCGGCTTAGTGAAGAAAGCAAAAGCTATAGATGAACAATTAGCCGACAATACGCCTAAAGATGCTTGGTCGCTTTACATGCAAGAAGTGAAAAAGTATCGTGAAACTTCATGCGAGGAAGAGCGAAAAACCCGACCGCTCGTCAAATAATAAGATATTAAGATTTAGTCCCTAAGTTTTTGTTATTTTGAATTCTAAATTTGTAATTTCGAGTTATTATTTTTGTTCTTTAGAACTGCCACACCTCATTCACAGATACTAAACTAAATAACATTATAGGTGTAATTTTTGTTGTGAATGTGTGTTTATTGAAATAACGCAAAACCTTATAAACTCTTAATTTTTTTATCTATAATTGAAAAATAAATTAAAATCATAGTCTTTTTTGTCAGTATTCGTAGATATGTGTTTGTCTTATAATAAATATTATGTAAGCCTACATTCCATGGTCCGGGTTTACTTGCTATTAATTTTTTCTTTTTTAATAAGGGAATATTGCAGGCTAGACTTTGCAAACTTTTTCACGTTTGAATTGTTTGAAACCGAAAAAAAATATTAGTGATATATGTAAAAATAAAAATTATGTTTAGATTTTACGTTATTTCAGAGATATCTTATAACCGAAAAAAAAAACAGAATTGGCTTGTAGAAAGACAACATAAACAGTAAAGTGTGCCAGTTCTAATATTTATCTTAGATTCATTGTAATCATTGCTAGTACTAATTTTAACTGTTAAATAAATATTCCGAATAAAGGATTAAGACAATGAATATTTGTGATGTTTCTTTGCAGCAAAATGCCCGAGATGATCAAATCGCCCGCCGATATCAAAACAGCGCCATTCGACCCAAGGTTCCCTAACCAAAACCAGACGAGGTAATGTAGAGTTCTTTGAATTTTTTATAAATGGGCCCTGGTGTTCGCGGAATACTACAGAAAAAATGCAAAGTAGTATTTCATTTCAATGTGAAAAAAAATAAAAATTAACTTTTTGTGTTAGCTTTATACGTTTCCACAACTAAATTCATGGTATTTAATATTAATTAGGAAATTTAAGATTTATTTTCGCGGCGTTTTAAATCGCTTATAATAATATAAAAAAAAATAGGGTCAGAAACTAGTGAAACAAGAAGACTGCCAATACAAAATAAGTTGCTTTTTTAGAAGTGTTATCTATACATATAATAAAATTGAAGTGTTTGCTTGTAATGTCAAAATAACGGGTTTTTACTAAATACATATACCATATGTAAAGTATACATGATACCTATATATATATATAAAAATCGTTTTTTCTGTCTGTCTGTTTGTACCGGGTAATCTCTGAAATGGTTGGATCGATTTTGATGGAACTTTCACTGGCAGATAGCTGATGTTATAATGCATAACTTATGCTACTTTTATTTTAGAAAAATAATTAGGGTTCCGCACAAAACATAAAAAAGATATTTTTAGTAGTCCACGCGAGCGTAGACGCGGGCAAAGCTAGTAATGTATAAAAACTTTCCCTCAACGACTTTGAATTATACTCAAATATATCTATTATTTACCACCATTTATGTGGCTCATGACAAATGGCGTGATGGTAGTGTATAAAGCAGAGACAAATACTATAAAATTTCGCATCGTTTTATTACGAGATGGCGCTTAAAACAAAAGTGAATTGTTATTTTTTTATAGTGGTGTTTGAAGAAATAGCAATGCATATTAATATCAGCAGAGACTAGGGTATCAGAGAACAGTAAATATAAAAAATATCTTCACTCGTCTCTGAAGTAAGCTTCGTTTATACGCAAGCTCCAAGCAAGCATGCAACAAATGGCAGATGAAATCATACGTATGAAACCACGCTACGTGCACAGTAGGCCTAGGCCTACTAAATTCCCCTGATACTATTATCATCATGTTGTATATTGGGCAAAGGCAAATCTCACACATTTTGTTGTTTGTATTTAGCAGTAAAATATTTTAAGCATAACATTGAGAAATTTTAACTAATGTATTATTTAATTGGCTAACCTTCTTATACATATTGTAAAACTCAACGTCTCTTTGTCTGTCTCTCCATTTATGTTCTTTTCACACAAGAACTACTTATCCGATTTACATGGTTTCTCCATTAATTCATAGATATGTGACAATGATAGATAATGGTGAATCAATTCGGAAAAAATACTCTTTTCGCGCGATTGAATACGCTGATTAAACCATAAGAAATATAATAAATTAATGTACCACATAATTGTAGATCTTAAAAAGACCTATAAAAAATTCAGCGATATCATGTCTATCTTCCAAGGATCACCCACAATAAGCATTTTTGAAGCACTACAACACGCGCGTTCGCTCGACCGACAGCATTCTGTAGTCCACGCAAGCGGAGCCGCGGGCATAGCTAGTATTAGATAAACATAATATTCAATTATAAATAAGTTACTGGACAGAGGCCACTTTGGTCTGGCTCACATAATGAGTATTCATTCTTCATAATAAACAACAGATTCAATCGATTTTTATTAGGGACACACTTTTCCTTCAGATAACATCATTTTAATTCAAGTTATTAATCAAGAAATACACTATCGGTAGTATGACACTACCGTATTGATTTGATTAACTTGACTAGTTCCCCCACTAGGCTTAGCGTGTCACCATCTTGTGCCATATATATCTTCACGTAACACCCGATCAGATTGTGGCCAAACTCTAAAACTTATTTCAAATTAAATAGTTTTTTTTTATATATTTTTGAAGTGAAAACTTCTTTAGCTCGGCTATGATTTGAAACGAAAAAGCGACAGTAAAAAGAGACAACCACATACATTTATAGGATATAACGTGCGAGAGAATGAGATAGAATCAATTTACATTATACACTCTGTCCTGATTTCCATAATCGTGTTCGTCGTCGGATTGGCCTAGTGGTGTGAGGCGAGACTTTATACACAGTACGCATCAGTGGTCGATAGTTCGAATCCCGCTGATTTAGGATAAAAGGGTTTTTAAAGAAGATATTTTTATGTTCTCTGAAAGTTTCACTTCTACCGTGTGTGAACTGCACACAATCTTTAATTACGACAGTAGTACCAACTACTCATTGACTGGGGTCAGTTGGGAGTGCGATCTTTGTTAAGAGGCTATAGTAATATCCAGGTGTATACAAGATTTATTATTTATCATTAAAAAAATAAGACCTGAGATCTTAAAAACTAAAAAAAAAGAATAGGCCAATTGAGCGATCCCGTTTACTATCTATTATGGATAATTGATTGTAGCCTACAAGTATCGTTTCATGAAGTATTATTCCACTGTAAGAGAGGTAGAGCACAGAGAAATCTCTTTGGATCAGCCAGACTCGTGAAATACTTCTTCTACCCTACAGAAGATCGCAGGCAAATAACATTGTGTTGTTTCAGATCGCGACTTAATTGCATACGCGCAACAGTCCGAGCCGAGGTTCGGCCACTTTGGCACCCTCGGATGTTGTTGCTTAGCTTTCGTGGCTGAGTGCCCTAAGCGCTCGCCCCCAAGCCCGGTAAAGCTGTAAAAGCCGTAAAGGCTCCAGGGCCCCTAAGGCTAACAGTATAGTCAGTTCGAAAAAAAAAAACATTGTGTTGTGACAACAGTACACACAGTACAGTAACAACTCTGGATTACAGAGAACACTGTTTTGTTATTGCTGTTTTCGCATCTAAAAAAGGACACAAGTAACGCTGGATTATTGCGTTATTTGTTAAGAAATTGTTTATAAACAAATAGATAACTTTGATATTAAAAGAACAACATTTTCTGGACATTCCTTTTTGTGTTAACTTTACTAATAAACTTTCATCTTGTTAAGTACATATAAGAGGAACTACAAGAAGAAAAAAATAGGTCACTTATTTAAACTTTTATGTCATCATTTGTGAAAACGATAATTGGAAAAAAGTTAACAATTGTTTGCTTTTTGAAAATTGATATAAAATCCAACGTGGTTTTATTCTTTAAATGTTCGGATAAAAGCATATTTTTTTCAAATTTTTCAGTTAATATTGGATACTATAAAAATATTTTATATGTTCAGCAATGCCGTAATGGCCGCGCGTAGATCCATTTTCGGTTCTAGGAGTCAGGGTATTTCTACTGAAAATTTAAGGGCCTTTTTTCAAAATTTCTTAAATATTAATAGTTTACGAGTTATTAACGAAAAATTAACAAAATTCAGATTTTTTTTATTCATTTTATATTGTTAATAACAATTGCAATTTTTTAGTGCAAGTACATCCTCGAGATACATTTTTCTGAAAGTAATTCCGAATCGAATGAGCTATCGCTGATATTTTTAGGAGCTTTACCTCGAATTAACACAATTTCGAACATGTTGAATATACTTTATAAATAATTGAGGTTTACCTTTGTGCGAGCATCACGCAAAAACTACTGAATAGATTTTAATCTGCTTTTTACTCTTTAGATATATGGTCCTTATCAAATAAATAAAAATGATATCGTTATCTTCATAAACAATAACTCTGTAATTCACACGAGAGGAGCCGCGGGCAATCGAAAAAAGCAAATATTGATTTATGGAAAAATCCGAATTTCACACAAATTTCTGTGGATTTTCAAGTTATTTAGTTAACTAATCCGGAGTTAACAATTTAAGTAATGGTAGCCTTACCTATAGGATACAGTAACCTCAAAACATCAAGCGGGCCATACACATGTTTGCCGCCTCAGTTTTATATAAAATCATTAAGTAATTTTAATTATTCTAATTCCAGGTACTGCTATCAAAGTTATCTAGACTTCCACCGCTGCCAGAAGGTCCGTGGTGAGAAGTATGACCCTTGCTACTACTTCCAGCGGGTCTACAAGTCCCTGTGCCCCAATGAATGGGTCGACAAGTGGGACAATCAGCGCGCGGAGGGAACTTTCCCCGGCCGAATCTAACGTATTCCAAAGCACTGTTAATTTATGCGATTATTTTTAACTTAGGTCGAGCATTGTGATTTAGTTAAATAAAATGTGTTGACACCCATTGTTTTATTTTATTTGCTTTATATTGTGTAACTTTAATAGTCTCACATCCCACTTCTGATATGGCTCCGTATAAATAAAAAGTATACATTCATCATTCAAGCTCGCTGTATATTGTTTACTGTTTACCGAAAATATATATAGGAAATCAATTTGCCTAATTTTGAACTGAACAGAACAACTAGTTCGTAGTTTGATCAAGCAGAAATATCAAGATTGTCTAACTCTTCATGAGTAATAAAAATGCGATTTCTGTCTCCAAACTATTATAACGAGGATTTGAGGTAAAAGTTTGTTTACAATCTCATCCATTGTTTTTTGACGAATACTCTAACACGTTAAGCCAAGAACAAATGCTGACTATAAATTTGCAGAGAAACATCGCTAGCTTTATAAGACAGATTTTCAATTTTATTCAAAAAATATCTAAATATAGAGCGAAATGTCAAAAAAGTGGTGTGTGTATTATTATCTAGGTAGAATATAAATTTTGATCCACACAAATTATAAATAGAAAATGTATATTTCAAAAAACATGTTCACAAAGTATTATATAGGACCGGGGAAAGTGCCTTTCTCCCTCAACTCGTTCCAATGGGCGATCCAAAAGTTAGGGCAAATCGTTTCAAAGTATCTCTTGAATATTTTACAATCATCAACTTCACCGAGTAATCTGGTGCATTTGTAGAAATCGCAGTAATTGTCGTAGCAGGCCCTGAGGATTATAAATTACAACTTCTATTTAATTAAAAAACACTATCATAGAAAAATTGACAAGAAAAAGGAGGTAAGAGAGGAGAGAGGTAGTGTTTGTGTAGACGGCGCCGCCGTCACAACTCCACTGCATGATTTGCAATATCGTGTACATTTTTAGTAATATACTGCTAGCCACGAACATTAAAAATGCAGGCATAATGAACAAGTCGAGTTTAATTAAACTAATACTCCGCTTTTTACTAGATATACACTGGGTGATCCCAAAACGCGATAAACCAAAGGAAAATCACTGTGAATTGATTAGTTTATTACTATGTATGGCTGCGATCCCTACCACTCCGCTTGATTAATAGATATAGTTGAATTTTGATCTTTTATGCGGCGGCGGCGGCTCGTCCTCGGCGCCGTGTACACAGCATAGGGGCCCGGGGCATGCGTCCGCGGTATGACCGCGGCAACGTCTACACAAGCCCATAGGGCATAGAGAAATTTCTTTGGAGATTTCTCTCTACTTGGGGCAACGCGACTGGTGGAATACAGAAGATCGCAGCCAAATAACATTGTGTTGTATTCTTGCAGTGAGTAGGGTTTCCAGAGCTCCTTGATATAGGGGGGGTTCTAGGTCGGCAACGCGCTAGTGATACTTATGGTATTACAAACGTCCATAGGCTACAGTAGCCGTTTATTATCAGGCGGGCCGTATGCTTGTTTGCCACCTTTGCAGTATAAAAAAAATCGATAATTTGAATTTCTTAAAAGTGTGGATAAATGACTAATTACGGACAAAATGAAAAAAAAATCGTCTTATTTTCTATACGTCTGCAACCGTAGTAAACATAGCTTATTTCTTTGCCCTTCAAAAATCGAGTTGGTCGAATTGTATTAGAGATCTGTACTCTTGGTAGGTCTCGGTAGGTACCTATCGAGTTTTTCGGAATTCACCTACATTTACCAAATCGAACGTTAAGTACTATTTTCGGCTGTAAGCAACATGGTAATCAAACCTATAGTTTCTCCAAGAAAGAGGTATGATCGCCAAGCTATCTGACAATTACAGGCTATTTATAAGCGAGAAACGAAATGTCATTTTTTTTGTACATAATTATCATAAAGACCAGGAATAGACGAAGTCAAAAGACTAATCTAGCTACCCATAAGGGAAACATTTGTTCGCTCATATCCAATATAAAGAAAGGTTCTCACCTGGTTTGGTTCGTAAAAGGATATCGCGGATCTATCCTTAAAGTTCTAAATTCTTGGTCGCACATTGTAAACAATTCACAAATATAAATTATTATAAATAATATGTAACATTTTTAAGTGTATATAGACATTTCAAATATATTTTTTAAACAAAAGAAACAACAATGTATCGGGAACTATATGCACAGATGTTTCAACTCCTTTCTTTTATCCAACCGAAAAATCGACTAACGAGAGATGTGACACAACTGGATTACGAATGATTCAAAATAAAACTACATTTAATATCTTGTACATTATCTATAATCTCTATAATATTATACAATAATACATTATTTTTTTAATTACAATTGAAACAATTTCTAGAATAGAAAAAAATATTCGGTTATTTACTGAATTAGATTCAAAAGAAAATACCAACGTTATTTTAATAAATATATAATAATCCACGATATACAACTTACGCGTATCAGTAAAAAAAGTACTTTTTTACAAACTATTTAAAATTCGACAGTCAGCTGCCGCGGCCGAGGCCGTCATAACCGTCATTTGATTCAGATTCGATTTCACTTTTGTTTCGAACTCGGGGACGACCGGCGCAGGCGCGGCGATGGATTCCCGATCACTCGGCGGCCGCAGTTGTTTTTGGATTGTACTGTGCTTATTGTCAGGCATAGTTACGTTACTTATGCCCACTTTCTGAGGTACTTTTAACTTTTATTTATCTGTTCTATAGCGCTATCGGTTCAATAACTCATACATTGCGTTTCTGAACACACCGTCATACGATAAACTTCAGTTAAGCTTGTTTTAATTTAACTGACCAACATGGGCGGTGTATCTATTCGATAAGTGTTGTTTGACGTTTCTTCTATCAAAATCAACACTAAAACATTCAGCTTTTAAATACACATTATTGGTATTTAAGCAAATTTGTATCATGTACTTTCCAGGTACTTACTTAAAAAGCATCTTATCTCTTTTAGTAAAAAAATATTACGCTGTCTATCGCTTCTGTTTTTTTATTTACAAAATAATTATGGCATGATACTAAGATAATAATAAAAATCAAATTTAACGAAAAAAAAAAGTGGTACCACATGAGAAACAAGTCAACAAAAACAGCTTTTTTTAATATTTGGTATTTTGACAAAGATGTCACTCAACAACCGTTGATAAATAACGAATTATCATGTTTTACAACTAAAACAATGTAAGACCACTTATTTACCATGATTTTTAAATGAATAATTATATTTATATCAATGACAAATTACAATGATATAATCAATTTTGTGAAGAGACCCATCTAGTGACAATATAAGGAACTGGTTATTGGTTTGTAGTGATTAAACGACTCGTTGGGTATCTAGAAACTCAGTGACAGTTAACCGACGTTTATCTTATGCATATCTTTATTGAACTAGTGAGGGCTTAACTGAGTTCTACAGAAACCGGGCATTAGCCTTGCTAATATAAAATTTATCTATATAAATACAATTATTGCAGTTGCATTGCCGTTGTACGCGCATCATGCAAAAACTACTGTATATATTTTCATCATTTTTTTTTTATTTTACTACTTATATACTTGTTCCTTACCAAAAAAAAAATATTATCACAATATCTTCATAAACAATAATGATGTAGCCCACGCGAGAGGAGCTGCGGGCAAAGCGAGTGTATACTAATTGGAAAATATTATATGGAACTATATCTGTATGCAATGAATATATAGGATTAATTTAAAACCGAAAAAATTACGAGGTAAATATTTTAAACGGAAAGCAATATGAGGGAAAAGCAAAAATATCAGTACAATGTTTATTTAAAATAGTTAAAAAAGGTTATATATTTTATATAATACTTTAGTAGTATTATTGTCATTTTATAAAATTATGGTTTTAAGTTAAACATAGAGCGTAGACTGGCCCTTAATGAACAAATAAATAAAGTTAATACACACACGGAATGTTTTTGTTTTCGTAATATTAATAATAACAACTGATAATACGTACCAACAGTGAGTCATGGACGCCGTGGTGCGATTTCATTGTGGTAACTCAGTACAGCGACACAGTTCCTTATGCATGTGTTACCTACAGAGTTAACGAGTTATGGTGACTTTACCCGTGTCCTCTGTATTTTGAATATTAAAACTTAAATCCGGGAGTAGACAACTTAAGGAAAATTGTTTAAAACACTTTATACGTAGAAAATAATACCCGTGAATAATCATTTTTTCTTAATTACACATTTAAAAGAAAATAAAAATATTGTTATGGTTTAAATAAAAATATTCTCCAAATACACAGCATTGTATTCACGTGTGACGTCTTCGTAATAAATAAAACGAAGGTTAAAGATATTATGTGTATAGTTGATTTTACTAGAATTTCAGTTATGAAATTTCTTCAGCACCTATATTATTTAAAAACTACTACTTTCACAGTTACTAATAATTTTAGTCACTTATCTAATAATACTCACCTGTGTATATTTATTGAACGATGACGTCACGCTGCGTTTCTAACCAGAAAAAAATAACAGTTATATTTCCAATTCTGTATTGTTTTAGGTTTTTATTTTTAACAATAAACTAATATTATTATGAAATAATTAATTTTAATGTTTAAACAATTTTAATTCGCGGACTGTTTAACCCTTCGACTTTCAACGTCACACACGTAATACGTAATACGCGTAAAATTGACATTAAGGCATCCATCGTAGCCAAGTTATTAAGAGATTACTGGTTACCGATGTTTTTGTATGTTGGATTGTTTTTCTGCTTCACGTTGAAGTTAAAATGCAAAACACAATGCTTGATCATTTGTAGTTATTACTATTAACTGTTGTACAAGACATAGATAAACATGGATAACTGAACTGAATAAACGTACAGTGATATACCGATTCCTAAATACCTATAAATAAATAAAACACTAAGCTTAGTAGCATAACCGATTTGTAAACATTCGCCTTGATTTTATTTTACTGTGATAATAAAAAACAAACATATAATACTATTAAAACAATCCTAGATGGTTAAGGAAGTTTTACTAGCTACCTTCATTCCTAATTTGGATTATTACGAATAAATTAATGTAATAATAATTAGAACTATTAATTATCGGAGTGACGTGAGCTAATGTAGCTCATTGTCAGGATGTTTGCTGTTAATGCTAACTGTAGCGTACTGCTGCTGCCGGTGGAGGATGCCCAGGCATTGCAACAAGCACTGCATACTCGCTGCTGATGTCGCCTGCAGCCAACGTTATACGAACTACATTACATAATATACTTACACATTTTATAAAACAATACAGACAGTATACTAGTATACACTTGAAGCGATGATGGCTCAGTGGTAGCGTGTACGACTTCGCGTCGATTGACGTGAGTTCGAATCCCTGGAATGAGCCTGATCGCCCGGTGAAGGAAAACATCGTGAGGAAACCATAGCATGGTGGTAGGGCTTTTTCTAATGCTCGCCTGGCTAGCTACCACCCTCAAGTTGAAAATCTGCCGCCAAGCACCAATAGATGTGTTCCGGCAGCTGCACTTGAGAGCCAGTCGACCCACTAGGTTTAGTGCGTTATCATCTTGAGCCACATCGTCACTTAATATCAGGTGAGATTGAGGCCACAACGCCAAACCTACATCGATAAAAAAAAAGAGAGGTAGGGGGATTTCTTTAGAGACTTCTCTCTACTTGGCGCAGCCTGACTGGTGGAATACCTCCACCCTAAATAAGATCGCAGCCATATAACCTTGTGTTGTGGTCCTGCGGTGAGTAGGGTTTCCAGAACTCTTTGGGTTAGAGAGGTTCAAGGTCGGCAACGCGCTAATGATACCTATGGCATCAATGGATACAAGCGTCCATAGGGTATGGTAGCCGCTTACCATCAGGCCGGCCGTATGTTTGTTTGCCACCTTTGTCGTATTGAAAAAAAAGAGTACTATAGAAACAAAAACAGTAATATCCCATTTTTTCAACTTCTGTCATACTCATTGTCTTCCGTGGAAAGATAGCCTTTTGTTAGACATCCAGGAGATGGTCGTTATTGGCTGTTACACGGTTTTACTAATGTAGCTATTACAGTGCATTCTTTGGTGTAACATGTTAATTACAAAACTTATTATTATTAAGGAATTCTGTTCTACAGTATGTTGAATTAATGTTATTGTTAATCTATACAACTGTAACTAACTAATTTGATGATGCGTGCATTACGAATAAAGATAATGCCAACACCTTTATCGCGTTTAAATTCAATAAAATGGTCAACAAATGTAATAAACATGCTTGCACTCCACGTGATGTTACTTAGTCACTGCAGCCTATACCTATGTGTAACCAAGCACAATAGGACCGTAATCCTGAGACCAGTCGAATAGGTTGCTACTCCTGAGGACTGAGTGGGAATGCTGCGTGAGCCAGTGCATGTTGCCAACCAGTCCCCAGCAGCACTATCAATGAAGTGAAGCAATGATGGCTCAGAGGTAACGTGTACGACTTCGCGTCGATTGACGTGAGTTCGCCCTGCAATGAGCCTGAGCTTTCGGTAAAGGAAAACACCATAATGAAACCATATTACATAGGTAGCACATTTTTTAATGGTCAGGTACGCTACCACTGAGTCATCAAAGTCATACTTCAATTTGCTGTAGAATTTCTGCTCTAAAGAACGTGTTTGGCAACGCGTATTGGCTTAGAATCTCTGTGGATATATATTTGTGGAATTATCTGTCAATCAACTTGTTTCCTTATTCTTACAGGTCTTATGAGCAATCTGGCTTGAACAAGTTACTTTGATCAGGGTGGATAAAAAAGTTACCAATCAAATGTCTGGACTTTTCTTACCTTTAAAAGCAACAAATCCGGGTCCGTATGCGGAAAAGGTGAATCTGAGGATTCAATGCACCTTGCGAGAGCTGCATCACTGTAAATAGTCAAATTTTACCAGTTAAAAGAAACTTTTATGTTAAGTTATTGCAGATTTATGTTAAGAGATGATATTGCCAATGATACTAAAACTACTAAAATTAATATAACATATCGATTCTCAAATTCAACTGCTGTAACTAACTGATATAATAATGAATTTCACTTCGCGCTCTAACAAAAAAAACGGTTAAACCTATAAAAATTGTGTATAACAAAATTTGTAGATAATTATATTCTCTATAATTTTCATTAAATTACATATATCATTTAAAGCATAGGGCGCAATATATTTACGAAAACCCGTTTTCGCAACCTTTGATCTTGAATAACTTAGTCGCAGACACGAAAACTTATGAGACTTTTGACCAAACTTATAAAACGTCAAAACAACGGTTTATAGCAATTTATAGCTTATTATCTTTCATTCCGAGGTGAAATACTAATATCACTGGACTAATAGACTCTTTTGACAATAAACAATTGAATTATCACCGACGATATAGTACCATTTAAACCTAAACATTTTAGAAGTAATTTGGGGAATTTCTGTTACGTCAATAGAACCCAAAACCAATACAACGGATAAGCAAATATCCCAACATAGACATATTCTGCCAAAGTCACAAATGCTACAGAGAAAATGTTCGGAAACTCATAGTTCTCAAACTCAAACTTCATAGTTCTCTCGTTCGAATTAATATTTAAACATATTATAAAACTTAGCATTCAGAGCAACCTCTAATTAGGCCGACAATTAGCTGTTAATTTACGTATGTATATTTCCTTTTCTGTAATGCACAGATAAGTGATATATATACAGGAAGATGTGATTATTCCAAAATATCAATAATTACGTCATGCTTACTTCAATAAAATGACAATGTAGGTACATAAAAAAAGAAAAAAACTTCTATCCTATACAGATTACGATTTTGAAATAGAAAATAAAAGAAACTATTACAGTTCTAGAAACATACCTAAGTTCAGTAGCCTGTAACTGTTGCCTTGCTGATGCCATAGCATCATGCACTGCAAGCTGTTCCCTCGGTTGGAGAGGAGGATTCGCTCCCATTGCCTAAACATCATATTATATTGAATACAAAACTCATTGATTCTAATACCTAAGATTAACAATAGGAAATTCTTTTGTTTTAAAATGTTCGTAATAGTCCAAATTAGATTTTTCAAGTTCAAGATTTTGTTTGAGTTAAAACATACAAACTTTCACATTTACAATATTAGAAGGATATTTGTTGTAAATACAACTAGGCAATTATCTTAGTATATCTATCTCCCTTGCTCTATAATAAAATTAAGTGAGAGCAAGTAGTGCCATGAAAATTCTATATTATATTTATATTCTCTCAAAGTCAAGCTCATTGCATTTATCACAATCTACCATACACAAACTACAAGTCTAAAATTTGAATCAATTATTAAAGTATTGCCCTCTTTTTGTGTAATCCAAATTTAGAAAGAAACAGAGCTAAAGCTTATATATATATATATATATATATATACATGTATCTATATAAACAATAAAGCTCAAAAAGTTTATTTTTCTTTATGTATTTTAACATGCTAGTCTCGGGAACTACTAGTCAGATTTGAAAAATTCTTATTTCATTTTATACTCTACTAGCTGTGTCTTGGGTTTATAATAGGTGTAGCCTAATGCTAAATAGCCTATACTATTCTTCATGAATATACAAAAAGAATTTTTCGAATCTGACTGGTAGTTTTAGAGATTAGAGTGTTTAAACAAACAATCAAACAAAAAACTATTCCACTTTATTATATTAGTATAGATTTAACGAGAAAGGTTTATAGACTATCTAACATTATGCTATGACCCTTAGGAGCAGAGCAGTGACCAAAAACCACAACCAATCTGGCAATCTACAGCCAAGTAATTATCATATGTTTTCTACATAGCATACAAGCATGTACAATCGAAATTTAATATGGGTGAACCACTGGGTACAACAAGTATTTCATAAATGCCCTATAAGGATGCGGTTGATAGTAATAATATATTTTACCTTTGTGTGTATTTCAGCAATGGCTCTCAGTCCATTAACCCACTCCTGCCTAGCTCTTGCATCTGTAGCCCTGAGTTTCAACATATCACCAGAGGCACAGTTGATTGTAAATGTACGAGAATCTTCATCACTAGGGCAAATGACAGCAGCTGCTAAATGTGCCTGGAGGGATATAAAATAATTGATAAGTCACATCAAGTTTCATATGACTCTTCCCCATGGCTGGCCTTATGAACTGGTAGTAGTGTTTTGATATTCACATGAGCGTACAAAAAACTCTCTTGAAATAAAATAAATAAGTGGTCCTCAAGTGATAACCACAGTAACGGACAGACAGACATAAGAGATGTTATATTTTATGCAATGTAAGAATATATATTTATCAGTAAAACAATGCCATAAAATGTGTATGATGATTATGTGAAAGTTAAAAAAAAAATTATCATTACATATTGTAAAACAAAGTCCCTCCACCACATCTCCGTTTATCTGAACATGTTACACTAAAAAATAACCAAACTGATTTTCATATGGTTTTCATCAATAGCCAGAGTGATTCATGAGGAAGATTTAGGTGTCTAATCCATTAAAGGTTTATGTAAATGGGCTGAAATATGACAATGATTGTTGAAAATGTTGGAAATGTTGTAATATGCCGACTGGGAGCTTATATGTGCCGCATAAATCAATAGAGTTATATGTATTAATACTCTGCTACCCGTGCGAAGACGGGGCGAGTTGTTAGTAATAATATACTTAAAACAGAACTATATTTCGATAAGGACTCACTAATTTGGTAACTGTAAGCATATATTTCGCTGCGAATTAGTTGCTTGTCCTTTAACGTTTTAATTAACGTTTTTAGTTTGTTCAATGTGTACATAATTGGGAGATTAAAATGTGTTGTTACCTCCTTACCTCGCCTCTAGCCGGCTGACCAGGCTGAACAGTATCGCCTGGACCATCAAATAGGTAATATGAAAGAACACCCGTCTCGGGGTCTACTGCAAACCACCGCTGTTGCCAACCCTTTACGACGTTAGTATACTTGTATAACTGCCCCGACAAGGGTCGGTGGGATCCTAAAACGTTTGTTTTCATCATTTTTTATAATTTACTGTGTAAAAATATATAAACAAATGTTTTGTAAAAAATAGAAAACAAAATTCCTTTGACAGTATTGACAACTAATTTTCGTTTAGTAGTTCTGTAGTAATTTTAACAAAACAGAAGCATACCTAAAAATATGGTATCTATTAAAAAATGCTGTTTAAATTTTTTATATAATAAAAAAATAAGAATAATAAATAAAGTAAAAGAATGTGTTAAGTTGTGAGATTTCATGCCTAATACCGCAGCTCCACTTGCGGACAAAAGTTCGCGAACTAGACGCAGCGCGGTTTAATGATAAGAATGCAGTCGCACTATGTATATCACAGAACATAATATAACCCTGATGTATATTGTATGGCAGCAAATAATTATTTAGCAATAAATGGAGTATCAAAGTTCTTGCCAGAGTTTTGAGAACTAAAAATATATTAAGAAACCCCAATTGTCAACAAAAAAACTGATAGCAAAAGTGAATAGTCAAATTTATCAACTATGTAAACAATAATATGTGTATTGTCGTGCGTATTTTGTTTACCTCTTGATTTTTTAGACCATTTTTTAGATCTGGCAACACTGGTCATTTGTCAAATACTAACCGACTGAAGTATTTATTTACAAATTCGAATGGATCTGCGCAAAACACGTTTATATGTTTATTGTTGGTTTATTGTTAACGTGTTTATGTTGTAGTAGTTGTTTTTTTTTAATGAAGTGAAATTTATATGTATTTAAAATGGTTTATAAATTCGTTCGAATTGATTTTTCCGAACCATGTAAAGTGATACTACCAGTGGGCAAACATATTATTGGCCGAGGAAAGTTTTTGGTGGTAAGAATTGTTTTTTATAAAGATAACATTTATACCTAAGTATTCCTTGTAAATGTAAAACTACAGTGTTATAATTATGAAATCTAGATATATGGCATTGGCCTTTAGATACATATATATTGTGTTTATTTAATTTCCAATAATAATTTTCAATATTTTTTAGGATAGTGTTGATGAAAATAAAGTGTCCAGGAATCACGCTGAACTGGAGGTTACAGCAGATTCAGTGACTGTAAAATCGGTAACAAGTTTTTTATAATTATTATTCAAAATTAATTGTATGATAGTTTAAAGTATGTAGTATAAGGGATAATAAGGGAACAATTTCATTTCATATATAAGTAGGTAACATAACACTTAATAGAAAGTAAATAATATTTTAATTAAAAAGATACTATATTTTCTAACTTATTTAAGTAAGGAATGTGTAGGAATAGTTCACTTCTTGTTATATTTAAGTGCACAAGTGGCACAGTCAAGCCACATAAACCTCATTGCCATTACTGTTATATTATAATTGGTATCCCAGGTACATCTAAATAATCTGGACATGGCTGGGCATGTTTCTTTTCATAATGTGCCTGAGTGTGTACTTATTTTATATATTTTTAACTTTGATTGTACTAATCTATATGCAATTAAAATATTTTTCATGTTGTAAATAATTTTTTCAGTTACACATGAATCCTTGCTTTTTTATTAAAAAAAGCACAGAGGAAATACAAGTCCTTCCTCAAAATAATACAATAACACTGAGTAATGGAGATAAATTTGGTATACTACCCGAGATATATTGGTATGAACTCATATATTGTTCTGAAGATAATGAACAAATGAAACATGTAGAGAACAGACCTGAAGGGCAAAGTGAAATGAATAAACAAGATGAACAAGTTGCAACATGTTTTGACACAAACACAATTAAAAAAGAGAATGATTTAATTAATTATGGTATGGATGAGACTGCCGAAAATGGAGACAGTCAAGAATCCATATCATTACTGAGTAAGTTTTTGTATTATTACAATTCATTTAACTTACTAGGAAAGGATGAAACTGAAAATTTTATGTTGGAATAATTCATTGATGAATTAAAGATGAGTTTTTCGTATCACTTACTAGGTTATAAAACATTGAAATTTCACCAAAATTAAATTGATGAATTTGTAAATGATTAGCCCTAATAATCATTGTAACAAGGTAGAGGTATGGAGGTCACTGCTACCCCAGAAAGTCTAGTTAGTACCTTTTGTGAAAATGATACATAGTTATTTCTCTTCGCAACTTTGTTTAAGTGTTGGTCATGATTATTTAAAACATTGAGAAGTGCTTCAACAATATGCTGTTTCTTGGGATTTTGTATACATTTACTTTAGAGGCGCTTTTAAAGAAAGAAAAGTCTAAATGAAATAGAAATATCAAATCAAAAGTTAATTTTTGTATTGCTTTTCCAGGAAATCAATCTCCAACACAAGATTACAATATCAACTCTCCCATAACAGACCCATTAATTGATAGAGATTGCAGTACAAACACTCCAGTGAAGAGACCTTACAATTTACAAGAGTCTAATCAGAATGATGAATCAAAAAAGGCAAGGACTGAATCTGATGACAGTGTGACTACCAAAGCCGGTCCTAGTAATGAACAATTGGTTAGTTTTTAAAAGTATTAAAAACAATTTCAGTTTTTTTAATGGTACTTATGAAAATAAATTTGTCTTCCTTCCAAGGCATTACCTGATTTCCTTACTTAGGGAGCCAGTACATTCTACAGAGAAGCCGTTAAAACTTTTTTTGAAATTATTGTTCTTACCATTTTTTTTCTTTTGGTACAGTTCTTCCTCTTCATTACGTGTAAGGAAAAGGCAATGGTATTGAAAATCATGCAGCCAATTCAGACGTATGATTTCAGTATCCTAAAAAAAAAAAAGATGGCGGCTCACTTGTTAGAACTGCCTAGAGACTATTAGTGGCATATCAGAATTCATGGTCCATGTTATCATTTATGAAACATGAACAACAATGAAATGCACACCTGTTTTATACAATATAGGTTCAAAAAACAAAAATTTATGAATAAAAAACAAAAAGTACTAAGTACATGTTAGTGTGAGATCCCGCCAAAAGCTTCCTCATACCATAATTTATTATTTGAAACATGTATTATATTATTATATCCATTGCAAAATAAAAGGATGAGTACATAAATTACCTCGCACCAAATTTTGTCATATTAGATCTTATTATCCATACTACCACATACTTATGGAAGATTTTGGAATAACAAGATATTCATCATGGTAATAGGTTGAACGCCTGTCATTTACGAACCGGTCTTTAAAATAGGCATACTGATTGCTCACAAAATACTGGATTTAGTTGAACTGTCAAACTCCGTGGATAAAAAGGTCCTATTGTGTATATATTATCTAACTATTACTTTAAAAAGATCAGGAATGATATAAAGTTACAAATGATGGCTTACGTTCTGGATTAAGTAGGTGCTTTTTTAACCATTTTTCCAGGTTTCACCAAAGAAAGAAGTTAAAGATGAACCATCACAGTCTCCCGCCAAACCACCAACCGTGCAATTACGTGAAAGGTGCATGTACGGTGCTAACTGTTACAGGTAAGTTATCATTTACGACAAATATGGTTTCCCTAACGTAATCGTTAGTTTATTATTAATGTGATGTAATCCTAAGCTATAGGTCACTCATAACATTGCAAGGAAACCATGCAACTAAATTAGAGGACTAAGCTAGCTAACTTAACAGTCTCAATTGAAAGTGTTGTCTCCAAGCACCTGTCGTAATCTGCTAGGCTTGGCGTGTTATCACCTTTGATCACAGTATCATTAATCCTCAGGTGACATTGTGGTAAAACAGAAAAATATTATCCGAAAAAAATAAGAATACCAGTCTGTTAAAGATAACATTTTCCCACATTAAAAAATTTCCGAGGAACAGCTCTATTTTGTTTTGATCTATCTTTAACGACTTTTATCATGTGGCATGAAATATATAATCACTGTAATTATTTCCAGGAAAAATATACAGCACAAGGCGCAGTTCAGCCATCCTCAAGACTCAGACTGGGATGATAATCGACGCCAATGTCAGTTTGGTGCCGGTTGCAGACGACGAGATCCACGTCACTGGCGGGACTACCTCCACCCACCAGGGGTCAATCCTCCAAACCCTAATCGTCCAGGTAAGTCTCACTTACTCGAAGCTATGGTTTTAAAGCAAACCCTTTTTGGAAAAAAGTTCTAGAAACCAAATTTTGTTGCTAAAAAGTCGTGTTCAGATCTCCAACCAGTATATTATTATTTCTTTTAAATATTACTATTTGTTGTACAATCAATGAAAAGATATTCAAGATTAAGATTAAGATTACGATCAAGATAAGATCAAGATTAAGATTATTCAAGCTGAATTTTTGCTTTTGGTTTCAGAAAAAAGTTAAAGAATAATAATTAATATTTTACTGGAGTATAGCAAATTAAGCAAACGCTCTTAACTGTAACTATTACATACACTATTGAAAGAGATGATATTTAATTTTGATCATATTACTTTACATTTGATTTATTCTATGCTCTGGCGCTTTGTCTATGTACGTGGAACGCGGACAACATGTCATGCCATTGTTCCCATGCGACTGTTAACTTTCCTTGTATGTACATAAAGAGACCTTTAGTAACTGGTAACGAAATACTAAATGTTTATGAAAGTAGTTACATAACTTATCAAATTGTGTGGCATACGAAGATTTGTAAATGAAAATATTGTATATATACGTAATTTGTGGACTGTCCCTTAGCCACAATGAATGTTTTGTTTTTTTCTATTTAACAGGTATGCAAGTAGTGGAGCGACACGGAAACATTTTTTACATTAACGCACATTCTGTTAACTTCTACGATGATCATTTTCAAGTAGAAGATTCTGATGGAGATAGTGTTGATTTTGATTACGAGTTTTAAATTTGACAGAAATGTACTTCACTGCAATTTATTTTTTACTAACAAAATCATTCTTAGGCCTGGGCACTCTTTTAAATCTATAACACTGAGCTACCACCCAGATGGCCCCCATTTAAGCCGGCACTGGTTCTGTGATATGTTTTATAAATGAGAATTAATAAAAATGTATCATCGGTGATACTGCAGAACAGGCTATGACATCATTAACTGCTTTTATAGAAGAAAGAGAAAACTTTAAGGGTTTGCTAGGTGTGTGACATGTGTATCCTGGTGCTATATCTTAGTAAAAATTATATATCGTTATAACTAATTAATATACTATTGTTGTAATATTATACAAATCAATCTTGAACATGGATCTAATATTAAAAATACTTAACGTTTTGAATGAATAATTGAAACCAAGTCTTTTGACATAGAACATACTGCAGTATAATCGATGATAGATAAGTTCTTTAATTAGTGTTTGCATATATTATTACAAAGTTCAATTGTGACTGGTTTTGTTTACTATTTAACAATTGTACAAATTCATTATATATTTATCATGTTGTTCCTTATACGAACAAAAGTCTCACTTTTAAAATATTATTGGAATCTTGTTTCATATATTAAACGGTACAAAATAAATAATACAATATTAATGTAAAAATTAAAACATATTAATTATAAATATTTTTTTTTAACGGAGTACTTTTATTATTATTTTATGCATTGCACTTGGCCTCGATCTCATCTGATTGTAAGTGAAGATGAGGCCGACGATTATGGATCGCGCTTATCTATTTAACGCCTATTCTCTCTTCGCTTGATGATTCCCAAGTTACAAGTGGACGGGAAGACACGCCGGAAGTGAGTTCTACTTCTTTGCGGTTCGCATAATGAACGACGAAGCATTCACCACATAAGGTTGGAGACCCTCATGGCGACTAGTTGTCTGGTGGTGGATCGGGTTGGGTGGAACTAAAACATGCAATTCCTGTGCACACTCTCCAAAGTGTAATCTATAAAACACTGAGCAACTCTTACGCTCTTACTTGAGCTCTAGAACTCTAGACTGAGTATTATTGCCTTCATAAGTGCTTCATCGCCAAAAGTCGACGAGCTCAGCGCTCAGTGGAGTCACGAGCGGCCAACTGATATTTGGCTGATTTATCCCAAAGATGACAGCAGTATTCCACGCATGACCAAGAAGCTTGTCTGGTGTGAAATACCGCATAACCTTGAAGAGGATCTCCAATTTCTTGGAAGCTGTTCTCGCTTTTAACTCGATTGGGTGCCCAAATCAGATGTTAGTAGGATTCCAAGGAGCTCGAGGTTGTCTGCTACCTAAGGGGAAACCTGTCTCATTACGGACTTCCTGTACAGGCCTGCGGATTGGATAAGTACTTCTCAGTCACAGTGCTGTCATCTGCGTCCAAAAGTAAACCCGGTATGGGTTTTAGTAGACTGTTGATGTGGAGCATGTGTGGAGGAACTCCGGTATTTATAGCCTTGTGGTCAGACGAGAAGCCATAAAGAACCACTCGGTCCTTCAGAAAAGCGCCGATTCAGGTCTGCAGAAGGCGATCGGGGATTCCATAAACTCGTAGCTTGCTTAAGAGGCTTTCGTGCCAGACCCTATCAAACGCCTTTTTATTATCTAGAGATTTAGGAAGAGCCTCTCCGTGTTTCTCAATCGCCTCACTCCAGAGGCATATATAGATTCCCAGATGATAGTTTTTGTCGAAATCTGTACTGACGATCACCAAGGATATAGTTACGTTCTAGGTATGCCAAAAGTGGCCCGCTATTACTTTACAAATCGGGTCGGTTTCCGTTTTTACGGAACTGGCTGGACGTTCGCAAGTTTCCAAGACTTTGGAACGATGCCGGATTCCAGAGAGAGGCGAAACATGCGTTTTAGGATAGGAGTCAACGCAGGTTTTAAATATCCTTGATGGAATGCCATCGGTGCTACTGGCTTTATTCACGTCAATCTTTTGAATTCTCCAGATATCGGGATCAGACACAATTTTTATTAAATGTACATATAAAAGCGAAATACCACTCATCACGAGATCTCCGAAACTATAGGTCCGATTGACTTGAAATTTAACATAGTTACTCCTTTCACGATGAAGACGCTCACTAAGAACGGATTTTGGAATATTGAACCTCTAAGAGTGTAAAGAACGGGTTGAAAGTTTGTTTGCGGTGCAAAGATTATATTTTGACTTGAAATTATGTACCTGTAGACCTTTTAATAAAAATAATGAAACACGTGTATCAGCATCTATCAAAACTCATCAGGTGAATAAATAGGAGTTGAAAGTTTTTTGGTAAAAATAATTTATGCGTAACTATTTTCTTATAATTATGCATACATAATATGTCTAATGATCTGAAATTTACCACACATACTCTTCAATTTATAAAAATTCATCATTTAATAGTGTAAAATAAGAGTAGAAATATTGTATAGTGAAAAAAAAATTTTTGTTTATAGATTTCATGATCATTATTAAAACCACAAATGAACCACATATACTCTCCAACTGAGAAAACCAGATTTTTTAAGCTAATTCTTCACCTAAATTAAGGAATTCAATTTGTGTTGTATGATTGTATAGGTAGTCTAAGAAACCTTGATTTTTTTTGCTAATATTTTTTTTTCTGTATATGTTAATATTATTTTATCTATTTGGTCAACTGTTGTTATGTTAACCTTTGCTATGGTAAGCGTTGCAATGGTTACCGTTGCCTTTTTAAAAATAATATATTAATGGTCGTCTTTTAAACTCTGTGTAGTTTTTATGTCCGGGTTTGACTGAAATGAATGCCCCTTAGTAGTTCACCTAGCGGGTTGAATTTTATTTTATTGATCAGGTAAAAGAAAACAAAAGAGGACTACAGTTTCTGACAGTGAAGATTCATCGTCAGCCAAGTTCGTAGTGACGGGAAAACGTGTTCGCAAGACTGTCAAGAGGCAGTACTGGAGCGGCTCCGAGACTGACACTGAACCAGACCCGTACGGGAGTGACGAGTCCGACGAATGGGTTCCTCCTAGTGACGCGACGGAAACCCAGGACTACAGCCACGATTGGAATTAATTAAAATGTCTCATATTTTATACCTGTTATGCGAAAAAATGTTTTTATGTACATTACTAACAATAAAATTTTACTAGATATATTTTTTTCATCAACCATCTTTTAACTTATTAGATAATAGAAACCGTCGCGTCGCCGACTTCGTACGCGAATGTGTCTCAGCATGAATGTGGATTTCTATCAATAAAATAATTTTTTGAATCGAATCAGTACTTGAGTAGTTTCACAGATTGCCTCCTATAAAGATCTAACTTCCCTTCTTTATAATAAATCTATGTTTATAATAAAACAGTAAAGAGTCTAAATCTGTATATTAAATATTAAAAAAAATATATACTACGGAGGGGGTTTAAAATCATGGACAGAAAAATTTTCGACAATTTATTGAGTTTGAGTTATGTATATAATATATTATAAAAAAGCATATATAAGTAATATATGTGTAATACATTTTTAAATTAAGACTAAAATGAATGAAGTGTAATTAAACGAAATAAATCCTGATTATTTTATCGTCAAGTAATTTTCAATAGAAATAAACAAGAACGTATGTATTTGTCACGGAAATTCATAGATGGTGTTTTAGTAGTTTTAATGTTCTGGGACACAGGAAGAACGTTGATAATCATAATAATAGGAGTGCAAAATCTTAAATTTTGCCGATCACCTGAGAGCCGCGCCTCCGAAGCTTTAAGGTTACTATCCTTTAGGATCAAATGGAATTACATGTGTAAGTATATAAATAAAATAACATACAACCTATGATATAATTAAATATGCTAAATTAAAAGATTAAAATTTGAGAAATATACGCTTCTGAATTACAACTAGGGGCAAAGGCTGAAAAATTAAAGGGAGTATCTGATAGTGGTTTTTATATTGGAAATAAAATACAACAGTCTTGACATTTCAACCCTTGAGTTTAGTAGTATCCTTCGTCATCGGAGTGATTAGTGGCGCTCTCCCAGTCCGCAGGGGCCGGCGGTGGCAATAATAAGAGTGGTGGAGCTTCTCCGCCCCGAACTCTTAACGCATAAACAGCCGACTCCACCTTCGCAACATTGCTCCTTGTCGTGTTCATTTTACGTGCGAGCTCTTTGCCAATACCAAATAAACCTGGAAACATGAATGCGCGACATAAATAATCCAGGGTACCATTTGCTGAATAAAGGTCGTGGTTGTCAAATAATGACTACACCAGTGAATAATTGATTCATTTTTATCAGTTGGCCAGAATTTTTAAACAACTTATTGTTTAAATCACTTTAAACCGTTCATTATGGAGTATAGAGATTAAGCTGGTATTTGCTTTTGATACGAAAGCCTTAACCTATTATTAAAAAAAAACCTCTATCTGTATATCTCGCTGCATAGTGGGAGAATTCTGATTTTGATGTCTAATTAGACAACTAAGAAAATCACATTTCTGAGAATATGCGGATTTAGTGATTTTGTCGACAACAGCAGAAGTAAGTTTTTTATGTACAATAAAATTATTATATTTTGTTAAGGCTTCCCATATTTCCCTTACTCCCACCTCGGCCAATGCAAGAAGACAGTGCCGCCATCTGTTGTTATTAACAATAGAAAAACTTAATATCTTGCGTCGCGTGCGGTGGCGCTAATCATCAACCGGTGTAACACGGTTTCGCGAGCGTTTTGCTGTGCTCCGGGAAAATTAATTAAGAAGTTATCATCCAAAGTGTAATTCAGTGATTGTACTGTGGTAAACTATAAAACAGCCGGAAACTGTAACATAATCAAGGATCGAGGCGATATAGGTCAAAGGCCGAGGTAAGTTCATAAACAAACCTTTCCTATCCGTTTCTCTCAAGTAGACCTAGTCCAGAGTAATACCTAAATACATTGGACAAGGGCTTACGGGCAATCAAAGCAACCGTTCAAGTCACACCATATTTATACACTAATACAAAGTTTATCTTTTGAGTCTGTTACAGAGACCTCGGTTCTTTTCATTTATGTGGAAAAATCTAAAAAGAAGTTATCTATTTTTTTCGTTTATGACATATTGAAATGTAGGTGCAGTTAGCTGCTTTATTTTTACAATATTTCTGAGAAGATCTAAGATATTGAAGTGTGAGTAAATTCAGCAAAGCAATCCAAAGGAATCCTGAGTAAAGTAATTAAGTCGATTTTGATAAAATATTGCATATTGAGATATCTGTAATATTGGAAATATATGTAAGTTATACAATATATATTTCCTTATTGACTTACCCAAATATCCAGTATAAAGATCTCGGACCACTTGACAAGTGTGATAACAGTCTTCACTGTCACCACTAGATATACAGTTTATACACCTCCTCATCAATTCACCAGTGAGATCAGCTAAACCTAATATATAATCACTCTGTGGAATCATTGTAACAACTGCCCTTTCTGTATCTTCTTCCTTTTCTTTTATTGTATATTCAAATTCTTTCTGAACCTCTTTATACTGGATAATCTCTCGTGTTTCCATCAATGAACACAAAGTTCTTGCTTCAACAAACTCTTGGAATCCAGCTGTAACAGCTCTGGAATGAAGGTATGCTGGACTGTTCTCAAGTTCCAAACCGATTGTTTTGATAGGTTCTTTTATGAGCTTCAGAATGCGTTCATTTGCTTCTTTAACTGCTTTATCCATTGAATCTTTTCTGAAAATGTAAGTACTGTGATTAACTTTTTAAATTCTATATAAGGTAATTTTGGACCATAACCTCACTTGATAATAAGTGACGTTGTGTCTGATATAGGAAGTATACACAAAGCCTAGAAAAATTGGAATGGATCAAAGTGAAACTGTCAGAATTCAACAACAGGAGCTTGGTGACAGATTTTCGAATTAAGGATGATAGTTAATCAAATAAGCATGATTTTATGTTGATTTTATTATTTTATCTTTTTAAAGTCCCAGCTTGCTATACGTCTCAATGCCACATTTATCCAAGGTACTGTCTGCTACTGTCTACTCATCATCATTTCAATCACTGTGTTAAACTCAATATAGCATTGGGAGAACTAAACATGTTTGTTACCTATGTACTAATAATTATATGATTATTTTTTTCTTGATCTAATTCTAATAGGTGCACTTAGGAAACACCACATATTCAATGTTCAATCTGATACGTGTTTGGCCATTTCATTGCTTGACATGATGTGACTTGTGAGATTATCATCATTTGCTAAGCTATAATACATTACATGAAAACTTCAGGTGGGTTATTCTTTAGTTACCTCTGAATTTAATGATGTGAAGGGGCGAGGAAGATAGGGGAGGGAGAAAGGTAACTTCTCTGTGAAGAAAAAGTGTGGAAACAATTAGTTATTGAAAAATTATTTATTAATTTTTGAGGGAGATTATCATGGTTTGCTATGCCATAATACATTACATGAAAACTTCAGGTGGGTTGGACTTTAGAATAGTTACCTCTGAATTTAATGATGTGAAGGGGTGAGGTAGGTTGGGGAGGGAGAAAGGCAAATCCTCTATGAAGGAAAAAGTGTGGAAACAATTAGTTATTGAGAAATTATTTTTTTAATTTTTGAGGTTATGTCTATCTAGGACTGCTATATTAATTTTCAACAGATAATTATTTGTTTCTGGTATTATGATCACAGTTCAAACCTAATCTAACCAATTTTATCACTACAATGGAAAAATGAAAATGTTGAAGTAAGTCATGTTTGAAGTAAACCAAATAATGATCATACAAAAAGTAACAAAAAAAATGTAAAGAAAAAAATTAAGATCTCGAAAATCTTTGCCTATAGCACAAAAGTGAACTTTATGACAACTATTTAGAACTGACACTTGATTGATTGAAAGAGATTGAATTTTATATTATTTTAGCCTAATTATCGAGTGATCTAATTGTAATAAAAATTGGAAGTCTGAATTTGAGGGTTGCTACTCTAAAGTTGAGTCTTAAGGTGTAATATCAGTGAGATTTAACAAAAAAGGTAAACAAATAATGCAGCAATGCTAAATGTATAGTGAAATTTTAACACACAACATTAGTTTAAAAAATAAATAGAGCTGAAACACTAATAATGAATATATATACACTCAACATGATTGTAGTGTATTCTCACTCCCCCAGTCAGTATCTGTCTCGCTAGTGTGGTTACCACCACTGCGTTACACACTGCACTAACTGCCACATCCTATATAACAAGCACACGTTGATCGATTCAACACATTAACTAGTGATCAGTACTAAAGCAATAGCGTACCAGTAGTCCTGTAGTACTACCATGGTTGAAAAGTGTGATAGCCACCTTGCAGTCTGTTTCAAGACCTAAGTTGAAATTTAAGGGTTTGATTGCCTACCTGCCGTCAGCTCTAACTTTAACCTTCAGCTAAGACAAGTCACAGTGCTAGTACTAAATGCCTTAAACTTATTTCTTGTGAATACATTATTATTGAAAACCATTGGCGTTTTCACTTCTACCCCTCTAAAGTGCTTGTTAACATCATTATTTTCAGATATTTTAGTATAGTAATAATTGATATTCAGTTACATTTAATAATTGTTTTAAAGTTTTTTAATAATCTTTAATTGAAATAATAACTTACGTTATAGCAGAGTGTAATAAAAATATAATCCTTTTGCTCTCAATAGTTATGTCCCGCGACAATTTGACGAGCCTCTCGTGTCTGTCCTGGCGGTCGTTCAGTTTAATAGCCGCTTGTTTGAACATAGCGAGCACAGGGCTGTCGGGAGCAAGCGAAGTTGCCGTCTCACGAGCAACGGATGAGAGCGTATGATGGTTGCGGTTACGATTACCACGGTATCTTCCTGGAAACGCAAAGGATGAACTCAGTTATGAGTACATTATAAAAAGCATCCCATGCTAAAGTAGGTACCTACTATAACGTGAGTGTTTAGAAATATTCAATGTGTTTGTTTTTACTTATATCAAATTAGTTCATAGCATTATTGATTATACCATATTATACAGAGAATCATTACCTCGTCCAGACATGCTTAAAATTTTGCAACAGTAGATTTACGTGATTGTGAAATTGTAGTTTTGTGTTTATTTGCAAATTGACATTATTTCAAAACATAGACTAAAATAATAATATAAACACCGCGCGCAGTACAAACAGCAGTGTTGGTCATGCTCTCGATAAATTATTGTCTACGAGTGTCAAAAAGATGGTACTTTGCTAAAATTACAGTAGGGGGAAGTGGTGGTACAGAAAAATTCAATGTCGTATTTTATTCATAAAAAAATAATAAAATATTATTATTTTTTGTTTATTGAATGTTAAATTTTATCAATATTATAATTTGAGTCATAAGTTATTAAAGTTAAATAATAATGAGAACAAAATTAATTTAATAAAAAATGGGTTTTGTATTATCCATACTACCACATACTTATGGAAGATTTTGGAATAACAAGATATTCATCATGGTAATAGGTTGAACGCCTGTCATTTACGAACCGGTCTTTAAAATAGGCATACTGATTGCTCACAAAATACTTGATTTAGTTGAACTGTCAAACTCCGTGGATAAAAAGGTCCTATTGTGTATATATTATCTAACTATTACTTTAAAAAGATCAGGAATGATACAAAGTTACAAATGATGGCTTAAGTTCTGGATTAAGTAGGTGCTTTTTTAACCATTTTTCCAGGTTTCACCAAAGAAAGAAGTTAAAGATGAACCATCACAGTCTCCCGCCAAACCACCAACCGTGCAATTACGTGAAAGGTGCATGTACGGTGCTAACTGTTACAGGTAAGTTTATCATTTACGACAAATATGGTTTCCCTAACGTAATCGTTAGTTTATTATTAATGTGATGTAATCCTAAGCTGTAGGTCACTCATAACATTGCAAGGAAACCATGCAACTAAATTAGAGGACTAAGCTAGCTAACTTAACAGTCTCAATTGAAAGTGTTGTCTCCAAGCACCTGTCGTAATCTGCTAGGCTTGGCGTGTTATCACCTTTGATCACAGTATCATTAATCCTCAGGTGACATTGTGGTAAAACAGAAAAATTTTATCGGAAAAAAATAAGAATGCCAGTCTGTTAAAGGTAACATTTTCCCACATTAAAAAAATTCCGAGGAACAGCTCTATTTTGTTTTGATCTATCTTTAACGACCTTTATCATGTGGCATGAAATATATAATCACTGTAATTATTTCCAGGAAAAATATACAGCACAAGGCGCAGTTCAGCCATCCTCAAGACTCAGACTGGGATGATAATCGACGCCAATGTCAGTTTGGTGCCGGTTGCAGACGACGAGATCCACGTCACTGGCGGGACTACCTCCACCCACCAGGGGTCAATCCTCCAAACCCTAATCGTCCAGGTAAGTCTCACTTACTCGAAGCTATGGTTTTAAAGCAAACCCTTTTTGGAAAAAAGTTCTAGAAACCAAATTTTGTTGTTAAAAAGTCGTGTTCAGATCTCCAACCAGTATATTATTATTTCTTTTAAATATTACTATTTGTTGTACAACCAATGAAAAGATAAAAAAGTTAAAGAATAATAATTAATATTTTACTGGAGTATAGCAAATTAAGCAAACGCTCTTAACTGTAACTATTACTTACACTATTGAAACAGATGATATTTAATTTCGATCATATTACTTTACATTTGATTTATTCTATGCTCTGGCGCTTTGTCTATGTACGTGGAACGCGGACAACATATCATCAGTTTTTGTAGAAACCAAGGTTTTGTCTGTTGTTCCCATGCGACTGTTAACTTTCCTTGTATGTACATAAAGAGACCTTTAGTAACTTGTAACGAAATACTAAATGTTTATGAAAGTAGTTACATAACTTATCAAATTGTGTGGCATGCGAAGATTTGAAAATGAAAATATTGTATATATACGTAATTTGTGGACTGTCCCTTAGCCACAATGAATGTTTTGTTTTTTCTATTTAACAGGTATGCAAGTAGTGGAGCGACACGGAAACATTTTTTACATTAACGCACATTCTGTTAACTTCTACGATGATCGTTTTCAAGTAGAAGATTCTGATGGAGATAGTGTTGATTTTGATTACGAGTTTTAAATTTGACAGAAATGTACTTCACTGCAATTTATTTTTCACTAACAAAATCATTCTTAGGCCTGGGCACTCTTTTAAATCTATAACACTGAGCTACCACCCAGATGGCCCCCATTTAAGCCGGCACTGGTTCTGTGATATGTTTTATAAATGAGAATTAATAAAAATGTATCATCGGTGAGACTGCAGAACAGGCTATGACATCATTAACTGCTTTTATAGAAGAAAGAGAAAACTTTAAGGGTTTGCTAGGTGTGTGACATGTGTATCCTGGTGCTATATCTTAGTAAAAATTATATATCGTTATAACTAATTAATATACTATTGTGGTAATATTATACAAATCAATCTTGAACATGGATCTAATATTAAAAATACTTAACGTTTTGAATGAATAATTGAAACCAAGTCTTTTGACATAGAACATACTGCAGTATAATCGATGATAGATAAGTTCTTTAATTAGTGTTTGCATATATTATTACAAAGTTCAATTGTGACTGGTTTTGTTTACTATTTAACAATTGTACAAATTCATTATATATTTATCATGTTGTTCCTTATACGAACAAAAGTCTCACTTTTAAAATATTATTGGAATCTTGTTTCATATATTAAACGGTACAAAATAAATAATACAATATTAATGTAAAAATTAAAACATATTAATTATAAATATTTTTTTTTAACGGAGTACTTTTATTATTATTTTATGCATTGCACTTGGCCTCGATCTCATCTGATTGTAAGTGAAGATGAGGCCGACGATTATGGATCGCGCTTATCTATTTAACGCCTATTCTCTCTTCGCTTGATGATTCCCAAGTTACAAGTGGACGGGAAGACACGCCGGAAGTGAGTTCTACTTCTTTGCGGTTCGCATAATGAACGACGAAGCATTCACCACATAAGGTTGGAGACCCTCATGGCGACTAGTTGTCTGGTGGTGGATCGGGTTGGGTGGAACTAAAACATGCAATTCCTGTGCACACTCTCCAAAGTGTAATCTATAAAACACTGAGCAACTCTTACGCTCTTACTTGAGCTCTAGAACTCTAGACTGAGTATTATTGCCTTCATAAGTGCTTCATCGCCAAAAGTCGACGAGCTCAGCGCTCAGTGGAGTCACGAGCGGCCAACTGATATTTGGCTGATTTATCCCAAAGATGACAGCAGTATTCCACGCATGACCAAGAAGCTTGTCTGGTGTGAAATACCGCATAACCTTGAAGAGGATCTCCAATTTCTTGGAAGCTGTTCTCGCTTTTAACTCGATTGGGTGCCCAAATCAGATGTTAGTAGGATTCCAAGGAGCTCGAGGTTGTCTGCTACCTAAGGGGAAACCTGTCTCATTACGGACTTCCTGTACAGGCCTGCGGATTGGATAAGTACTTCTCAGTCACAGTGCTGTCATCTGCGTCCAAAAGTAAACCCGGTATGGGTTTTAGTAGACTGTTGATGTGGAGCATGTGTGGAGGAACTCCGGTATTTATAGCCTTGTGGTCAGACGAGAAGCCATAAAGAACCACTCGGTCCTTCAGAAAAGCGCCGATTCAGGTCTGCAGAAGGCGATCGGGGATTCCATAAACTCGTAGCTTGCTTAAGAGGCTTTCGTGCCAGACCCTATCAAACGCCTTTTTATTATCTAGAGATTTAGGAAGAGCCTCTCCGTGTTTCTCAATCGCCTCACTCCAGAGGCATATATAGATTCCCAGATGATAGTTTTTGTCGAAATCTGTACTGACGATCACCAAGGATATAGTTACGTTCTAGGTATGCCAAAAGTGGCCCGCTATTACTTTACAAATCGGGTCGGTTTCCGTTTTTACGGAACTGGCTGGACGTTCGCAAGTTTCCAAGACTTTGGAACGATGCCGGATTCCAGAGAGAGGCGAAACATGCGTTTTAGGATAGGAGTCAACGCAGGTTTTAAATATCCTTGATGGAATGCCATCGGTGCTACTGGCTTTATTCACGTCAATCTTTTGAATTCTCCAGATATCGGGATCAGACACAATTTTTATTAAATGTACATATAAAAGCGAAATACCACTCATCACGAGATCTCCGAAACTATAGGTCCGATTGACTTGAAATTTAACATAGTTACTCCTTTCACGATGAAGACGCTCACTAAGAACGGATTTTGGAATATTGAACCTCTAAGAGTGTAAAGAACGGGTTGAAAGTTTGTTTGCGGTGCAAAGATTATATTTTGACTTGAAATTATGTACCTGTAGACCTTTTAATAAAAATAATGAAACACGTGTATCAGCATCTATCAAAACTCATCAGGTGAATAAATAGGAGTTGAAAGTTTTTTGGTAAAAATAATTTATGCGTAACTATTTTCTTATAATTATGCATACATAATATGTCTAATGATCTGAAATTTACCACACATACTCTTCAATTTATAAAAATTCATCATTTAATAGTGTAAAATAAGAGTAGAAATATTGTATAGTGAAAAAAAAATTTTTGTTTATAGATTTCATGATCATTATTAAAACCACAAATGAACCACATATACTCTCCAACTGAGAAAACCAGATTTTTTAAGCTAATTCTTCACCTAAATTAAGGAATTCAATTTGTGTTGTATGATTGTATAGGTAGTCTAAGAAACCTTGATTTTTTTTGCTAATATTTTTTTTTCTGTATATGTTAATATTATTTTATCTATTTGGTCAACTGTTGTTATGTTAACCTTTGCTATGGTAAGCGTTGCAATGGTTACCGTTGCCTTTTTAAAAATAATATATTAATGGTCGTCTTTTAAACTCTGTGTAGTTTTTATGTCCGGGTTTGACTGAAATGAATGCCCCTTAGTAGTTCACCTAGCGGGTTGAATTTTATTTTATTGATCAGGTAAAAGAAAACAAAAGAGGACTACAGTTTCTGACAGTGAAGATTCATCGTCAGCCAAGTTCGTAGTGACGGGAAAACGTGTTCGCAAGACTGTCAAGAGGCAGTACTGGAGCGGCTCCGAGACTGACACTGAACCAGACCCGTACGGGAGTGACGAGTCCGACGAATGGGTTCCTCCTAGTGACGCGACGGAAACCCAGGACTACAGCCACGATTGGAATTAATTAAAATGTCTCATATTTTATACCTGTTATGCGAAAAAATGTTTTTATGTACATTACTAACAATAAAATTTTACTAGATATATTTTTTTCATCAACCATCTTTTAACTTATTAGATAATAGAAACCGTCGCGTCGCCGACTTCGTACGCGAATGTGTCTCAGCATGAATGTGGATTTCTATCAATAAAATAATTTTTTGAATCGAATCAGTACTTGAGTAGTTTCACAGATTGCCTCCTATAAAGATCTAACTTCCCTTCTTTATAATAAATCTATGTTTATAATAAAACAGTAAAGAGTCTAAATCTGTATATTAAATATTAAAAAAAATATATACTACGGAGGGGGTTTAAAATCATGGACAGAAAAATTTTCGACAATTTATTGAGTTTGAGTTATGTATATAATATATTATAAAAAAGCATATATAAGTAATATATGTGTAATACATTTTTAAATTAAGACTAAAATGAATGAAGTGTAATTAAACGAAATAAATCCTGATTATTTTATCGTCAAGTAATTTTCAATAGAAATAAACAAGAACGTATGTATTTGTCACGGAAATTCATAGATGGTGTTTTAGTAGTTTTAATGTTCTGGGACACAGGAAGAACGTTGATAATCATAATAATAGGAGTGCAAAATCTTAAATTTTGCCGATCACCTGAGAGCCGCGCCTCCGAAGCTTTAAGGTTACTATCCTTTAGGATCAAATGGAATTACATGTGTAAGTATATAAATAAAATAACATACAACCTATGATATAATTAAATATGCTAAATTAAAAGATTAAAATTTGAGAAATATACGCTTCTGAATTACAACTAGGGGCAAAGGCTGAAAAATTAAAGGGAGTATCTGATAGTGGTTTTTATATTGGAAATAAAATACAACAGTCTTGACATTTCAACCCTTGAGTTTAGTAGTATCCTTCGTCATCGGAGTGATTAGTGGCGCTCTCCCAGTCCGCAGGGGCCGGCGGTGGCAATAATAAGAGTGGTGGAGCTTCTCCGCCCCGAACTCTTAACGCATAAACAGCCGACTCCACCTTCGCAACATTGCTCCTTGTCGTGTTCATTTTACGTGCGAGCTCTTTGCCAATACCAAATAAACCTGGAAACATGAATGCGCGACATAAATAATCCAGGGTACCATTTGCTGAATAAAGGTCGTGGTTGTCAAATAATGACTACACCAGTGAATAATTGATTCATTTTTATCAGTTGGCCAGAATTTTTAAACAACTTATTGTTTAAATCACTTTAAACCGTTCATTATGGAGTATAGAGATTAAGCTGGTATTTGCTTTTGATACGAAAGCCTTAACCTATTATTAAAAAAAAACCTCTATCTGTATATCTCGCTGCATAGTGGGAGAATTCTGATTTTGATGTCTAATTAGACAACTAAGAAAATCACATTTCTGAGAATATGCGGATTTAGTGATTTTGTCGACAACAGCAGAAGTAAGTTTTTTATGTACAATAAAATTATTATATTTTGTTAAGGCTTCCCATATTTCCCTTACTCCCACCTCGGCCAATGCAAGAAGACAGTGCCGCCATCTGTTGTTATTAACAATAGAAAAACTTAATATCTTGCGTCGCGTGCGGTGGCGCTAATCATCAACCGGTGTAACACGGTTTCGCGAGCGTTTTGCTGTGCTCCGGGAAAATTAATTAAGAAGTTATCATCCAAAGTGTAATTCAGTGATTGTACTGTGGTAAACTATAAAACAGCCGGAAACTGTAACATAATCAAGGATCGAGGCGATATAGGTCAAAGGCCGAGGTAAGTTCATAAACAAACCTTTCCTATCCGTTTCTCTCAAGTAGACCTAGTCCAGAGTAATACCTAAATACATTGGACAAGGGCTTACGGGCAATCAAAGCAACCGTTCAAGTCACACCATATTTATACACTAATACAAAGTTTATCTTTTGAGTCTGTTACAGAGACCTCGGTTCTTTTCATTTATGTGGAAAAATCTAAAAAGAAGTTATCTATTTTTTTCGTTTATGACATATTGAAATGTAGGTGCAGTTAGCTGCTTTATTTTTACAATATTTCTGAGAAGATCTAAGATATTGAAGTGTGAGTAAATTCAGCAAAGCAATCCAAAGGAATCCTGAGTAAAGTAATTAAGTCGATTTTGATAAAATATTGCATATTGAGATATCTGTAATATTGGAAATATATGTAAGTTATACAATATATATTTCCTTATTGACTTACCCAAATATCCAGTATAAAGATCTCGGACCACTTGACAAGTGTGATAACAGTCTTCACTGTCACCACTAGATATACAGTTTATACACCTCCTCATCAATTCACCAGTGAGATCAGCTAAACCTAATATATAATCACTCTGTGGAATCATTGTAACAACTGCCCTTTCTGTATCTTCTTCCTTTTCTTTTATTGTATATTCAAATTCTTTCTGAACCTCTTTATACTGGATAATCTCTCGTGTTTCCATCAATGAACACAAAGTTCTTGCTTCAACAAACTCTTGGAATCCAGCTGTAACAGCTCTGGAATGAAGGTATGCTGGACTGTTCTCAAGTTCCAAACCGATTGTTTTGATAGGTTCTTTTATGAGCTTCAGAATGCGTTCATTTGCTTCTTTAACTGCTTTATCCATTGAATCTTTTCTGAAAATGTAAGTACTGTGATTAACTTTTTAAATTCTATATAAGGTAATTTTGGACCATAACCTCACTTGATAATAAGTGACGTTGTGTCTGATATAGGAAGTATACACAAAGCCTAGAAAAATTGGAATGGATCAAAGTGAAACTGTCAGAATTCAACAACAGGAGCTTGGTGACAGATTTTCGAATTAAGGATGATAGTTAATCAAATAAGCATGATTTTATGTTGATTTTATTATTTTATCTTTTTAAAGTCCCAGCTTGCTATACGTCTCAATGCCACATTTATCCAAGGTACTGTCTGCTACTGTCTACTCATCATCATTTCAATCACTGTGTTAAACTCAATATAGCATTGGGAGAACTAAACATGTTTGTTACCTATGTACTAATAATTATATGATTATTTTTTTCTTGATCTAATTCTAATAGGTGCACTTAGGAAACACCACATATTCAATGTTCAATCTGATACGTGTTTGGCCATTTCATTGCTTGACATGATGTGACTTGTGAGATTATCATCATTTGCTAAGCTATAATACATTACATGAAAACTTCAGGTGGGTTATTCTTTAGTTACCTCTGAATTTAATGATGTGAAGGGGCGAGGAAGATAGGGGAGGGAGAAAGGTAACTTCTCTGTGAAGAAAAAGTGTGGAAACAATTAGTTATTGAAAAATTATTTATTAATTTTTGAGGGAGATTATCATGGTTTGCTATGCCATAATACATTACATGAAAACTTCAGGTGGGTTGGACTTTAGAATAGTTACCTCTGAATTTAATGATGTGAAGGGGTGAGGTAGGTTGGGGAGGGAGAAAGGCAAATCCTCTATGAAGGAAAAAGTGTGGAAACAATTAGTTATTGAGAAATTATTTTTTTAATTTTTGAGGTTATGTCTATCTAGGACTGCTATATTAATTTTCAACAGATAATTATTTGTTTCTGGTATTATGATCACAGTTCAAACCTAATCTAACCAATTTTATCACTACAATGGAAAAATGAAAATGTTGAAGTAAGTCATGTTTGAAGTAAACCAAATAATGATCATACAAAAAGTAACAAAAAAAATGTAAAGAAAAAAATTAAGATCTCGAAAATCTTTGCCTATAGCACAAAAGTGAACTTTATGACAACTATTTAGAACTGACACTTGATTGATTGAAAGAGATTGAATTTTATATTATTTTAGCCTAATTATCGAGTGATCTAATTGTAATAAAAATTGGAAGTCTGAATTTGAGGGTTGCTACTCTAAAGTTGAGTCTTAAGGTGTAATATCAGTGAGATTTAACAAAAAAGGTAAACAAATAATGCAGCAATGCTAAATGTATAGTGAAATTTTAACACACAACATTAGTTTAAAAAATAAATAGAGCTGAAACACTAATAATGAATATATATACACTCAACATGATTGTAGTGTATTCTCACTCCCCCAGTCAGTATCTGTCTCGCTAGTGTGGTTACCACCACTGCGTTACACACTGCACTAACTGCCACATCCTATATAACAAGCACACGTTGATCGATTCAACACATTAACTAGTGATCAGTACTAAAGCAATAGCGTACCAGTAGTCCTGTAGTACTACCATGGTTGAAAAGTGTGATAGCCACCTTGCAGTCTGTTTCAAGACCTAAGTTGAAATTTAAGGGTTTGATTGCCTACCTGCCGTCAGCTCTAACTTTAACCTTCAGCTAAGACAAGTCACAGTGCTAGTACTAAATGCCTTAAACTTATTTCTTGTGAATACATTATTATTGAAAACCATTGGCGTTTTCACTTCTACCCCTCTAAAGTGCTTGTTAACATCATTATTTTCAGATATTTTAGTATAGTAATAATTGATATTCAGTTACATTTAATAATTGTTTTAAAGTTTTTTAATAATCTTTAATTGAAATAATAACTTACGTTATAGCAGAGTGTAATAAAAATATAATCCTTTTGCTCTCAATAGTTATGTCCCGCGACAATTTGACGAGCCTCTCGTGTCTGTCCTGGCGGTCGTTCAGTTTAATAGCCGCTTGTTTGAACATAGCGAGCACAGGGCTGTCGGGAGCAAGCGAAGTTGCCGTCTCACGAGCAACGGATGAGAGCGTATGATGGTTGCGGTTACGATTACCACGGTATCTTCCTGGAAACGCAAAGGATGAACTCAGTTATGAGTACATTATAAAAAGCATCCCATGCTAAAGTAGGTACCTACTATAACGTGAGTGTTTAGAAATATTCAATGTGTTTGTTTTTACTTATATCAAATTAGTTCATAGCATTATTGATTATACCATATTATACAGAGAATCATTACCTCGTCCAGACATGCTTAAAATTTTGCAACAGTAGATTTACGTGATTGTGAAATTGTAGTTTTGTGTTTATTTGCAAATTGACATTATTTCAAAACATAGACTAAAATAATAATATAAACACCGCGCGCAGTACAAACAGCAGTGTTGGTCATGCTCTCGATAAATTATTGTCTACGAGTGTCAAAAAGATGGTACTTTGCTAAAATTACAGTAGGGGGAAGTGGTGGTACAGAAAAATTCAATGTCGTATTTTATTCATAAAAAAATAATAAAATATTATTATTTTTTGTTTATTGAATGTTAAATTTTATCAATATTATAATTTGAGTCATAAGTTATTAAAGTTAAATAATAATGAGAACAAAATTAATTTAATAAAAAATGGGTTTTGTATCATTGTACCCCACATACGGGGCATAATGATACACAGAATGGGGCACTTTAGTACGAATATATAATAGGAAATAAGGTTTAACTGGTGGAGATTATAAAAAGACTTAAGATTATTATAAAGAAAAAAAAATATTTTTCAAAGGTTTTTCTCTTTTATTCATTATTTAATAACTACAATAAAAAACGTTTAGGTGCAGTCAATCTTGCACCATTGGCAACAGTTCCAGGTATAAGCTGAGCTCTATTCAGTAATGATAAGTTCCTAAGGGTATCTCAATTTATACTGGCATCATATACACTGCTGTGTGGTTGAACGTTATATACATTTAAATTATTTTAAACGGTACAAAAGAAAAAAAGTTCGAGACGTTCCCTTTAAAGAAATAGTAACTGCTAAAGTACAAGTATTGCAGTTGTTGCAGCTGCAAAATAAACGCTTGTTTTATCTTCCACAATGGAAACACAAACTTACTAGATGCAGGTTTTTTCGTAGATATACGATCAGTTTCAATTGCGGATATTTCATTTTCTTCACAATTTCGGCAGCATTAACAGCAATTACAGCTTCTTGTGTATTTACCGATTTTATCACATTCGTATCGCTTACATGGATGTGATTAATACGTATCAATATGCCCCAGCAGAAAATTAAAAAAAAAATCAATAAAACCATAGAACACATTAAAATATACTTCTAATACCGAATATTGGATAGATTAACTAACGTTTCGTAAGTTTAAATCTTAATAATATCATATAAAACAGCAGAGAAAAACTTTTAGATACCTACTTAAGTATTTTTTACTTAGTCGCACTAAAAACACACTTACTCTGTTCCAACGCTAACGGTTAACATCGGTCAGCTGTGGAGCTAAGACATGTATATAGACGTTTTAGTTTTATCGGGTCTCTAATAATGTTTGTTAATATTGAAATATTGTTGGCGTATCAATGTGCTCCTTGTATCAAAGTACCCCACTTCCCCCTACATGTTTCTTTCTTTACGACAGGGGGAGGGGGTTCGCCGGATGTATACAATTACCTGGATTTAGTAGTGTATGGATAAAAAATCAGAAGATCGTGTAGCTAGGTTGTTGGCTTGTTAAAAACTCTTTTGTAGTCTTGAGCCTAACCGGTCACCACAGAGAGCGCTCAATTTAGTTCATAATCCAATGATGAACTAGTTTGCTCTATTAGTTCATTAGTTCTTTTATTTAAATAATTTAGTAACAACAATTAATAAAGAAAAAATATAGTTCTATTTATTTTTATTTAAAAAGTACAAAGTATTACACGAAAAGTTCAAACATCTATTTATGTAATAAAAGATTTTTTTTTAAATAATGAAAAATAAAATAATTTATATAATAATTAGTCAACAACTAGTGTCGTTCCTTGTATAATAGGTAATCATATTACAATACTAGAAAATAATAGAAAAATTGTATCGATATCGAAATATCAAGGCGCGCACAGTAAAAGTAAATACCTCGATTGGTCACATAGCGCCACTGTCTAGTTAAGTGGACGCTAAAAGAAATATAAAAAGAACTAAGAGCGGGATTATCAGTGAACTAGTTCGCATAGTTTACCTAAAGGAGCGCTCTTCCCACCTAGGTCGTTCGCGAACTACCCAAGACTACTCTTTTGCAGTTGGCATTTGCATGAGGTAGGACAAGGCAGTCGAGTGCAAATCTACTTAACTAATAAAATGTCTCGTGTTCGCTTATGTTACACCAACTGCTTAGTTTTGCCCAAAAACGACGGCTCTTTTTTCGATTATTCTTTGGTATTATAAAGCTTTTTTCGTGGTCGTCGCTTTCACTATTAGTTGGTAGTATTTGTACAATTTAACAAGCACTCAAATATAATTCAAAGTACTAAACACGCATTGAGTGCTGCGTTACATTACTCAACCGTGACAATAACGAAAGAATTTTGAATCGTATTGTTACTTGTGACTACAAATCGATCCTTTACGACAATAGAAATCGATAACGGCAGATCTGTATTGTCAAAAATTGCAAACCATGATGGAAAAGCTAGCCGTTAAACAACCGAGACTGGTCAATCTCTCTAGCCCACTGCTGTTACTAGACAACGCTAGATCCCCCTTACATTTTTCACTATTATCGTCACTGGTTATTTCGTATGTTAGTTTATGTAACAAAATACATCTTATAACGTGGCCTGATAACATATCTATGAACTAAGGTAAAAATCACATAAATCAAATAAATGGTTTTCGCGTGAAAATAACATAAATGGACAGACAGATAGATGTTGAGTTTTATAATATCTATAGATGTAAATAATACGAATTGTAGGTACTCTCAGGATTTCGCCTGATATATACAATGAGCAAAAAAATGTTAATAGATTATTTTTGGCTTGAATACTAGTCCTTTCGCCTTGTCTTGCGTCTAAGCTGGTCTAAGCACAGTGTTATCCATTTTAAGCATACTAGTGTTGTAAAATATCGATATTTCCGACGATTGATAGTAATCTATGGTTTGGTAAAAAATCAACCGTTTAATTGATGTTTTTCTAAATAAAAATCAATTAATTGTTGGACAATTAAATGTTTTTCAGTACGATTTTTTAAACCTATTCTTAAATCATTTCGAGTTGAAGTCTAATGATGTAATGAATGATTCTCAAAAATAATCGAACTCTAAAAGATCGATTACTCTAAAAACAAAAAGGAAACCATAGTAAACGATCTTTTATCATGTTTTAATATTCAATTTTTTTATAAACATACTAAAGTATCAGGTGTAGAATAAGACAGAAAGGTATAGAGAAAGATCATTTATTTCAGGTATATAGAAAGAGAATTCATTACACAAATGTATTATTATAAACTGTAGTCGTTATTCTGCTGATGGGTAAATATCTGCTTTATATCGTATTATAATTTGTAAATGACACGATAATGAAATGTAAGTGAACTTTATGCCTTGCACTCAAGGATTATAAGCGTAAATTCAGAACATTTATCATTCGTATGGTAACTTGGAATGTGGGTAATGTGAAGTTCTCTCCCTACTCTCTTCTTCTTTTTTTTATGCAAAATGCAAAGTGCTGAATGTCACCTGTTTTACATAATATAGGTTCCAAAACATAAATTTATGAATAATCACTACATGACAGTCTGAGATCCCGCCAAAAACTCCATTCTCTCCCTTACATACCTATTGATGGTCGCATAGTGCTTACTTGTTCACGCGTTCGGATTACACTGGCCGACAATTGTCAGTGTCAACAATAATAACGAACAACATATAATAGATAGCTAAAAATTAATTATGTCTTCATTAACTTGTTGCGTAGGAATAATGCATCAAGTTCTTAGTTGTTGTAATAAACAACACCTCTAATTAGTAATGTAACTTTTTTTTGTTGATATCTTTTATCTATTAAGGAGAAGCAAAAGAAACTGAGCACACAGCCATCTCACGAGTTTATTGAGTATTTAAGTGAAAAAGTGTCATTTCTTTACATGTATTGGGGTAAATTTAACTAGTTTAAAAGGTTCTTATCAAATTAGAAAAATTGAATCTCGATTTTTTAAGTTGAAATATCTATTCTCTGGGTTGATTTAGTACTATTTATTTTACCCAAAAAAATGATTTTTGGCATCCCTAGTTTGTGTGACAGTTTTTTTTTTGTAATAAGTAGTCGTATTTTCGAATCTTGGTAATATTTTCATTTTATTGTGATGAGTTTTAAAAGTATGTAAATAAAATCGTATAATAATAGTGTTTTTCCCACAGGAATTCGTGTTGACTGCCCAGAGTCCGCGAATTTCTGCTTATCAGCGGACGCGCCTACAATTTCTACTGAAATCCAAGGTATAGCTTTTTAAGTTTATAAAATTGATTATTAAGGTTTATGTAATGATCATTTAATATTATATATATAACTGCTCTTATTTGTAGGATATTTAAGGGGGGAAAATGGCTCAAACTATTACATTTGGTGACTCATGCGCTCCGATAACTTGTCATGCATGGAACAAGGATAGAAGTCGTAAGTTATATTTTTAGTTATTGTCTGCTTTAATTAACGAACGTAGTAATAATTAAAAGTTCCAATAAAATGTAATTCACTCTAAACAAGATTGCAGCCAAATAATGTCGTGTTGCGTTTTTGCGGTGAGTAGAGTTACTAGAGCAGTAAAGAAAGGATGAGTTCAAGGTTGGCAACGCGCTAATGATGCCTCTGGTGTTACAAGTGTCCATAGGCTATGGTAACTACTTACCATCTGATGGTACCTATACTTCTTTGCCACAATAGCATAAAAATACTTTTGTGAACACAATTTTAACCTATACAATAGCAATCTGATGAACACAAGAAGACCCCTACTTGATTCAGCTGTATATTGTTCTACCAAATTAGTCTATTTATTTTTTTAATACTTTGATGCTGATAAATGGCTTCCTTTTTCATAGAATATCTTATTTTAAGAATATATTGTAATCACATCTGCTCAACAAATTACATATATGGAAAAAAGGATAACTGTAAATTAAATTTTTAAGTTAATACTATCTACATAATTAATCTATAATTCGTTTTTTTAAATTAATCATATTGCATGAT
Organism: Saturnia pavonia; assembly: GCA_947532125.1. Lineage (NCBI taxonomy): Eukaryota > Metazoa > Arthropoda > Insecta > Lepidoptera > Saturniidae > Saturnia > Saturnia pavonia. The sequence goes on along the minus strand of OX383907.1, from coordinate 16,433,360 downwards.
TTACTTGGGTCTACAAAGCACTCTCTAATTAAAGTGAAAAACACTGCAAAATTTGGGGTTATATTTAAGGCTACCATCACCTAAGTTATTGACGCTAGTCAATAACTTGAAAATCCCAAACAATTAGGTGAAATAGTTCATCCCTGGATTTCTTAAAAATTGTTTTTAATCAAAAATAAAATTATCGTCTTTATTTCCTTTTTAGTATTATTTTGTCTGTTTTGGAATACATACTCATTATCTTATCTGTTTTTGAACTATAGTGTAGCTACCATTAGGTAAATTTGTAGTCAATTTACAAAACTCATTTTTTTATTTGTAGCCTAAATATTAAGTTAGTTAATAAAATTGGTACAGCTGTCATCTACTAATAGCTTTGTTCCCTTGTAGAGATTGCCTTCTCACCAAACAACAATGAAGTCCATATTTACCAAAAAGAAGGCAATGACTGGAAACAAACTAACAATCTGGCTGAACATGATTTGAGAGTTATGGGAATAGATTGGGCTCCAAACACTAACCGTATTGTCACATGTTCAGTGGATCGTAATGCTTACGTATGGACTCAAGGAGAGGATGGGAAATGGTCCACAACTCTAGTGTTGCTCAGGATTAACCGTGCAGCAACTTGTGTGAAATGGTCACCATTGGAAAACAAGTTTGCTGTCGGTTCAGGTGCTAGACTCATTTCCATTTGCTACTTTGAGAAGGAAAATAATTGGTGGGTCTCAAAACATATAAAGAAACCAATTCGGTCAACCGTAACTTCTATTGACTGGCATCCAAATAATATTCTACTTGTAGCCGGATCGTCTGATTTCAAGGTGCGTGTCTTCTCTGCTTATATCAAGGATATTGAGGACCAACCTGGACCGAATGTTTGGGGAACTAAGTTGCCATTGGGTCAACTATTAGCTGAATTTCCGAATTCAGCATCGGGTGGTGGTTGGGTACATAGCGTATCATTTTCGGATGATGGAAATAAAGTTGCATGGGTTGCGCATGACAGTTCTATCAATGTAGCCGACTCTACTCAAGGAAAAACTGTTGTGAAACTAAAGACTGAGTATTTGCCATTCTTGGGATGCAGTTGGATCAGCAATAATTCTCTTATTGTGGCAGGGCATAGCTGCATTCCACTAATGTACAAACATGACGATAATGAAATTAAGTTTGTTGCCAAATTGGATAATACCCAGAGGAAGGAATCTGGGGGTTTGTCTGCTATGAAAAAATTTCAGTCACTTGATCGTCATGCTCGCATTGAAACTAATGATACATTCCTCGACTCTATACATCAGAATGCTATATCTTGTATCAGCATATATAAAGGTACCAAAGCTAACACTAGAAAGTTCAGTACTTCAGGTCTCGACGGACAACTCGTCATCTGGGATCTTGAATCCCTTGAGAAGTTATTTGAACGCCTCTAGATTGTTTTAATCAAATACCAAATGTAAATTTATCAATTTTATTTCAAGAAGTAATAATCTGTTGCGTGCAAGTTCTGAAGTCACTCAAATAATAATAATAATAAAAATCAAAAAGCTGTGAATGTTATGTTTATAATCACAGATTAACTAATTATAAAAGTGAATATAGTAAGTGAATTCAGCTCCCGTACATTAAAAAATATTCAAATATACAGAATAAACTATTACAATAATTTTATTTATATAATTTTTTGAATTCTATGTATCATTTATAATATTATACAATTAATTTTTTTATTATAATTATAATCAAAATGAATAATTTAAATAGTTTTATAATAAGAATACTACACCTATATTATAATAGTAGATCACTTTAATACTACTTGAAGTACTGATTGCTGTCAATGTTATATTATTAAATATTAAAGAAATAACATGTATTTTTAATTTATAACTTTATAGTAACACATCCAACTACTAAACTATAAGGCCATTTCGTTGAGTAAAATATTGATTTAATTATTGCGTACTAGTGGTTATTTTGAATACGGGTCCAATGCGAATGAAGACTCGACGGAGTACCGAACGCAGTTCAGGTTTGAGATCGAAGCATGTGATCTCACACAAAAGTGGATAATAACTGGACACGTGCGCCGCAAACTGAAAACATTTATTCATTATAGACAAGCAACATAGCTATCTTTTATATTGCATTGTGAAAAGATTAAGCTAGAAAATTGTGGAAGAAGCAGTTCGTGTGCTACGATGACCGGGTCTTAGCTAGATGACCTTGTAGAAACAATTTTTGTTGATGTTATATTTTAGAGAAGACATATATATGCCATTAGCGTTATCATGTATCATATCGGTCTTAATAATTTTGATAAAAATCAACAAGTATTATTATCAAATAATACAGACAATGTGACAGTTTAGTTAAAAGAAATAATGCTATATCTTAGCGGTTGTATACATTATATATATTAATGCCAATTATTTACAAAAGGTACAAGATATGCTCACTCATCCCTAATATCGAGACACAAGTTTTTTCGTCAAATGACATGAGTCCCGACGATGTTACTCTTCGGCAAAATAACTACACAATACCTGCTGGTTTCTATAGACAGTCGTCGCCGACATACCAGCTGTACTAACTACTGTAATGCATTTCATAAATATCTTAAAATATTTTAGTACACTTCCGCCATGTCTTAGTGTAATATAAAATACAGTAGGTACCATACACAGGCAGAGTTAGCAGGTGTTTGTATTCGATATGAGACATTCAACCGCTATGCATTTATGATTTCTTTGTATGAACTCAAAAGGTATGATGACATACTACTAACATTTTTGGTCAACGTCTAGTAGGTAGGTAGATCTTAATAAATATTAACATATCTGCCAAAGAAAAAAATGTTAATAATACTCTTAAATACACAAAATCAGTAAATACTTACTCGTTCATCGGGCATCTTAAGTATTCTGGTGAGTATCAGCAGCAAAATAGATGTCCATGCATCTCTATGTGCTTCATTAGTGACTCCTGCGAAATATTCCAAAGCTTCGCAGCAAATACTGATTAGACTCTTCTGTACTGCTGGCCAGTGATCTCTACGCGCCTCATCACTGTACATTTTAAATAATATACGAAGTACGCATGCTAGAGACTGAGTCTCTTGTTTCAGCATGTTGGGTTTCACGGACCCCTTGAAATTAGCTTTCCAAAGAACGTTCCGCTGCGCATTGTTGGTATTGAACGTTTTTGCAAAACGGTGACTGCACATCAAGCACTCTACCAGTCGCAGCAAGTGTGGGGAGCTTAATAATCTATACATGCCTTGTTCTTCACGTTGACATTCTTGTTCTGTCCCGTGAACATTTCCAGTTAATTCCGCTGCGGCTAATGCCAGGGTTTCGGCGTCTTCCTTCCTTGACGTAGCTGGATAGAAGACAATGTTATCGATCGTCTGAATTAATTCGAGTTGTACGACGCATTTGATCAGGAGACTATTAAAAACCCTATTGGCCGATTTGATTTCGTCGCCAGCTTGGGGTTTTTTTAATATTCCATGACGTACATGTGGCGTGTCGCCGTCATCGTTATCTTCAGGTTTCCACGTCAATAACGTGGTGGGCAGCGTGCTGTTGAATATGTCCAACATTATTTGACACGTTTTGCTCCAAGTATCTTCGTTGAATTTCATTCCGTTGGATATGACTAGATTTTCCAAGCAGTTTGTTCCAGATCTCGCGAGTTGCTCATTGTCTTGTTGGACGCACCAATGTAGTTGCGTGTAAAGCTGCTCTAGAAGTAAAGAGCCAAGAATGTCAAAGTATTGCGTGAAAACATCAACGATTGCGTACAAAGCGTGGTTGCATGTTGTAGTCATCCACTCGTTCTTCTCTAATTGGTGTTCAGGTAATTTCATGTTGTCAAAGATTCTGAAGAGAATATTGAAAAGATCTCTCCACCAGTGTGGACGGAATGATTCGCCATGAGTTTTTATTATTTCAAACAGAACCGTTAGTCCTCGAGTTCGCACGTCTAACTTGCAACGGCTTACAACACAAGACAATGAGAAGAGTAGTGGGAACCATCCCCTTAACCAAACTCTATCTACTTCCGGAGCACCTGGTTCCCCTTCTAAGCCTGCGTGTTCAGCAAATAAATGCGGAGATGCGCCAACAGCGGAAGCACATGATCTCACAAGCCGTATAGCCTCCATAGACGTATCGGGGAACTTTGCATTGCAGGCGAATTCAGAGAGACATTTAACTGCATCTTGGAATGAATCAATCATTGCTGGGAATTGTTTTTCATATAATTCCGATATAATCTTCCCTGTTGTTTGGAATGCTAGATCAACGATCGCTTCGTCCTGATCGCTTGCCGCAAGGTGGAATACGGAAAATATATTTTTCCAACCAGACTTAATGTTAGGGGCTTGAGAGTTAACCATTTGAGCAATACATCTCACTACCATATCCCTTATAGTTGGTGAACTATTTTTCTTCATGATGTGCTCAAACGGCCTTAAAAAATCTTTTTGAAATTTGAAATTAGCAAATTCACCTTTTTCTATAAACTTCATCGAGAGTTGTCTCAATGAATCAACTGCAAAGAAAGCTATATCTTCATTGCTACTACACCCGACTTTATTGAAGTGATCACCGAGAACTTGCCATATTCGAGACCACTGAAGCCTAATGCGGCCCATATTATAATACGAAATTTCAACAATTTTTTGAAGGGAAAACATTCGCGGATTTGTTGGATGACTTAGTTCGTCTAATGATACTTGACATAGAGCTTTTACGAAATCAACAACGGCGTCTCCGTCAAGTCGCGTAGACCCCGTAAATATCCTATCAACAGCCACAACTACACTTTGAGAGCTGGTTTCTCCAATATGCTCTTTGACGCTTGGATCCAATGACATTAGACTAAATTTCAAGGAGTCTGGTTGGGGTTTAATACCAGATCCCGATAAAAATTGTGGTCGAACACCGGTTCCAATGAGCTGCGCTAATTCCAGTTGAGAAATGCATTTGACGACATCGAGCCAACTTGTTCCCAAGTAATTACCATCTGTATGAGCAACAGTAATCAATGTCTTTATCGTATCAATGTTCTTTGCTTTCATTTCCGTGATAGGTGAGTTGGCTGTTAGTAGTGTGAAACGTGCTAAGGCTTGTACGTATGCATCCCTTTCTAGTGACATGTGGAAAATACAAGCTATTCGTATGGCACATCTTATACCATCTAAGCATAATGAAGCTATCTCAGGATCGTCACAATCTTGCAATCCCACAGAGAATGCTGCTAGAAAAGGAGTCCATGCCATTTTAAACATTGGTCGCACATGCTCCACATGTTTTGCTGTGGTAAAAGGTGTTTGAATGTGAGACACAGATTCCATTAAATTCTTAGCAGCAGTGGATATTTGTTCCATCTCCATATTCCATATAAACTTCCGTTTCTTTTCATTCGAAATCATATGTTTACCAGGCTTAGATGTATTTTTCATCTTTATTTCATGTCCAGCAATCTCATCATAGATCTGTGATAAATATTCGCGTGGAAGGTCATTGTTGTCGCTTATGCCACTATTCAATTTGATGTATTGCTCCTTTGTCATTTTGTTCTTGACTTGTGGCGAATGCAAATCAGTCGTCAGCATTATTATGGAAAATGCTAATACATACACAGTGTCTGCACTCATAAACAATGTGTTCGTCGGATTGCATTCACAATAACGAGATGCAAATTTTTCCATTAATCTGTCAATTTTCTGTGCTTCGCCAGGCAATCTAAAGCCTTCTAAGAAATAACGTAATGCCGCGACAATGTCCATACTTGCAAAGTTCATAGAGTCTACATAGGAATACATAACTTCTTTGGAATGATCATCATTTTCACCTAAATATTCTCCAATAAACGTTTTATCCAACCTTTCATCAGTGAGCAACCACTCAGCAATTTCTTTTGTAGATGTTCCAAGTAATCCTTGCTCTTGTAAGAATGCTACACCACGTTTAGGTTTTCTGTTAAATACTTCTATACCTGTTTCCCATACTTCTTTTTGTTGCTTCAATACTTCAAATTGTTCAGGAGAATCCAATGTTTCTCTGTTTCCAATATTGCTTGATCCTGTTGAAACTAGACTCAAACTTGATCCGCCATGGGATTTTATACTATGATGATCTGAATCTTCTTTAACGGTTCTTTCGCCTAAAGTTGTTTGAAGGTTTGGATTGATGTAAAGTTCTTTACTCCATTCCACCATACATTTAAGTATGGATACTAAGCATTCGAGGCCACGAATTCGCATAGATTTTTCTTGATTAGGTGTTGCTCCTAATTCTAATGCTTGCCGCCCTTGAGCGATTTTCGAAACATCATTCACAAGTCGCTGAAATAGATTTGCGGCTGACAAATCACAGTCATAATTCACATAAATATCAACAACACTTTGGGCATCACCACAAATTCTAGTTAAAGCTTGAATTACCATCCACTTATGTTCAAATGACGAGCTTGATGTTTCTAGGATATTCATGAAAATCTCTTTGAAGAATACTTCAATTTGTTTCTTAAGGTGAACTTTGAAATTTTGTAAGAGGGCCAAAAAGATAGCAAGTGAGAGTTCAAACACTTCTGGTACTGAACTAACTCCATTTTTAGACAGAGCTACACATAAGTATTGCTTGATAGCAGTTATAAACATCTCGTTATTTCTAAATACAGGACCAGCATTCTGAAGAATGGATAAGAGTAAATGAAGGGATAAAATTTTGGATCTTAATTCATGGGATTTAGGATCAGGTGTGCCTTCAGGCAATGGTTTCATTGATAACTTACACAAAGCTCTAAAGACAAGAAAGGCATCTTTCTGAAGAATATGTGTAAATTTTGCTGTTACTGAATTATCATTTTCTGAAGCTACATCAACACTTTCTTGTGACGGTATTCTCGTTATTGAAGCCTCAGTTGGAACTTGACCATTACTCTCTTGTGATACACTTCCACTGTCCTGAGAATCGGATGGGTTTTCATTATTGTCAGGAATATTCTGCATTTCTTCCAAATTCTTCTTTGATGCAATATTTATAGCATTATCTATAACTGAATCGACTATTTGCTGAGCAATAATTTTTGCTTCCAAAGCTTCATCTACTTGTTCAATCTGTGGTGACTCTACATCTTTTTCTACATCATTAATATATTTGCTCTGGGAATCCTCTACAATAACAGTACCATTAGGAATTTTATTTAATTCTGAAATTGTATTATCAGCATTCACATCTGATTCCAAAGCTTGGTTCTCCATTTTCGTAAATATAACATTAAGCATTTGTGTGAGGGTTGCTCTAGCTGTTGTTTGATTAATAAGGTTTTTGCTGGCTAAGTAAATATTATAACAAGTCCTGACAGCAAGAAGTACTGTTCCTTCATGAACTTCAACATGTTGACTGGTTATAACGGTAAGAAGAGCCTTTATTATTTGGAGTTGAACTCCTTCGTCTGTTTGTGGCCCTGTGAAGCAACTGCATATTGTCTCAACTATCCTATCAATGAGAAGCTTTCTTGGAGTTGTTGAATCAGGAATATTTCCAGTTAAGTGCCCATATGCAATTAACTTCTGCAAACAGTCTAAAGCTGTGACAACTATCCTAGATGCTTTACTTTGACATGCCAACTCAAATGGGAGGAAATATTTCTCTGCTGTGATGATGTTAGCCGAATCATTCTTTGGCAATGGCAAAGTGCCAGATGATGGACTTTCTGGTGTGTCTGATTGACCTCCATTCTTAAGTTCAATCTTAATTTCCTCTGGAACAATAAATTTTAGGTTATTTTAAGTATACCAATGATAAGGCATAAGTTCATTAAAAATAGGATAGCTTTAAAATTCTTGTCAAATAGACTAGGTACACAACTAAGGTGATCCTTAAGAATCTGACATAATATTTGTAATGAAATGTGAGTCTGCATAAAACAACAATACTATATTAAAGTTATAAAACTGTAAAAATCAATGTTAATTTTTTTCATCAAATATATTTTAACCACTACAGTCTATACATATTACAAAACTCAACATCTTTCTGTCTGTCCGATTATGTTCTTTTCACGTAATAACCACTTATTCAAATTACATTTCTTTTTTTTAATTTATTCTATGTTATTAGGCCATATTTTATTAGATAAACATACATAAGACGCTTAAATGGCTTATGCTGAATAAACCATAAGAGATATATCACATTAATGTACTACATAATTGTAGATCTGAAAAAGACCTACAAAAAAGTCAGTGATAGCATACGTATATCTTCTAAGGATCACCCACAATAAGTATTTTTGTCGTTAGGGTGGGCGACTACCATGATTGGGAGCGAGGGTAGCATGATCCACGCGAGCGGAGTCATGGGCACTGCTAGTTATATATGTAACTGAAACTAGACATTTATAAACTCTCACAAACATGCAAGATAAAAAAAAATTAATGATAACAGGCAATTATTTTCTTTATTATAAAAAAATACAGACTTGTACATAATATGAACTTACTAAGTTACAAAGCTAAAGTTGAATAATCTTTATTCAGTTTAGGTTCTAAGAAGGCATTTATGAATGTCAAAAGGGCTGGCAATTCAGAAAACGTCCCTGTAATTAAGAACAGCCTGTAAGATACTCAATAACGCTTTTTATTATTATCTACTAGCTGTGCCTGCGGCCTGCTCCCTCAGACTACAGAACACTGAAGGTCGAGCACACGCACAAATGGTGCTGCCCCATAAATGATTATTGTGGGTCATCCTTAAAAGATAGACATAAGCTATCACTCACTTTTTTGTGTCTTTCTAAGATCTACAATAATTATTTAGTGCATTCATTTGATATATCTCGTATGGTTTACTCAGCGTACAACATTTAAGCGCCCCAAATGAGTATTTTTTCTGAATTGATTCACCATTGTCATCTATGTTACTTTATATAACAAAATATATCCTATAACCTGGTCAGATAATATAGCTATGAATTAAGAAAAGAACCATGTAAATCGGATAAGTGGTTTTCACGTGAAAAACACATAGACAGACAAACAGAGTGACATTGAGTTTTATAATACATATAGATAGATATATTAATATAAAATGTGTATATTACAGTGGCCTGAAGATAACAGTTTTTTTACTGCTCACATGAAAATATGTTAAATTAACATGGATTAAGAATTCGCACCAAAAATCAACTTGATAAAAAAAAATTAGGTTGCTCTAAATTTTATTTTTATTTTTGTTCTTGTCCTTTCAGTATGTTGTTGTGATCTATGGTTGATATGATAAGTATTCTCAAATTTAAAAATTCATATTTCATTTTATAGAAGTTGGTCATGACACCCCGGCATCAGCTACTCTATCTTATTTCATTTGTTTTGTTCACAATGTCACATAGTTTCAACCTCAACATAATGTTTTTTAAATATGTCTTTAGTATGGAAATAATTACCTTTAACACTTATCATAGCTATTTTACATATAAAAGAAGCTCCAAATGAATATGTTATGTTTTTTATGAATGAATTTGGACAGTTTTTAAATTTATGGTAGTATTAATAAAAATTCCTTGAAAATCAACTTTCAAGTGCTATGTGATGAATGGAAGTATGTTTAAAGGTCTATCAACTGAGGAGTATAAAAGCGAAGACACCATTGTCTCAGGAAAGCCAATCAATAAATATTTATTTTGGTGTCTTTTTTTGATAAAGCTATTATCAGTTACTAATCCCATAAAAGAAAACTACTGTTGAGGGAATTCAGTTGATATAATATGAATCCCAAAACTACTTTGAAATGAGTTAAACTATCAATGGTAAATTTTTTCAACAGTGGGCAGTGGAATTTCTGCTTTTTTACCTCTCAGTTAAGATATGTGATAACTGGTACATGGCTCTTGGATAGAAACAAAAGTAGTTATTTTACCATATCTGGAAAATCAATATTTAAATGAGTGAAATGATAGCTTAAAATGTAATTTCTCATTGGTGAACAAGTTATTATTTTTTCATATATTATATGTAACACTGTCACAACATGATTTATACAAACTGTTTTAACAAAATAAGCAGAGAGAATTGTATTACCATAATTAACTTGAAATTTATTCAACATTTTCACTTTATGCAACCAATTTAAATATTCATTATTAAACTGTCGCCATCAATAAACCTACTAATTGTTTCTAAAACAAGATAAGGTATTGGTATATCTATTATTCCAAGGTCATAACATTCACTGGCCATTTTGTATGAATTAACAAACCGATAATTAACATCAATTTCACACTAATGTAATAATACAGTTTACCAAGTTATTCGTATTACGTTATATTTTATATAAGTAACCATAACATCACTTACCTAATGCAACTTCGCAAGATTTTTTCAGTTGACTATGATAGGACCTTTTTATGTCCTTATCCGCTAATATCTTCTCCAAAGCTCTGACTATAAACATTTCTTTAGTTTTCAAGTTGGTTTGCATCATTATTTTATAAGGATACTACTCCATTCGCCCGTGTTGGAGTTAGCTGCGCGGTGGTAATAAGGACATTTATGTTAATATTATTGAGGCACTGTTGTATTGTATTCGTAAGTCTATAAAATACATAAATAATAAAATATATGTAACATCACAAAACTCTAACTGACTGAAGATTTTCTTGAAATCATTTCTGCGATACGGGCACTTCGTTTTACGATTCACACCTCATCACAAACATGTCAATTTTAAAGAGTCGTTCAAAACTAAAGAAATTAATAATTGTAGAATTTACATTATGTAAAATTTCTTACAAATTTTCAGTTTTAATGATATGTGCCTATTTTTATTCATATTAAAAGTTAATAAAAATATTAGTACCTATTTATTAAATGATTGAAACGATATAATAATATGTACCTATCTATGAATGAAACGGTGCGTTCATAATGATGCAGATTAGTGATGCTTGATATATCGGAAACATTGACCGTTTCTATGAATTAATTGATCAATCCAATGCATCGGTTACTTTCGATATTAAACGATGCATCGATGTATTCTATAATCAAAGCAAAACGATGACCGGAAATTGTATCGCTGTACGTTATTTTCGCTATGTACAAAATCACAATTCACATCACATTTTTTCTTTTAACTTAGAAAAAAACAACACAAAAATCAAATCATTTAAAAATTTCCGCCGCTGTAGGCCAGAGCCTGTATGGCTGTATTGCCTTTGCCTACTAATAGTACTAATAAAAACAAAATAATGTCCTACCGGCCTACCGGATTAACTGAGTTTATATCGAGTTGCTAAGTGAAAGTAAAGACGTGCAGGTCAGTTTATTTTATATTGATTGATCATTTTGGCAGTTTTCTTTTTCGTAGGTTAAGTAGTGTTTTTATTTTGATTTGGTCTAAATTTAACACGTTTTTATTCGATTAATTGAAAACATCGATTTTTTTTCTGCATGAACATTCGTAGTGTGGAATTAATATTAAGTTTGATATAGAAATATTCATTAATTTTCATAAAATATACCAAAACTAATATTTAGAATACGGCCAAGCTGCAGCCGTGGCAGTGGATTACAAGTTTATTTATTTTTAATAATCTTTAAACAGTAATTACGAGAAATGGCAATTATGTATTTTAAGAAATAGGAGTTTCTCGTGTTAGATTATTATTCATAATTTCTAAAGTTTATGTTTCAGGTAAGCACGCTAATATGCCTATTTTAATATAATTGTATCGCAGTATTTTTTCTCACAACTACTATTTTACGGTCTATAAATGTTTTTTTTATGCTGGTTACTTCTAAACTAGGATTACAAAAACATACATATATGACGATTTTTCATCCAACAACCTTTTTTATAGGTGTAAAAAATATAAAGCTAGACATGTGTGGAAGTTTTTGGCGGGATCTCAAATTATCATGTAGTGGTTTTTAATTTTTATTCATAAATTTGTTTTATTTGATTCTATATTGTGTTATACAGGTGGCGTTGTGCATAATAAAGTTTGGTTATTGTGCATAAGTGAAGTGAATAGGAAATAATAACATGGATCATGATTTCAGTGATGCCACAAAAACAAGTCAAACAAGGGAGCGACCATCTTGTTAGGATACACAAATTGTCAGAACACTGGAAACTATATACACTCGATAATGGCAGTAATGGTCTTCTTTATTGAAGACGGGTTGCCAACTTAGGAAAAATAAGAAGAAGACTTGTGTGAAATCGTATACTCATATATATATATAAGATATTATAAAAATCAACGTCTCTATCTGTCTGTCCGTTTATGTTCTTTGCACGAGAAAACCACATACGATTTACATGTTTTATTTTAATTCATAGCTATGTTATCTGGCCCAGTTATTTTAGGATATATCAAATTAATTTTCTACATAATTGTAGACCTTAAAAAGACCTACAAAAATATCAGCAATAGCATTCATTTATCTTCTACAGACCAGCCACAATAAGTATTTATGGTTTTCGTTTTTTGAGAGGGAGCAGCAAGATTCGCGTGTGTGCTCGATCGATGACATTCTGTGTAGTCCACGTGAGCGGAGCCAAGGACTTAGCTAAAAAGATATAAAGCAGGCGTAGGAAGTTCGAGAATTATAATTTAGTAAAGTGAAATCATATTCATATCAATAATAATATAAATATTTATGATTGATAGAAGTTAATAAAAAAAAAGTTAACAGTAAGGGAAAGAAAAGTGCATATCATGTAAAAAAGCACGTTTTGTTTTGGGTATCTTCAATTCTTCACCTATTTTTGGCGACACTGGTGGTAGTAGTAAAATATAATATGGCAGCTTGTAGATTAATATGTAATAAATTTATGTGTCAGACTGTTAAGCGACGATAGCGAAAAAAAAAGTCACGCGTGTTCCGAAGATTGCCGAGGTACTTTATAAACTTGATGATCTAAAATAAGGTCATTCGCGCAAAATCTTCATTGTAATCACAAAAATACCTTGTGTTATGTATTGGAAATTAACAATCAATTATTTAATAGTACTTATGAGCATCAATTAATATATCGTTAATCGATGTTTTACAACACTAGTGGTTGGGTTGGAGTTTTATAAAAAGTGCCAAATGTGCATGGTTAGTTGATTGGGGTTTTTTTGCAATTTTGGGGTATAAATTCGGTGTTTGCGAAATTTTGGGGAATTGAAATCCTTGGTGAAAAGTTTGGGGTGTTGGAAATCAAGCAAGGGGAATTTAGGAGTTTTTTTGAACATACCTCTTTTACATTATACTCACTAGTTGAAATATAATTTCAGTAATTTTTATAATAAAATAATATGAAGAATAAAGCTCGATATCATACCAAATATGTGGAACTATCTGAGTTGACCTCTCGGATTGGACCAATATCGTTCCAGTAGATGATATAATTGCTGGTACTATTTGATCCGTAAGTACTCATGTTTAGGCAGTGGAGATGATCTACCTGATAAAATACATGTTCTTGTCCCAGAGAAATAACAATTCCATAAACCTGTTTCAATATAACAGCCTGTTACGTGATGCATACTCTTTCTATTACTATAATTGAAAAGAGTAAAGAGCTTGTTCCAAGTCATATTGGTTTCTATCTCTCTTCAACAAAGTAAAGATCCTTAAGCTTGAATAGAGCAGATCATGTTCCAAACTGAAACAGTTTACTTTTGTGGCACACCCCATTATGTATAACAGGTACGTAGTATTTAGTAACAGCTTTTTCAGTTTACAGATAACAGTTACAAACTCTTGTAATCTCCTGTTATTTTAAACTAATACTCGTAAGTATTGAATATAAGCTATACATTTTTGAAGTGAAACTTCTTATGCAACTTCCAACGCGTTAAACGTTAAACGTTAAGCGTTAAACATTTAACGCACATTATCGGTCTCTCCTCTTTGTGTGAGCCAGAGCGAGAGAGCAAATATCGGTGTGTATATATATTGCACACTGTTAAAATAAAACATAAAATATCTTTTAAAATGAAGTTTCACTTCTATCATGTGTGAATCGCACACACACCTTTTTTGAAGTGAAACTTCTTATGCGACGCTAAACGTTTAACGCACATTATCGGTCTCTCCTCTTTGTGTGAGCCAGAACGAGAGAGTAAATGTCAGTGTTTATGTATATTGCACACTGTTTAAATAAAATAGAAAATTTCTTTTAAAATGAAGTGTCACTTCTATCGTGTGTGAATCGCACACACACCTTTTTTTTAATAAATCTTTTTAACTTTAATAGTTTATCATAAATACACGTATATATTTTTTTATATACTTCTAAAATAATTGCAGTTTTTTTTAAAAAGAAATAGGAAAAGTTGCAAAACATATCATTTTGGGGAAAAGAAAATATGAATATGGGGAAAATTGAAAAATTCAACCTATCAACCATGAACCTATGATACACATTGTTGCACTCTGTGTCGCCTGTACTATAACAGTGATACTTATGTAGAATATTCGATATTACTTTGAAAATTCGCACCTAAACATAATTTTCACATTATCTAAAATACTCATTTTAATTATTTTATAAGTATTTTTAACAAAATTGCTTCTACAATGACTGTTACGCGGGTAGCGGAGTCCCGCACCGAATTCAAATTGAAGAGTTTACCGGAGGATACGATTTCAAGTGTTAAATTTGCGCCAAAATCGAGTCAGTTTCTTCTTGTATCATCATGGGATTGTTCTGTGAGGCTGTACGACGTCACCTCTAACATTGAGCGACATAAATACAGTCACGAATTACCTGTGCTCGATGTTTGTTTTCGAGTAAGTTTCTTGGAATTATGTTAACAAGGCGTATTATTGTAAACACGCAGTACACTGAAAATAATTCGGTACAAATCAAAATTGAATTTACTATATCTCAAAAATAAATATTACCTATTACATACATTCTAATATACAAGTTTATATAGTAAATAGAAAGATCTGTGATAGACACTATAATGTTGAAGTGTGAAACGAACATGTTAAGTTTGTGACTCTTAACAGTTTTTAAAACCAGGGTTGTCTTTAACTATGGTGCAGTTGATGTGGTGAACTTGTGTGCCAGATCCTGGGGCTGCCACAGTGTCTGTAGCAATTTAAGCCTGTAGCTATATTTGAAGGCAGTGAAAATAAAATAAATGAACAAATTTGCTTATCTGGGAGTCTCAAACATTTTACCTTTCTGCTCTAGAAGCAAAGTCCATAGCATATACTACTTCTGCTATATGGTTATTCGGCCCTGCTTTCAGCACTTCAACAAGATGGTTGGGGTGTTCTCAAGTGCAGTTGCTGACCCCACACCTATAGGTGCAGTTCATTTATAACTAAAAAGCATAATAAATATTGATTACATTTGTTTCTTCTTATCAACAGGATGCAGTACATTCATATAGTGGTGGTCTCGATCAAACTCTCAAGATGTATGATCTGAATGCCAGTTCGGAAACGTCCCTTGGTGATCACAAGGGAGCAATTCGCTGTGTAGAGTTTGCTTCTGAAGTCAATGCAGTATTAACAGGCAGTTGGGATGGTACAGTCAAGATGTGGGATAGTAGAGTGCCCAATTGTGTTGGCACTTACAACCAAGGAAATGAAAGGGTAATTGATTGTTATATGCTTATAGATCTTAGACCATAGCATTATAGATATCTTAGTATTATAAGTATCTCTTTATAATTTTTTACTAAAATTTTATATTGTTGTGAGTAATGCTGTCAATTACTCTTAAATTATGACATCTGAACCCTTCCAATTTGTGACAGAATTCCTGTTGTTAATTACTTATCTGTTGGAATAGATGTTGTTTTTAGACGTAAATTATATTTGTGGTTCTACTATGCTTATTAATGGCATTAATGTTCTCCTGAGCAAGAGGTAGCTATTATGATTTTCGAATATCTTCTCTTGAACTCCAGGTTTATACAATGAGTATAGTTGGTGAGAAGTTTGTTGTTGGTACATCGGGGCGGAAGATATTCGTATGGGATGTCCGAAACATGGGCCATGTGAACCAGAGGCGCGAGTCCTCGCTCAAGTACCAGACTCGGTGCATACGGGTTTTCCCCAACAAGCAGGGTTATGTTCTTAGCTCCATTGAGGGACGCGTCGCAGTTGAGTATCTGGATAGTAATCCTGAAGTGCAGAAGAAGAAATATGCTTTTAAGTGTCACAGAATAAAGGAAGGCGGTAAGTGTTTAATGATATATTTTTTGTTTGACAGATGGTAAGATTTGTCAATATTTGATGTTGCAAAATAACACTGCCACATGTAGATATAGAAGGATGTATACAGGCATTTCAGTTGTAGATTAGTATATAGTAGAGTTAGTATATAGTAAGAAATATCCCTAACTCTTTTAGTTGTTCCCTCTACGCTGCAACATCTATTTCTGATGCAAAGTAATAGTATTTGCTTAGCTGTGGATCAGGTTTGTAGTTGTGGATCAACTTTGCAATCATGAGCTGGAAAGGCTTGAAATCATGCTTTATAATAATTATATAAAATAGCTAGTGATGATAATTGATTCCTTCATTATTAGATTTCAATATATAATATAGTATTTAATAGGAATTAATTAAGCAATTGGACTCAAAGTATTAAGCAAAAGTTGACTCAAATATTTTGTGTTTGAAATATAGCCCATGATACAGTCTACCTTATATAAAAGTCACTGTAGCCTATACCAATTGTATAACATACTCTGTCCTAGTTAAGTTACTATTTCTAAGGACTCATTTGGAATGGAATCATTTGTGTACCAATGCATATAGGCAAGTACACCTGAGATAATGTAATAGAGCAGCGCAGGCAATGCTGCTTTGTGCCAGAAATGGTGTGGAAATACTACACCAATAAAAACTTCCATATGATAGCCTCCATGTTCAATAATTACTTCAAATTCTACAATAGTTTTTAAATTTTGGACAAAGATAACATGATGAAACCATAACATTATGACTCTTAAATTGGAAATATATTTTCCAGTAGGGATGTTCAATATTAGAAATACTTCAATGTTTTGGTGCTAAAAGGCAAGAAAGTGATATATGTGTAGATCTTTCAGTTACTAGGTGGACGATTTTTCTTTTTTAGGAAACCAAGTTATTTTTGCTTTATTCCTAGAAGGCTTGCATTAATTTGATTTTTATAAACAAATGTAGGAGCATCGATTTTCGGTATTTCTAATCATAACACTGATGTATCGATATTTTAGAGAATTTAATGTACATGTGAAAACATTGATGACTATAGATCATCCATATTTCACATTACCTACTGGTATGTTCTAGCAGCTGCCCTTGAACATCACAATTGTGATTAAAAGCGAATGTACAATAAAAACTGATTAGCTGACCTATGCGAATACTTCACTCATTATGGAATGCAAACTTGAAAAGATTGCATTTTTAATGAAAAAGTTTTCAATAAATTATTTAGTAAATCAAGTTTTAAATAATTTAAAACTATTTGTCTATTTTTCATTAATAACGGGAAACAAATTTTAAAATTATATTTTGATCAGTAAGTTTGAAGAAGAATGAAGGGAGATATGGCATTGATACAAAAGTTTTTGAAGCAATGATGGCTTATTGGTAATGTGTACGACTTCACCTTGATTGACGTGAGTTCGAATCCCTGCAATGAGCCTGAGTTTTCGGTAAAGGAAAACATCGTGAGGAAACGCATAGCATGGTGGTAGAGCTTTTTGTAATGCCCGCCTGGCTAGCTACCACCCTCAAGTTGAAAATCTGTCGCCAAGCACCAATACGTGTGTTCTGGCAGCTGCACTTGAGAGCCAGTCTTCCACTAGGTTTAGCGTGGTACCATCTAGGGCCGCATCGACACTAACATCAGGTGAGATTGTGGCCACTACGCTGAATATATAATGATAAAAAAAAGTTCACCTTTGAGATATAATAAAAGCTATTTAACAATTATCAGGATTGGAAAAAATCTATCCAGTGAATGCGATAAGCTTCCATTCCGTGTACAACACGTTTGCGACCGGCGGCTCTGACGGGTACGTGAACGTGTGGGACGGGTTCAACAAGAAGCGGCTGTGCCAGTTCCACCGGTACAACACGGCCGTATCATCTCTAAGTTTCTCGCACGACGGCTCCGCTTTGGCAATCGCCTGTTCGCAACTCGACGAGACTCAAATCGAAGACCCCAAACCTGAGGACACTATATACATAAGATATGTGACGGACCAGGAGACAAAACCTAAATGAGACAGAATTCTTACTTGATAAAGCTATGATGTGGCTTTTGCAGTTGAATCTTTCAATCAATTGTCTTTCTACTACAAATCTACAGTATCTCGAGGGGGGATCTATTGTAGACTCTCTTTTTCTGCTGTGGGTCCTTTTTTATAAGCAAATACTATGAGTCCCGAACAAACGGGAAAAGTAAAATATGAGCCTCACAGCTTAACATTTTTTTTAAGTGTTTTCTCCAAAAATCCTTTAATAATTTGCTTTAAATACTTTTGCTGGCATTTGTTTGTACATAAAACTAAATAAAAACTTTAAGTATTGTTGGGGCCTTAGACCTAAATCTCACGGGCCTAAGCCAAATTCGATGACTGCGGTCACCAAGGTTGAAACCTGTTCTCTATTTACTAACTAAACTCAATTGTGTCTTAAACATCTAGGTTAACAAGTTCATAAAAACGGACGTGGATATATATCTTTATAGAAAATCCTTTTTTTAGTACTACCAAGGATATGTAATTATCTTTATATAAGTAGACAAAAAAAATGTATGCAATAAGTTTTTTTTTTAGTAATGTATTAATTCAAGGTGATTTTATTTTACATTTAAGATATGTTAAGCCACATCATAGTGTTCATCGAGCTAAGAATTCATAATATTTATAGTGTTTCTGATTAAGTGATAAATAAATAATAGTTAAGTTCCAATGTTTCTTTTAATACCTCACATGTTGGTTTAATATATCACTAAAAAAAGGTATACAAGTAGGATCCCGACCTTACTCGATAAGGGGACCGAGCGATAACCGTGCAAGTCGAATTCGGGTAACTTCCAGGTACTATACAAATTCATACAAAATTTATCAGGACCGGATACTAAAGAAAACAATAATTTTGATGAAAAATAATTATATAATCAGATCTCAAATAATGCAACAAATTATGTTTTATGTATGTGTTTAAAAAATGTTAATTCAAATAATAGAACTAAATATTGTAACCACTTTTACTATCCTTAATTACATAGTATAAAACAAAGTCGCGTCGCTCTGTCCGTCCCTATGTATGCTTAAATCTTTAAAACTACGCAACGGATTTTTTTTAATAGATATAGTGATTCAAGAGGAAGGTTTATATGTATAATACATGCATAATATAGTAGAAAAACACTGATAAATTTAGAGGTTTCTAATGTGATGTCGTAAATAAACGTAACATTTTTTGCGCTTACATTGCAAACGCTGGCTGAACCCCACAAGATAAATCAAAATAATTTACTACAGTATTGTACACCTTAAAAAGGTCAACAAAAAAGTCCGCGATGGTATATGTCTATCTCTTAAAGGTAACCCACAATAACCATTTTTTATCCTTTACATTTTACGGGAAAAAATGGCTTATTTACGAAGTGATTTTAAGCAATACAGCATTAATCCTTATCCAATTAAGTACCTTAAATACATTGTCCATTTATTATAGATCAATATAGCCCTTTACAGCATGTAATTTAATTGAATATTCCCGAAGATATTACAGATTTAAAATGTAGGGAAGTGCGGCGGTACCGGCCCTATATACCATGGTCAATTATATGTCGCTCTTTCAAGAGTAACCTCTAAACAAAACATGTTTGTATTGTCTAATGACAAAAAAACTGTATACGTTGTTTAAGGACATTCTGTAGTAGGTAGGTATATTTAGTATCAGCATTGCACCCGTGCGAAGCCGGGGCGGGTCGCTAGTAATATTATAAATGCGAAAGTGAATTTGTTACTCTATCACGGAGTTTGTTACTCTAAAACGGCCGAACGGATTTGGATGCAATTTGGCACAGATACACAGATTGTTTATCAAGATTGGATTAACACAGGATACTTTTTAACACGGTAAAGACCCAATTCTGAAGTCGCGCAAAGGAGGTCGCGGGCAGAAACTATTGTCTTATAATGAGGGGTTTCATGTATTACATGAAATGTATTACATAAAATAAGAAAAGTTAAATAAGCATTTAAAATAATATATTAAGTCCTTTGATAAGCTAAGCAGCAATATAATTTTATTATTGGTAATGACATTCATGCAATATTAATATTCTTATTAAAATTTAGTCAAAAGGCATCCATTGCTGGACATAGGCCTTAAACTCTCCTAAAGATCGCTACAACGACTGGTCCTGCGCTGCTCGCATCCCTACATCACTAGGCCGTCGATCCTCTAAGGATGTAGACAGGATTTTGTTCAAGGTAGCAGGCAGGCAAAGTAACACTGTTTTTTTAAATACTACATAGGTCAAATTCAAAATAAAAAATGCTTTATTCAATTTAGGCTCTAAGAAGGCACTTATAAACGTCAAACACTACTACCGGTTCGGAAAACATCCCAGTCATCGAGAAGAACTGGCAAGAAACTCGATCGGGTTTATCTTTTTTAATTATTTTTTTCAACTGTAGAAATATAATTTACAGTCAATAATCGTATTATTTATAATTTAGTGGATGCACAGAGAGGGCGACACTTCCAGACATCACTCACATACACATAATGATCCAGCATTATAATAATATTTTGAGAGTAAAATTTGTTTGACATGTGCCTTGAACTCATTATCCGGAAAATCGGTTAAGTGCGTTGGGATCTTATTATATAACCTAACACTATTACCTAAAAACTTTTATTAGCCTTACTAAGTCAAAGTTAGTGTACGAATCCATCAAACTATGAAGAATATTTTGGGAGGACAAAGTCATGATATTAAACTCCTGCAACCTGTTCTTTAGCGATTCGTGAGGTCTCATGTTGTATATTGCTCGAACTGCCCGCTTTTGTAATATTAATATGGTGGTTACTTTACGTTATACGTGATACGTCTGGTGCGATCTCGTATATACGTTATATATACGGAAACGGTCCCAAAATCGAGCCCTGAGGAACGCCGATGCTGGTTAATGATCCCGGGGAGGTTGCCCCATCTATACTTATTTTCTGACAGCGGTCTGTTAAATAGGACTTTAGCAGGTCGAGAGAAGTTCCACACACATCATAGTGTTTCAGCTTAAGTATAAGCGTACTATGGTCAACGAAGTCGAAGGCCTTTGAGAGATTACAAAATACATCGGTTGCATCGTGTGACTCCTCCCAGGCCCTAAATATATGACTTGGCAAACAAGCATATGGAAAGGAAAGGTGGCACACAAGCATACGACCCGTCTGATGGTAAGCAGCTACCGTAGCCTATGAGCGTTTGTAATACTATAGGTATCACTAGCACGTTGCCGACCTTGAACCTCTCATTCCCCAAAGAGCTCTGGAAAGCTTACTCACCGCAGGAATACAACACTAGGAAATTTAGTTGCGGTCGTCTGTAGGGTGGAGATATCCACCATGTGACTACTCCAAGTAGAGGGAAATCTCCAAAGAAAATGCTCTGTGGTTTACATCATCTGGCTACACCCTTGTGATCCATTTTTGGTGGGTCTGCTCGCGAAAATTGATTACTTTAAATAATACCAGCGCCTTCTAAATATATAATAGCAAATTGTTTGCGCCTATATTGCAGCTATGAATCACAGTTGAACGTTATCCGTTCAAGGGGAAATATGAAAAAACCTAACCCGGGATCTAATTGGCTAGGAATTTGCGCGCCATATACCCCGCCTTAGCCGAACGCTTATAATTAACACATGCGCGAATACACAAGCATTGCGCTCGCGCATACGTTCTGCAATTAAAATTTAAAATCATTTTGTTCCCATCTAAAACTGTTAAGCTCGCCTTTATTTCCATAGAAATAGGGTATATTTTATTGAAATTACACTGTAAAAGTAATTTTGTAGATTTGAAAGCCTGGTCGGCCCAAATTGACGGTCAAACAAAAAGATTGTTTGCGACCACCTAAAGCCTTCTTAGAACGGTGGCAGAGTGTAAATATGGTGGTGTTTACGATCGCCGTTTACCGGCATTCGTAATTATGTTCCACCGCTAGATGGCGGTGTTAATTGCGGAAGTTAAGTGTATGGAAGTCAAATGAGTTTTCTATTTACCGAAATCACCGTTTTAGTGCGTAGCTGTTAATTTTCATATCATAGAGTCTTGGATGTATGTTGCTTACGGAATAATTAATTTCAACTATGCTTTTCTGAATATATATATGAGTTTTTTTTTTGGTACGCACGCTGTTATATCCATGAAGACGTATTGTTGAAAGTTAAACAAAGATGAAAGATCTATATCATACAGCGACTAATATTGTAATACAGTGTCTTTAGTCGACGCTTAAGTTTTATCAATAACTTACAGTAACTCATCTCGCTTGTAAGATTTTCCTAAATTTATTTTAATATAGTATTTGCTTATGTCAAGGGAAGATAATAAAGATATCAAAAGTGTATAGAATACCATCAATTATCATACACATAATTGTATGTATATTAATACATACATATCAATCATACCCTGGAGTGTACACAGTGATGGATTTGGGCTTAGGTCAAGGACGGCAAAATTTAGAGGCGGTAAATTTTAAAGTTTTCATTTGTGATTATCTATTGAAGAATGTTTAGAGGAAACCTTAAAAAATCTCGTCCATCTGGGAACTCCATATATATTTTACTTATCTGGTAGCATTTGTATGCAGAAAACATTAAAAAAAATTAACAGACAAAATATTAATTTAGAGAAGCATTTTTGTCGTTTGCTTACTAGTGACTATTTGAAGTTAAGGCAATCGTATTTCTTGTTGACAAACTTTGACTACGCCTATAGAATAATATAATATATAGTGTCCTGATGGTTTGCGAGACGAGAGGGGGCGAGTGTGCACAGATATATTATACGGTATTGAGATGATACTTTATATCTTAAGATCAATATTTTATGCATGTAATTGTAAGTGGGCCAGATATCTAATGATAAATTATATATTTAATAAACATCATATTGTTGTCTTTATTAAAATTGTAATAGAAAAAAAAAAACGTGTGATGTCGTGGGACACCATATAGGAACGAAGTTCCTTATTGTAAAATATTAATTTCAAGTATTATTCGAGGTATAAAGAAAATAATTATTCGGGTATACTTACATGTTTTATTATGATTTTTTTATCTATATATAAAAGAAAAACTTCTTTACAAAACTATCTTAACACCTTTATTTTATTTACAATGATTAAAAAAATATAATAAAATAATAGCAAACTCCAATAATAATAATAACAGTCATCACATAGACTATACATTCACTGTATAGCCATCATACATAGACTATATATAAAAATCTTACGCATTTTTACAACATTACGGACATTTTTTGCCGGCTAGGGTACCCCTCCGCAACGCCGTATAGGAACTTCGTTCCAAAAACTACTATACCGAAAAAAATTGTGCGTGTAACCTTTACACTCAGTTGAAGTGAAACTTCTATGAATTTATTAGTATATATTTGAATTTACTTTTCATTGACTGTATCGTTTTTTTTTAAAACGCACCGTCCGTAACTCCGTCTTGGTAGACTAATCTCATGAGTAGCAGTCACCCAAATAAAACAAACGTAAGTCCATACGTCAAAAGTGGGTTGCTGCCGGCGGCCGGCAACAGACTAGCTTATTGGTCGGTCTTGTTCCCCTCCCGCGTCCCGTAGACCATTAGTAGGAGGCTCGCGCTTACGGCGGTCAAGCTATAGGTTCTATAATAAGATCCCGAAGCACATTACTGATCTGCCGGACAATCAGTTCAAGGGCCGTGTCAAAAGGTCATTATAGAGTCGATCATTATGTGAATTATAGTGATATCTGGAAGTGTAAACAGTAAATATTATTTTACAGTTCAAAAAAAAGAAGATAAATCTGCTTGAGTTTATAGTCGGCTCTTTTTGATGACTGGGATATTTTCCGAATCGGTATTAGTGTTTTGACGTTCTTACGTTCATAAGTGAATTCTTAGGACCTAAACTGAATAATGTAGCCAGGATTTTGTTCAGAGGGAGGTGTGCACGTACGCAAGGGAAATCTAAATATGCATACCTCGCTGCAGCATTGCCTTCTCTAGAAATATTTGAAAACCTAATGACAATATCTTAAATTTGTTCGTTAAAAATTGTAACTCTTATTTTATTTTTCCAACCAGAGTGTTACACGTAATTCTGTAACGCAAATAGCGTTACGTGCGAGTCAAGTTAGCCAGAACTCCGCTTAAACATAGCTTACTAGGAGTGCTGACCCCCTGCCTGTACCTGGCTACGTCCTTGTACATGTAAGTCACGAAATTGTGTCAAAAACATTTAAAATCAAGTGGTTTACGATCTGTGTATTACCGTAACACATATTAAAGTGTTATCATATGCTCATGCATTCAATCTGGTAGAAAAAATATTTAAATACCTCTCAAGAATCGAGCCGTTGTGGTTGAACGTATTTGCTTTAATAAAATTGCTAATAACTCAAGAGATCGCTATTAACTGTTTATATATATATATATATATATATATATATATATGTCAGAATGTAATATGTATTTACAAATCATACAGAATCTGATGAGCAGAAATTTCACGTAACAGAAATGAGGATGCTCAGATGGTTCGGGGGAGTTACTCTTAAGGTAAAGCCAGGAATGAGCATATTCAGGGAACATTAAAGTTGCAAAAATTGCTGAAAATCGTATGCGCTGGTATGGTTAAGTTATGCGTCATGATGTAGACTATATGACAAAATCTGTTATGGATATAGATTCTAAAAGAAGTGGACGTAAGCCATTTAAATAATAATACCCGTCTGTAAGTGTCCCACTGCTGGACAAAGGCCTCTGTTCGTGGGAAGGCACGGGCTTAGTCACAAGCTAAACCACGACGTATTAGTTACTTCAGACTATATTTTAGGCCTCCCCCAAAGATCGCCACAACGACCGGTCCTGTGCTGTCCGCATCCAGCGGATTCCCGCAACCTTTACCAGGTCGTCGGACCAACTTGTGGCGGGTCTGCCCACGCTGCGTCTTCTGGTACGTGGCCGCCACTCGAGAACTCTTTGACCCCATCGGCCATCTGTTCTACGAGCTACGTGGCCAGCCCACTGCCACTTAAGTGTAGCTATTCTTCGGGCTATGTCGGTGACTTTAGTTCTCCTGCGGATCTCCTCCTCCTGAAATAGAGCAAGTTACCAGATTTAAGGATTATCGTGTCCTCTCCCTCTCTTCGGACTTCAGATAAACCTATGATATCCCACCGTAACTTGCTCAATTCCTCCTCATTAAATGTACTATTAATAATAAATTCGTTGGTAGGTACATACATGGGCTCAAACCTGCGGACATCGAATCGATATTCCTATGGTCTAAAGGTTTAAACCACTCCAATGTTACGATTTATTTATAGAGTGAATTGTGCTAGGAATGAGAAGGCGTAGTATAACCCTTAACTCAACTAGGATTTCAATAAAGCGTAAAAAGCAGGCAATTTCGAGGTCGAAAGCTAGAGGAGCGTAATGTGGGCGTTAAACTATAGCCTATGCACCTGGATCGTCTATTTAAAAGACATTTACAAATGAAAATAGTATTCCCTCCAGTCCCCGTGCACTTGCAAACACTTATTTCTTAATTAAAATCTATTAACGTCGTATTTACTTTCCTTGAGACACCTATATCACAATTAAAACTGCAGTTGACCACTTTATATGTGACGCAAAATGTATTAAACATTATCTTGTTAGAATAAAGATATATAATTATTTATCAGAATAAATGATTCAAATATCATTTTAAAGTTTAAGTTTCATTAGGAATGCCAATTGTTGATGCTAATAAATAAATGAATTAAAAATAATATATTCAAGGCACCATCTATTAACAGTCTGTTTAACTTACATGACAGCTCTTAGTTAGACCATTTACATTCTACAATGTGCCAAATATTCGCACGGGTCAGCTAGAAATATTAAATGTTTTTGTTTTATATATCTGACTATACTCTTAGGTTTACGGCTTTTACAGCTTCACCGGGCTTGGGGGCGAATGCCCTAAGGCACTCAGCCGCGAAAGCAAGGTTACAAGTTCCAAAGGTGCCAAAGTGCCCGAACCTCGGCTTAGACTATTGCCATGTATGCAATCGATTCGCGATCTGACTAATTCCCTATCCGTAATTCCATCTAAACTAACTATAGATATATACATATTTCTTCCCCCTGGGAGGTTGGAAGAAAGATGTGTGTATGTATTTAGTAATCTGTCTGTTTTGGCCAAAACTAACTAGGTAAAAAAAGAAAAAAAAGTAATTATATAATTAAAATAAATATTAAATGTTATATTATTATGTCAGAGTTTACAGTTAAGGGGTACAGATCCTTACCATGTCGCATATACATGGTCTGATCTCGAAAAGCGGCACATGCGTGTCACTATGACAGATATTACACGGTTTATGGTAATCGCGATCTAGTAGGACAAGATTGACCTAAGTATCAGGATACCAATAAACCATAAAACCTTAGATTACGTTTGTTATCACAGATCTGACAATAGTGAGTCAGTAGACACAAAAATTACAATAATTCTGGAGTATCAATAGTATTTGGTAGAGGCGTATGAAGCCTAGGCCCATAGAAGTCATGGCCCGTGGTGGCTAATCTTTTGCAGACGATTAGAGCAGAAACGTAAAATATGTGTGGACCTTTTTTGAGTGATTTCGGGTAAATACCTCCTCCAAAGAAAGCCAAGCGTCACAATTTTTGCTAATATACGACTAGCTATTGCCTACGATAGCCTCTAATTTGTTCTTCCACCGTGCCTTTGGTCCACCTCAGACCTAAAGAACAAAAGTATAAAAAAATAGTTGCAATTATATTTGGAAGAAACTCTCATAACTTTTGTCTTTAAAAAAAATTACATTATACTCACAGATCAGCGAGCGGTCAACTACTCCTAGCTCCTATTTGGTGGCTTGCCAGACTTTTCAACAGTCTGATAAATTTATATGTGCATTATGGGTGGCACAGTCTCGGATTTTTTTGCCCCAGTGTCTTGTCTGGGAACTTAGACTGTCACCAGGTGAGGAGTAAGATTGTTCTTTCCCTGTAATTGTTAAGAGATGATCCAGTGTTGTAAGCCCAGTTGCTACCGGACATTTTACTGCTTGCCCATACAATTCGATTCCTGTGACCGTTATAGCGGCCGAATTCTTTTATTCAGAGGCTTCTCCTTTAACTAGGGTGTCTTTAATTTCATTGGTAGTAAATTACTATTGATTGGTTTTCGACTAACTCAAACTACAGCTACAGCTACAGTTGAAACTTTTGGAGGCAATTTATAAGTGATTTTGTGTGTTATTTGATTTTATTTCGCTTGTTTTATTTTGAGTTTTTTAATGTTAATTCAGTGGTGTTTTACTCAAAATATTTTATTCTAAAAGTAAATGTAGTACAGTGGCAGAAAGTAGTTAAAGTTTTTTATGCAACATAGGTGGTAAACAAGCATACGGCCCGCCTGATGGTAAGCGGCTACCGTAGCCTATGGACGCTTGTAATACCATAAGTATCATACGCGCGTTGTCGACTTTGAACCCCTCTTACTCAAAGAGCTCTGGAGACTCTACTCACCGCAGGTACACAACACGAGGTTATTTGGCTGCGATCTTCTGTAGGGTGGAGGTACTCGTCTAGTTGGACTGCTCCAAGTAGAGAGCAAACTCCAAAGTGCCCTAGCTTTCTTTGAACCTCCTTCCCCAAGGAGCTCTGGAAACCCTAATCACCGCAGGAATACAATACTAGGTTATTTAGTTGCGATTTTCTGTAAAGTGGAGGTATTCCACCAGTCGAACTGGATGGATGAATTGTACTACTGATGGAAGTATCGTTGATGGAACTTTAGTAAGACATCATCTAACATACCAAATAATTCCTCTCTTTATAACAGTAGTTGTATGACGACCATATTGAATTTTTGACAACAGCTTACACAATGACGAAGTTAAAAACGATGTCAAGTTGAACTCGAATGATTATTATTATTATACGCTTTTTTTATATTATTGCACTGACATTGCGCATATCAATAAAATTAATATAAATGATTGTCACCCTATATTTGTTCCGGACAAGTCATCGTCTCTGGGAATCACACTTATTACTTAACTCGATCTCGAACGTCGCTCGATGATCTTGAAACATTACGATTTGTCGAATCAGCCACTCGCCACCTACGTCAGGGTTGTCGGAGCATATTTTTTTTTTAAATATATTTTGGTTAGTATTTGAGCGTAATTCCCCTCACGAATTTAACATGCTTAATCCACACTCAAGAGTGGATGATCAAGAGTGATGATACTGTCGGAACACACCAGTGGGTATAATTGACTATAGATTTTTAATTTGTAGGTTGTGCTATACTGGCATCACAAAATGTCTTATTATATATAAACATCATACTCGTATATGAACATGTTTATAAATATTAATCAGCTGAACTTTATTAATTTCGTGGTCGGTGGATCTGTATATGTATATATATATTCATTACGTTTATAAAAAAAGTATTATTAAATAAACTTTATTTAATTTAGTCTGTGAGAAGGCACTCGCGAAAGTTAAAACATTTAAGGGTTCGAAACATTCCGGTCACTGAAATTATCTGAGAACATTTTCAACTGTTATAATTCGATTTAAAAACATGTCATGGATATAGTTTGGTGCAGAACAAAATATATGTCCCAGAGTTGCCAACATGATATTCATTAATTTGGGATGTTTGTCTTTTATACTGGGATTTACTAACGTATTGAATATGAATAACAACAATGTGACTTTGATAACTTGAAATTTGTCAGTTAATTGTAACTTAATGCTTTGCTGTGTTTTCGCTTAAACGTCTTTGAGCGAAAGTTCAAACTTCATATACTATTTTCTTTCGATTAAATATTATTATTATTTAAAAATGTGTATTTATTAATATTAAAAATAAATAAGTAAAATATCAAATATTAAATAATGTTACACCCCTACCACAATCTGAACTTTCCCATACCTATATTATGTAGTGCTCTTGAGATCGTGAATTTTTAATGGTCACTTCATATATAATAAATAGAAAAACATGTGTCGGTTGTCTGATATTGTTTTTAACACACACGTGTATTTTTAATGGAGACACGCATTTCGACTTGTGAACACAAAATTTTCTATGATCTTTTGTTGGTAAATATGCACCCGACAATAATCAAACTGTGCTTTCTTATGGTATGAAATAGCAAGCAAGACTACGATCCACTCATCCACCAGATGCTAAGTAGTCACTGCAGTCTTTCAAAAGTGTTTCTACTTTAACAACTGAGCTGAAATTATTTTTAAATGGTTAACTTGTGCATTATTTTACTCTGTAGGGCCGAGACAACGGTATTTGCCGCCCAGATACAAGATATATTTGCCGCCCCCACAGATTACAGAAATAACTAAATTGTAAAATTGTGCATATCCTCGATACATTGGATACACATAAAAATTTAATCCTTTTTATATTACTTTAAATGAAAAAAGTTGGAAACATGAATAACTATGTAGCTAATGCTTTTATTTAAAATGTAAATATAGACTTTTATTTTTAAAACCATAGTGAATAGACGATTACCTAGCTTTAGTAATAGCATTTTGTACTCTTTAAACGTATGACCCGATTTCCTTTATTATTTTGTCACCCAGGTGCTATCCACCCCATGCACTCTCGGCACGGCATGACCTGGCCCTACTTTAGTGACATATTACATGATAAGTAATTTCATATCTAGTTCCATCTATATGCAGTACACTCGCAAAGCAAATTATTGCTCAAATTGTTTAGGTTTAAAGATATTTATTCTCAAAGAATTTACAAAATTCACTTAAAAGAGAATACATTAAATTACACATTAGTAGCAAACGTATTGCATAACACTTTTTTATTTCATTGAGGGTAAGTGAGTAAAAAATATATAAAAATATTTAAAAAAAAAATATACACAACAGCAACAAAATATACGGACGACTAATGACTGGATGTGGCTTCTTGTTGGTTTGGTTAAACATTTACTAAATTAATTTTGGTTTTTTAGGTAATTTATTAGTAGTTTTTTAAACACTGACATAGTTTTAGCTTCTTTAATTTTTCTGGGTAGATTATTATATAATTGTACGCTTTCATAAGTAATGTTCTTTTTTCCGTAATTTGTCCTTGGACAGCGTAAGACTAAATTGTCTGCGCTTCTTAGCATCTTTGTTTGTATATTTTTCTTTTTAGTAAATTCTAAGCAACTATGTATGTCTTTATTTAATATTTTTCGTATGAGTAAACATGAATAATATTTGTATGTTTGTTCGATAGACATTAACTTTGTATCTTTATAGATTTTAGTTGTAGGTGTTAGAAATTTGTAATTAAATAGTATTTTTATTAGTTTGTTTTGTGCTCTTTGTAATACATTGAGGTTAGTCTTAGCAGCGGATCCCCAGATTTCTACTAGGCTAGGTTTAGTGTGAGAAGAAGCCCTAAGCCCAGTAAATATATGCAAAAAAACAACCTGTTAGTGTCCTAATTATTTATGTATGACGCAGGTTGCAATAGAATTTGATTCTAAGTATTTTTTGCATTTTAATTTATCTCTGTGCTGTTAAGTGTACCTTAAAAATGAATATACAAAAATAATACGATTCGATTTAAAATATGTTTCATCGAGGTCCCCCCAGATGGCACCATGTTGTGATCTCGACAAATTTAATGTCGACAAACAATACTCCGGCTTTCTCACAACGCTTGACAAATTGGATATGAAGTGAAATAATACCTTATTATTCTGAAATCGATATAATTTACGTTTTAACGTGATGTTGGTCTGTGTTCTGAGTGATTAAATATTCGAAGCTATTAGCTTATATTTAACAATTAGTAACACAATTTGCTAATGATGAAGGTAAGCATTGTGAAGAGACCCGGACACTTGAAAAATATGCTCGAAGCTACACCACCTAGTAGTCTATAAATAGCTATAGATTCTCGCCATTTCAAATTATTGCTTTTTATAGTACCATGGCAAAGTTAAGGCACTGTGCCTAACAGTAAGCAAAGCACAAACTAAAAACAACGGCGACCACCTAGAGATCGAAATCCATCGGCGGTCGCCGCTGTTATGCCGGCCTGTAGGCCTCTCCACAGATGGATATACACGGGCTGATCCCGAAATACGCCAATGCAAAAGAGAGTCACTTTGACACATACACCGGCTGTTTCGTAACGTGACACGTCTAAGCGTACCGCTATAGAGGATGTTAAACTTGGTGTATAGTGGTCGCTATCCAGTCGTATACAATTGTCGTATCCTTCAACCTAGAAAAGTTGTTATAAGCTGGTATGCTTTGCAGGAAGAAAATGAAAATTTTGTTCAATGCGGTGATATTTTCAAGAAAATAAAGTTCTCAGGCCTCGATAGATATTGGCGTACTGTATTGTCTACAAAATTAACTAATATTCGAAAATGTACCAATAACAAGTTGTCTTTTATTAAAATCTATTAACGCAACGTAATTGAGCGTAATTTTAAATTTTGTTTCATTATCGTTTTACTGAATCAGGACGTGAGACGCATTAGTACGGATAAATCAAAAGAGGTAGAATTCTCAACGCGATTATAACCCGATACCAATAAACAATACCACCTTATTACACTTTAACTGTATTAAAATAGGGTGTAAAATTGTATGTATCGATTGAAAATATAGTATAATCAGGTGAAGCGATTTATAACCTTGTTCAGTAGGAATAAGGTCCATGGATTTGATATTAATGACAAAGTTGTGTTAGAGCTAAATAATGTACGCGTTCTCTACAGGGTTATTGGTTAGTTGTCGCGGTTTTCAAGAGATGGGAATATTGTGTAAGGATTGTAAACTTTTTAGAATGCAATTATTAAATTAATAATAGAATAATTAATTTACTTGTGTTGTACAACAATCCTGCAATATTTTTTAACCTAACTAGCAACCCGCCCCTGCTTCGCACGGGTAGCAGAGTAGTACATACAACCTCTATTGGTAACACGCGGCGCACGCCATTAAGCTTCCAGTCGGCATGACTTTTACGACATCAGAATGAGCCCTAATGTTATAATTTAAACCTTCCTCATGAATCACTCCGTCTATTGATGAAAACCGTATAAAAATCCGTTCGGTAGTTTTGTGTAAATCGCGTTCAGACAGACAGACAGACGCAGCAGATTTTGTTTTACAATATGTAATACAATTCATTTTATAAGTATGGTTTGTGATGCATTATCAAACTTATCATACAACTTAGACTTTGTCTTGTCCGCGACTTTTCTAAACGTAGCTAAAGATCTACCGAATTACAGCGTAATTTAAATATATAGACTCTAAATAATAATAATAATAAAAACCTGTTCTTTGTGGGACAACAAAATAATAATAATACTAGGTTTTTAAAATCCCAATTCTTGAGGGAAGGCACGAGTTTCATTTCTACGTCAGCCTAAGAAGTTTTGGTACTACAAATTGAAATACAGGGAAAAAATTAGTATTATATTTTAATTACATGACGAGAAAATTTCTCAAGCATTCAGGTTTCTTCACGATATCTTTCTTCCTCGCCGGCTATAAGTATCAATAATTAAATTTTAAATTAACAAATGTGCGTTGATTCAGGCAAAGGTTAAGAAAATATTCAATTTGGCAAATACTACAAGAATATTTCATGATTAATTAAGGATAAAATTACGGTTAAGATCTGATTAACGGGCATCCCTATGTTCGGTCGCTCTCCCATGGTGTTCTCAGTGTTACATGTAGTACCGTGTGTTACTCGCGAACCTACACCGCGATCCGAACCAACGTTAATTATAATTTGACAAAACTATACAACCGATTCTAAACACTGTTTCGTTGGGGTGTAAAATAACTGTTCAAATAACATACTATACTACATTATTTAAATTCTAATTAAATTACATGCGAAAGGATTTGTTTTTAGCGCGTTAAGTAAAGGGTAAAGTTGAGAGTTGCGTGCGCATCATGTGATAGAACGGCAACATGATTAAGTTAGCCATCGATGACAATAATGTGAATTCATTTTACTCACTTTTATACAATTGTATAAAAATAATTTAACGGTACATAAATAAACATTCACATCATCAACCTATAGCAGTCCACTGCTAGATATAGGTCTCCCCAAATGAGCGCTATAGCGCCCTGTCTTCAGCTTGCCGCATCCAGCATTTGCCTGCAGTCTTTCGGTAGGGCTGGTCCACCAGTTCAAAGTCGCTTAGCGTGCTATGGAAAGAGCTATGCTCGGAGTTTCTCAAAAGGATAGGATTCGTAACGAATACATCCGACAGAGAACTAAAGTTATCGACATAGCTCAAAGTATTCGGAAGCTGAAGTGGCAGTGGGCCGGCCATATCTCACGAAGAACTGACAACCGCTGGGTTAAATAACCATTATTTTAGTCAAATTAAAATTATTTCTTACTTCATCGTGTTATTGGCATGTGGGGTAAAAACTTTGTAGTTACTTTTAGATATGTTATTCCATAAATCCATAGAAGTATAACATTTTTTTAAATATCGTTTACATGGATTTAACATTTGACTGTAACAATAGTAATTTATACTGGGTTTATCTATTACCATCTAACTTTTGGATACCTTACTAATGGACATGGGCGTTTTAGTATGAGAGGGCAAAGACGCAATGACAGCGTTAGCCCATAACGTTTTTTTTTTATCGACATAGGCTAGCCTCTGACCACAATCTTACCTGATAAGTGACGATGTAGCTGAAGTCAAGTCAAGAAATGATAACTCTAAGGTGTGCCTTTCGAAACAGACCGATAGGTGCTTAGCTATAAATTTAAAACTTGAGAGTAGTAGCCAGTTAGATCAGCATTAGAAAATGTTCTACTACCATAGGTACTAAGGTTTACCGAAAGCCAGGCTCATTTTATGAGCACGTTACAACTGAATCACTATCTCGTCGTTTCAAGCCCTGAATAGGTCCAAGATAATCAAATTATAATTTTGAGACTAAATTAATTCCTTATATCGTATCAGGTTTAGAGATGAACATAGTTGTACTTATAGCGTGGGCGTGTGGTGCGTAGAGGCGACATTTACCCGAATAGCTGCTATAAACCGACCGCGACTGTGTGACATGTTACCTCTAATAAGTTTTATAACGCCGCGGTGACATCAGTGCCCCTACTAAGTTTACCGTAAAGTTAACTATAAAATAAATATAAACTCATTATTCATATATTTATTTTTAGAAGGAAGTGGTCATCAAGTATGCATTCCTAATTGAGGTCAGTCACTGAATTACAAATTGAAGCAATGATGGTTCAGTAGTAGCGTGATTGGGCAACTTGTTTTGGACTTTAGTTCGAATCCTGCAATGAGCCTGAGCTTTCGGTTAAATAAAACATCATGTTAAAGCCATAGCAACCAATAGGTGTACCGACAGCTAAACTTGAGAGGAACTCTCCCCACTACTCCTGAGGAGGACCGACGTGAGCAAATGCTTCTTTGAGGCAGGAATAGGATTGGCGATTATCATACTATAGTTGGACTTTGCACACATTTCACGAATCTTGTATGTTCAACCACTTTTTACACGATCAGTCCTGTATCGACACATTATAAAAAAAAATTGGCATATCAGTCGCATCGTGACTAATGTCCTGTGTAACCACGCCGAAACGTTAAACAATAAAAATCAAGTGTAATCGCTTCTAAAACCCATGTTATATAAATATATGTAGCATTTTTATATCAAAATTAGATAATCAATGTTTAATTTAGGCTAAAGAATTGTTCGTGGACATCGAAACCATCACTGGTTTTTGAGAACATCTCCAGGTGTTTTGATAATTTTCAAATATAAATCTCATATATTTTCATGTTTTGAAACATATTTGTTGTGACTAAGTACTTATGTTATTCTTGTATTCTCTTGATTTCATGAACATTTAAATTCATTTACACTACTTTTTTTGCATGTCAGAGCGACCTTTAATTAAGGCAACACTTAGATTCTAAGTTAAGCATGTTTTTTTTTTCAATTTTGGTGAAGGTTGCTGGTTGCTTAAATAAATAAATAACTATGATCACAGTTTCGTATTCTTCCCTACATTCCATAGCAGCACCTCTAGCGTTAATGAGGAGTATATCTATCAAAAGTCATTCTTAATCTCTTTCCTGTTTCTCCAAATAGACGAAGAAAAACTAAAAAAAGAAAAAAATCAGTATAGGAATATTATTTGCCAATTTAATATTACACATATGTATATATAAATAATAACAATAATGTCCTCTATCATAAAAAAATATTAGTGTATAGTTTAAATAATTTATGTTATTTTGATGACCAGCATTGTTTGAAATTGAGCAGTTGTCAACATTAACTATCGTCTTCAAAACTTGTAGTATTGGATTATCATCTCACATATAGCGATATAGATGCAATAAAATATTAATTCAATTTGTGTGTTGTTTAGACAACGCATTTGAGATTTTAAAATGCTTTTAATTGTGTTCATGGTATGTACGTACGGCTCGGGCTGGATCGTGACACTGTGTCGGTCATAAACATGACTTTTTATATGTAAGTTTCCGGAAAAAAAAGATGTTAATGTATATATGTTAATGTCGTTAATTGTAAACAAACTACCGAATGTCAGAGAATAACCTATTAAAATTTGATGATTATATTTAAGGTTTGAAACTAATCGGAGAACTTTGGTACGCTAGCGAAGAACTTTTTTGAGAAGTCTTCTAATAATTGCTTCTAATTAAATAATTCTATACTATCGATGCTAAACAAAAAAGCGATGATAAAAGATAATACAAATATAGCCTCTGCATCTGAACTAGGCTCGACATGAAGCAATGGTGGCAGTTCTCATTACTAAGAGTTCTCAGGTGGCGGCCAGCACTGAAAGACGCAGCGTCGGCAGACTCGCCACAAGGCGGTAAAGGTTGCGGGAAGCCGCTGTATGCGGGCAGCACAGGACCTGTCGTTGTGACGATCTTTGGAGGAGGCCTATGTGCAGCAGTGCACGTCTTTCGGCTGAGCTGATGATGATGATGATGTACGTCAGTTTTGTGATCGTTTAACTTAGGTACTACCTGACCGATTTACCTTATATTTACATAATATATTTGTTTTATCGAAACGATGGTTTACAGCAATGTTAGGACCCGATAGGTGACGCTGTGGTTGAGCTATTACTTACCAGAAAGGGCAGAACAACGTCTGCAGAGAACGTGAGAATGCTAGCCAGCTAGACGGAAAGTTATTTTAGATTTTTATTTAAATACTTATTTAGATCATTTTTTTTTTTTTTTTTTTTCGAACTGACTACACTGTTAGCCTGAGGGGCCCTGGAGCCTTTACGGCTTTTACAGCTTTACCGGGCTTGGGGGCGAGCGCTTAGGGCACTCAGCCACGAAAGCTAAGCAACAACATCCGAGGGTGCCAAAGTGGCCGGACCTCGGCTCGGACTGTTGCGCGTATGCAATTAAGTCGCGATCTGACTAATTCCCTATCCGTAATTCGATCTAAACTAACTATACATATATACATGTTTCTGCCCCCTGGGAGGAGGGAAGGAACATGTGTATGTGTATTTAGTGGTCTGAAAATTTTTGTCTATTCTAACTAGGCAAAAAAAGAAAAAAAAAGGTCCCTTACAGAACCTATGTACCTATGTGTGTTGTGCAGGTGTGTATAATGCAGTGTCATGTATGGCTGTGAAAGCTAGTGATTGTGCAGTCACTTGTATCGCGCGAGCGGCTGCTTGGCTCAAGGGCTCCATGCCGATGGATCGGACCTAGGCTTGAGTTGCCGCAGAGGAGGGCGGTCGTGGCGGGTTTATTTAGATCATTAGGAACGCCTGAGGCCTGCGCCTTAATAAAATACTTTTTACACTATCGCGTTTTATCGCGTAATATTAATATTTATTGCAGTTTGGTTACACCTGTGTAATCAGGCCAAAACGTCGAGTAATAAAAAAAGTAAGACGCGTTCTAGATTCGGTTTAAATATTATGATGTACTAGTTACAAAAACAGAATTTTAAGGTAACAACAGCTTGCATTTCGTAAACAAAAATAAAATATAACATGAACAGATAATTAAATCTCCCAACAAAAACATGAATAGGAAAAAAGGGGTTAAGTTTGGTAGAAACGACGTTCGCGGTAGTCGTTGTCACCAATAAAAGCTGAACTGAGATGTAAGGGTGTCACGATCCATAGATAGATCCTTTAATTATATCTGTAGGATGTACGTTTTTCAATTCATTTATAAACCAATTGTTACTTTCTTCGATATCGGATTTCTAGCTTTAGAAGTTTTAATTGTCAGTAAATATATGTTTAAAAACATTGCAATGCAAAGTCACATTGAGTTTCTTGCCGGCTTTTCTCTATGATGGGGGAAGTTTTCTGAACCTGTGCTGTGGTATTGGCTATGAATTTTCCAAGCACCTTCTCGAGGCCTAAATTGAATGAAGATACACTGAGTCAACATTTACGTTAAATAAAAAAATATATCTTCTTCTTTTTCTTGTTTTGGCGCCGCAAAAAGCACTTGCCAGTGTCAATATGTTTGTCTTTGTAGTATATTTTATATTATATATATATATAATATAATCCACATCACGAAAAAACAATAACTAAATTATATAACGCAATATGCCACCAATATTACAAAATATGGAGTCAAAGAACCTAAGTTAATGAATTAAAATAAATAACACGACTTGGCAGCTAAAGATACCGTCAAAAATTCCAAAACATATCTTGGCAAAACTTCCAAGTCATACTACTTTTTCTTTAAATAGTATTTCGGTAATATGACACTGTGCATGATGGTAAACCATGGTACAATCCAAAAACAACGGCGACCACCGAGTGATCTGCAATCTGTCATCGATCTTCACTGTTATACCGACCTACAAGCCTCATGACAACTGGACACCATTTGATATCAGATGGTGGTTGCGACTCCGTCGGTTATCAAATCCCTTCCGCCTCGTTGATTACTCGATAAACAGCGGCATTGGCGGGTGTTATATCTGGTGTATGGTGGTCACGATCCAGTCGGAAACAATTATCGTGTTCTACCATCCACTTTCTATTACCCAAATAACGTTTCTCAACTGACGCACCAACATTAAATGGTATAAATG
Organism: Saturnia pavonia; assembly: GCA_947532125.1. NCBI lineage: Eukaryota > Metazoa > Arthropoda > Insecta > Lepidoptera > Saturniidae > Saturnia > Saturnia pavonia. The sequence goes on along the minus strand of OX383907.1, from coordinate 16,394,915 downwards.
AATATTGTAAAAATTGATTTCGAATGTTTGAGATGAGATTAGGTGTTTGTTCGCTGCGTGGGCGATGGGCGTCGGAGGCTGTATTGTGCACCGTGCCACACCGTGACACGGCCAGGTCGAGTATGCTGATAAATTACCGTGAAAAGTGTTTTCTATATCTTTTATAGCGTTCACAATTTTAATCTCGGATGATACGATCGCTGTATGACTGTCATCGGATTAGTTTTTGATAGTCGAATGGTTTTTTTTTGTGGGAAATAGAACAGGTAGCGGTAAGTAGAGCTGTTTGACAGAACGTAGGCCTACTTCATGGGATTTTAGTGTGGGAATCTATGTAGTGGCTTAATGATATAATGATTATTAGGAACATTTAAAGATGAAAGAAAGAAAGAACGTTTATTGAGTGTACATTTGTAGATGTAAAATAAGGACATAATTCCAAACACGTATCTTTGTCTGACTGTCCGTTTAGGTTCTTTTCACGCGAAAATCACTTAAACAATTTACATGTTTTTTATCTAAATTCATAGTTATGCTATCTGGACTGTTTATAGGTTATATTTTTTAAGGTAAAGTAACATACGAAATAAGGAGTGACGTTAATGGTGAATCAATTCGAAAAAAAAGACGCTATTGGGGCGTTTAAATAGCTTACGCTGAGTAAACCATCTGTGATATATCAAATTAATGTTCTACATAATTGTAGATCTTAAAAAGACCTACAAAAAATCTAGGGATAGCATATATCTATCTTCTAAGAATCACTAATATTATTATTTTTGTTTCCGTCTTTTGATCAGGGGCAGCTCGATTCGCGCGTGCGCTCGACCGACGTGGTTCTGTAGAAGACGCGAGCGGAGTTGTGGGCACAACTAATTATATATAATTTATAATATTGCAACGTTACCAAAGCAATGCTGCAATCAACATCGAAAAGGACCCCAGCCCAGCATGTGCTAATACTAATAGCCTTAGATTACACATGTAATAACTGTATCATGTAGGACTTGGTTTACGATGACCACACAAACATGAGAACTTCATTAGGTTTATTAGACAAAATTCGTTTTCACACGATCCAGTCCCATCCTACGACGTTGCTGTTACTATTTCGTCTTTTGCTTTTCAGGCTGAAACACTGTACTGTAGGACTGGTTTAAGTATCTGAAACATTATTCGCTATACTTACACACACACTTACTTATACTTACACGTTACACTTCCCTTACTTGTTTAGTATTTATTTATTTTTGTTCAAAATTTTACTATAGATCTCATCTGATGTTAAGTGGTAATTTAGCCAAAAACGGGTAACACGGCAAACATAAAAGCCAGCTGGTTCGTAACTGCGACTGTAGAAACACACCGGGTTGACGATGCAGTACCGGTCTTAATACCCTTTACAAATTTTAAACTGCACGCCACTTAAGGGCAGCATTTTTTAGGTTTTAAAATATAATAGCGATTGATATATAAAATGTTTCATCATAACCAAGATCATTTTAATTAAGTAATTTTAAAAATCGAAGAAGCTAACACAATGTTATAAAACAATACAGTAGACATTGATGTTCCAAAACCTAGCGCCCTTTGGCGCTGACGAAGCTTGCTCTTCTCACTTAAGCCCGGCGATTCTGGCTGAAATGCACTAATATCATACAAAGTTACATAGATTCTTACTTTTGCTTGAGACTGCGACTTCTTATGTGGTTTCGATTTTCGTATTCGTTTATCCGTGCAATGGCTGTCCCATTGCCGAGCATGTGTTATTCAAAACATTCGCATGTAAAAACAGGTGGGTAATATAAACAAATCATCAATGAACTCTCAAAAATTTACAACCCGCACTACGAACTGTGAACCGTTGATCTCATAAACGAAGCGCTATAAGTAATAAAATCGTAAAAAAAAATCCTCATACGGGCCTAATCTGTGACCTGTCATTAGCGAACCGATGGATATACAATCGCCATAACGCGTCCCGAGGCGCACCTTAATGACAAATTAAAAAATGTAGCCGTTTAAACCATAAACATCATCTTTTCAACTTTAATACATCGAGTTAAGAGATATATTGATGATTTGTTATGGGGCTAGTGAAACCGACTGGTGCACTCGCCACCCAGGGAGTACACAGTGTCTATAAATGTGTACGATTTATAATGTTCGTAAGTTGAAAATGAAAAGTTTGTCTTGTTATATGAACCTGACAAGATAATGGACTATGAGACATATAAGTATTAAGGAATATTGCAAATTGGATTTATGAAATTAATATCACTGCAATTGCGACTTGCGCTGGCTTAAAGTGGAATTACATCCGTTGCCCGAGTGAAGCCAAATAACTCAAATTTACGCGTTTTTTCTTTATTGTTTTTTATTATTGGCTTTTTATGTATATAAAATTCATGATATCTGACTTTCAAATAATATAATTCTCCTGAAATAGATGGATCCCTGGAGGTGTCAAAATTTGATTGAATAAAAAGGCACGTTTATATATATTTGTTCAACGATACAAAGAATAAATATTATTTTATTCTATTTTTTGCAATAATTGAAGTACAATATAGGTCTTCAAGTAATCTTTATTATTAATTATTATAAACAGGTAAAGTTTGTAGGAGGTAATTAATCTATGGAACTACTGATCCGATTCTAAAAAGTTTTTTTACTAACAGACAGCTTTTGTTCTTTTAAATTTATAGTGTAATTAATGCGAGTGAAGTCGCTGGTGGTTGCTAGTACAAAAATAAAAAAGAGAAAAATATCATAAGCAGTGTTGCCAGTCTGAGAAAAAACAAATTATACAGAGTTGAGGCCGTTTGCCAGATTCATGTTAGATTTGCAAGACCGAGATTATAGTACAGTGGCAGCGCCTTGAAACATATCTGTCCATAGTTGGACTAACACGGGGTAAAGATAGAAAATAGATGTCGAAAAAGCTTCCAAAATCAAAAACATTTTATCAAATTTAGGCTCTAGGTACCTATGAATGTCAAGATACTACTACCGGTTCGGAAAACATCCCAGCCATTAAGAAGAACCGGCAAGAAACTCGATCGTAATAACAACATTTTTTTTTATTTACTTTACAGTATTTTATAGTTTCCAGTTATTATCATTTTCAATGAATGTACAGAGTGGGATTCACTTCCAGACATCACGGTCATTCATGTAATGATCCAGCCTATAATATCCGTTGGATAATAAAACTTGCTTAACATGATTCTTACTTATTGTCCGGAAAATTGGTATTTTTTTAGGAATTTTATGATAAAACCTAATAAAATTACCTAAAAAACATTTATTAGTCTTACTAAGTCTAAAAGATGGAATGACTATTTAATATTTATTTCTAGTATTGAAATTGTGCCTATCATTTACAAGTTCAAAATTATCGTTTTTTCCAAATATACATAAAATTATCCAAGATGTATTTATTGGGAGAAAAAAGTTAAAATACTAAAACCTTGAAACCTGTTCCTCTGTGATTCCCGAGGTCCCATGACATAAATCGCTCGAACTGCCCGTTTTTGTACCACAAATATAGTGTCTACCTTAGCTGCTGAATCCCACAGTAAAATACCATAGGATATTAAACTGTGGGAGTAAGCGAAGTAGACTATCCTAGCAGTGGCAATATCTGTTAACTGGCGAATCTTACGCACTGCAAACGCAGTGAAGCCTGTTCCCGAGGGAAAGCACGAGTAAAGCCTATGCGTAAGCAAAGGCTTAAAAGCCATTTCAAATGCAAACAAATCTGTATTTTCTCCTTGTATGTTCTGCACTGTGGCTGATGGTAAGCATATTACGATCCACAAACAATGGAGACTACCGAGAGATCGGCTATCCTTCGCCTGTCGTTGTTATCATGCCAGTCTGCAGGTCTCTCGGCAGCTGGATATACGATGGCTAATCCAAGTCGGGTAGAAACCACACCGCTGGTCACTAGGTTGATTTCTAAGCGTGGACGTTTCGAAATTGTTTTACTGTGACGGGCTTTTTATTACATCATGTTCGAGATTTGGTGGTGTAAGTCGGCTCAAAGCTTTATTTCTTTATGACTGTAAACATAAAATGAGTAGGCTACGCTTTGCACTCGGGCACTGGCCTCGACACATCTGCACGTGCCACTATCACATTATTTCAAACGTGTACTCTATAAAATGAGGTAAGTTAATGTCTATTAATCATTTTATATCACTGGACGAGGGTTTTTTGATAACTACCCACTGATTTACGAGTGTTTTACGGGCCCGGACGTCGCATCGCGCCGCGTAATGGACACTAAATATGAACAGATTGCGCTATGTCTCATCTCTTACAAAGTAACTTAATTCTTTATTATCTTATGTACATACTATCTTATTTTCAGATTTGATTAGTGATTTACAGACGATTTATTGCGTTTATATATTCACCCAATATTCTACTTTACGTTCTTAGCTTATTTATTTTTTCTTCGAATGAATATAAATTTAGTATTACGTAATATATAGGTACTTAGGAATTTTAATAACAGATACATATTGTGAGTGCTGTGTGATCAAAGGACTCTTCTGAAAAGATTCTTCCTTCCAGAATGTGTTAGTTATATTTTGAAGCAATGATTGCTCAGTGGTAGCGTGTATGTACACCACGTCGATCGACGTGAGCTCGAATACCTCTGACGAGCCTGAGCTTTCGGTGAAAGAAAACATCGTGATTTAGCTATGGCATGGTGGTAGGGCTTTTTCTAATGCCCGCCTGGCTAGCTACCACCCTCAAATTGAAAATCTATTGTCAACCACTAAAAGGTGTTCCACGCGTGTAGCGATGTCATACACGCTACCACTGAGCAATTATTGCTTCAATTGACTTAAGTAACAGAATTAGGTTATATAATAAGATCCTTAAGCATAATCCTTTTGCCGGAAAATAAGTTCAAGTACAATGTCAAGCAGGTTTTACTGTCATTACGTTAATTATAGTGATGTATAGAAATGACTCTTTAATAATAACTCTGACTAAAATAATGCAGTTATTCACTAGAAAGTTTGTTTATAAGATTAAAAAAAGTTCTTGAAGAGTTCCTTGCTTTTTACCGTTCATGCGTGCCTTCTTAGAGCCTAGACTGCGTAAGCAATTATTAATTTTTATTTTGAGTATATTATCAGAATAGATAATACTGCCTCATGTGCGTAATTTATTAGACTAGCAAGATTTTTTTTAAATTTAGTAACATACCTAAAGTAACACATAAGTAATTGAGAACCATCATGTTGTCTTACCACGATGTTTGGCTTCAATGTAAGTTCGGACCCTTTCGAAGCCAAGTTTTCATGTAACGATAGCAACAACAAGCTTACATTTAAATAATTTATGACAATAATTATTAAAAATAATTTTTAAAAATTACATATTGCCTCACCACAATGTATATTAAGTACAAAAACGTATTCCCATAGTGATATAAAATATTACAAAGTTATATCTTATATTTGCATATCATCGGCAATTAGTGGACCTCCCATTGGTTTATGGTTTAGATGCCATGTTTTTATGATATTTAATATGTATATAGGCGATTTGGTCGCGTGTCCGTCCGTACGGCCGGTCCGTGCCGCTAATGAGAAACGGATTTATTCATGTTATGTATAATCTACTGATTCGTGAATTGGTTTTTTAACGAGTTTTCTAGGAATTGTTGTTGTTAATGTGTTGTATGTTTAAATAGTTGGAAATGTACCATCTTTACGCTTTCGTCTCTCTTAATGAAAGAGCAGACGTATTCATATATTTTTCCTATTCAGCCTTTTCTTTTTATATTAATGTTCATACAAAATATTTTAATGTATTTTTGAAGATTTCTTTCTTCTTAATATTTTTTTTATGCTCAGTAAAATTATATTTCAATTTATGATTATTAAGGAAAATCCAAGTACAATTGCATCTTACAAGAGATGATAATCATTTGACAGTCACTGTCGTAATACCGACCTGAAAAGTAATAGCGGAAAAAACCTAGTCGTTATTGTTAGCTTTATAACACACTGGTAGATTCCATAAAGTCACACATCGAGTCAAGCAAGAGTATCATGGTCACCATCCAATAAGGACCTAGTATCCTACCAACACGTCATCGGTGTTTCCTCGTGTATTGTTCAAGTATACAATATGCATGTAAACTTGTGTTTTTCTTCATGTTATTGTTCTATTATGTTATTATACTCGTATGATTTTGTATGGATTTGAAAGAAAATAATCAGGAGACCAATTAAATCACAATTTTGTAGCACATAATATCAAATATAGATAGGCCTTGAATGTACCAAACTGTATCAAACGAATATACTAAATCAATAGTCGTTAAGAAATAGATTTTGTCACCTTTCTTTTCATCAAAAACACTGGCGCGTATTCGAACTCATGGGACGTGGGAATATTAGCATGATACTGTTTTTATATATTATAAAAATATAAAATATAAACATGAAGATAATAATAGGGACAAGAGTAATTAAAATTAACCTTGATATTTTAATGATTGCAAATACATAATAATTTTCATACAACAACAGTGTTGTATAAAATGTTTTACGACGGTTATATAGTCTGTGATCCACAACGGTAATAATGGGACCGATTGAGTGTGATTATCGAGTTTTCCTTGACCCGCTTGGAATGATTCGTACGACTGCTATATTATTTCCACATTATTTTCCGATGTACGTAGTGAGTTTACGTGTAAAAGACATCAACGCGCTCTGTTTTTCTATTTTTGAGCTCATTTTGTTTAAGTAGGTAATAATCTATTTTATATGTAAAAAATTATAAGAGGTGAATAAATAGCATATGCGTGTTGGCATGATGGTAAAAATTGTTTTCGAGTATTACCGTTGTTTTTGACAATTTTTTTGTTCTAGTGGGTAACTTGATTCAAAGAGATTCAAATAGCATTCAGCCTATATAAAGAATGTTGTCGTTTTTAGTAGTGTAGTTTTTTTAATAAATAAACTATATAATTTGCTTAATTATAAAAAAAAAATTCTTAACTGACAACTGCCACTGATTTTAATTTCCTTCCTGCGATGTCAAGATTTTTAAAACATATCGTGAAGAGATATTTGAGTAAACCGGCATGATAGTACATAACAACTGGCGATGTCTTGTAGATCTCTCTGTGGTCACCGTTGTTTTTGAATGGTACTGTGCTTACCATCAATTACAGTGTCGTGACTTTGTCGTGCTACGATAAAAAAAGGCTCTTTGTAGTATTCAAATCTATATCGATCGTTGCAGATTCCGTAAACGCTACTACTAAGCCATCATCGCTTCCTTCTCATATATGTAGTTGTATATTGCCATTTGTATATTCTTATTTTTTTAAATGAATTTCAACTGTATAATAATATCAATTCAGATTATGTTGCAAATTTTAAATATTAATGAACTTACGTTTTGAAATAATTTATTATACTTGACCCGAACATTCACGATATCTTCGCGATTAAAGTATTAAATTATCTCCCAGTCAATCGAATGACAATTTTATTACGATACTTTGAATATAATAGAGGACGAAACGCCCCGCGTTTTTATATGCCGTATTCATACAAACTATTAGTCAGTGTGATGAACGGTTGATAAACGAGGTGTGCGAGAAGGGTATGGTTCAGCGGTAGGTAATACGACACACGGGCCGTGTTAGCAATCTATCAGTGACTGACCTCAGGACTGCGGACCTGTTTGAAGTTTGTTATAAATAAGCATGAGCTGCAGAGATCACTTAATATCAGGTGGACCATGTCTTTTTGATAATTAATTAAAAAAAAGGAAAAAATATATACATATAATAATAATTTGTATAAAGTTTTCTTTTTATTAAATAAAATTAATTTAGGCTTTGTTAGATCTTAAAATAATTACTGATTACATTTCGACTATTTTCATGGGATCAGATTTAGACAGGGTTATATTCCTTGTCGAAATTAAAAAAAAAACGGGTTTTATAAATCTAGCAGCGCCTTTAGTGGAAATGTGATGGAATTTAAATAGTTAGTGAATACAAAAAACAAAATATTTGATTGTGTTCATAAACAATCAAAACATATATATGACCCCCTGTTCGTTTGTCGTTTATGTAACAGCGTAATATAATGAATGATAATTCATTATACACTACATTATTCATTATATACAATTAACTAACAGATTCTACAGTTTTCCTTTCTTGTGAAAGGAATGTGTTTACCGTATCCTGTAGGCACTTGCAATATCAAAAGCATCACATGCGCGTTGCCGACACTTAAAAAACTTGTTCACATCCTTTTTGCAAAACTCCCATATTTTTGTCCCTTGGAAAAACGTTTGTGGGAGGAAATTCCTCTGAAACTGGACTGTTCGCGACCTTTTAGATAGTTGCAAGGTGTGAGGATTACTGGTGGAACAGTGTGATGGTGGAATATAGCCGTTGACATCATTTTGACCAATTCCTCAGAACACAAACGGTAGGACACATTCTAATGATATTGTTGTTATAGGTGGTAGGGAATTATCTAGTAATTGTCTTTATAATCTAGTAGAAAATCTGTCTGCAAGCAACTATCGGGATGTCCTGGCAACTGCAGTTGGGAGTTGAGAGTCTTCGTTCTAGGATAAGCGTATTATTATAATGATCACCATCTTCAGCTGTATCAGCACTAATCCTTTATTTTTTACATTCTGAAAACAAAGGCGACCACAGAGAGATCAAGCAATCTAAATTCGATCGTCGTTGTCATGCCTGTAACTCTCTCATCAGTTGGATATACACTGGCTCGTATCGAAACGCGACGAACCCAAAAGAGAGTCACTGTGACGGGTTTATTGCCATGTGCAATGTGCATGGTGGTCGCCATCCAGTCGATCACAGATCCCTACCACTCGGCTTGGTAACTAATCGTATCTCTATGGAGGTATTTCATCTGGTTTATTATAATTACCGATTGATTTTTTGTCGCACTAAAATAAACATAAGTGTGAAAACTCCTTTACAATTCTTCGACTATTACTAGAACCTGGGTCCGTTCGTTTTTATTAACCAATTAGAATTGACGCCCACGCGTTCATTCATTTGCATAACATTACTATTATACAGGTTTTTATTCGAGCGTATCATAATTATATACTTATATACATTTAAAATTTAGTATATATGTATCCCGCGGTGTTAATGGTTCGAAATGATTTTAGATGATGTATTGTGTAGGTAAATGTGATCATCGATGATGTCTTTCATATAAAAATCAACGTGGGAACTAATTAACATATGTGAAGTACGGTTATTTATTTTATTTTTAAAATTATGCCAAAACAAATATATTTAGAATATCGTGAAAATATTACCTAATTTAATAGGAAATTTTTCAAATACCGACGGGTTTCCTGGCACTGTGGCAACTCCTATCGTTGAGCAGGGAGCTTGCGGGTTTTATTCATGAGCGGAACTGACTAAACTGAAGAAATTACATTTCTGGAATTGAATGGTAAAGACTCATCTATATTTTCTTTTATACAAACAAGGTAGCAAACAAGCATACGATCCGCCTGATGGTAAGCGCTTACCGTAGCCTATGGACGTATGTAAAACTAGCGTGTTGTCGACCTTGAACCCCCTACCCCAAGGAGCTCTGGAAACCCTACTCACCGCAGAAACGTAACACAAGATTATTTGGCTGCGATCGTCTGTGGAGGGTGGAGGTATTCCACTAGTCGTGCTGCCTCAAGTAAGGATATATTTCCAAACAGATTTCTGTGTGCTACGTCTACTACGTTTCTTACCTTGTATATGTATTAACTATTTGGTTGCCATGCTATGCTATGCCAAGCTGTGCTAGTTTGGTATCTAATTACTATGTGTGAGATTATCCGTAGTTATTCTTATTTTTAATAATAAGACATTCGGTTGATCACCCATGTATTGGTTGGATTGTACACGAGTATCGTGTGGATGAAAATGATAAAAAATATAATATAGGATAAACGTAGGTCATTTGTGTTTTAGTGACATGGATCAAATTGTAAAAAGCACTGGCCGTAAAAATATAAAAAAGCACGCGGAACCGGTTTGGATGCGTAAAGGGCGTGATCAATTGGAAGGAAACGAATTAGGTTTACACGGTTAGGACAAGCGGCGTTTCATTCTATCTGCCTTAATCACTAGGGATATGGTGTAATTAAACATAAATTAATATGAAGATAGTAAAATTAGCTTAATTCTATAGAACTTCTATATCTACACATATTATAAAACTCAACGTCTCTCTGTCTGTCTGTCTCTTTATGTTCTTTTCATGCGAAAACCACTTATTCGATTTACATGTTTTTTATTTTAATTCATAGTTATGTTATCTGGCCAGGTTCTAGGGTATATTTTGTAAGATAGAGTAACATACGAAATAGGTAGTTACGCTAATGGTGAATCAATGTGGAAAAAAGACGCATTGAGGGCGCTTAAATGGCTTATGCTGAGTAAACCATACGAGAAATATCAAATTAATGTTCCATATAATTATAGATCTTAAAAAGAACTGCAAAAAGTCAGGGATAGCATATACCTATATTCTAAGGATCAGCCACAATAAGCATTTCTTTTTCAGTCTTGTAAGCGGGTTCAGCTCGATTCGCACGTGCGTTCGACCGCCGGCATTTTGTAGTCCAAGCGAGCGGAGCCGCGGGCACCTCTAGTTAACATATATACCTTTCCACTTAAAACCAATTATTTTTCCGAGCTTTTACAGCTGAACAGCCTCTTGCTATTTTTGGTATTTATGTTAACATCATGATGATTTTTATTGAGCTTATAAAACATAATTATATACTTTACTTTCTTCGCCCTCCAAAATTATTAGTTTGAGTCCAAACCAGTTGATTATAATTATTATGAAAATATTTTTTAAACAATTTATGAATGATTTCTTTTACGGTAACTTTCTATGATTATATATTTTTAATTATTGTTTAGTTACTGTCTATGGTCATTTATCAAATGAAAGCTTTATTATAAATTCGAAAAAATTGGAGTATTAGTAATGTTGGAATAAAATTGTGAATTGGATAAAATCTGTCTCTGTCAGCTTAATCGCTATGCATTATTGAACGAAATTGCAGAGATCGATCTCAACATTATAATAATGAATTAAAATTCATATAAATTTCCCGATTCGATAGAAGTCAAAGTTCAGAATTTCAACTGGCAGTTTGGTGAATTCGAGGTCATCGCTATTGGGTTGCCGCGTTAATATTCATAATTTCTACGTTAAAACATTATATGAACATGATTTCTTTAAGGTTCTATATCTATCTGTAAATTATTTTTATAATGTGTTATTGTATTTGTTTTCTAAATTTTACACATCCTGCTCTGACCGACATGTCAAGTCTTATGAACTCGCCTTTTTTTAAATTAAACCTGAAAAGACATATAAGCAAACCATCATAATACTGATGAGTGTATAAATATCCTCGGTTCTTAACTATCGGTGTACTTACAAATAGTATTGTTCTTAAGGGCAAATACGGACTGCTTTTACCCCATACGTACTCCTTAGATTTATCCCTAGATAATGACTTTAAAGCAAATATTTTTGTGCAACTTATTCAATATCTATCAATGCCATTTTCTTATGTTTTGAATTAATTATTATAAAAAATAGGAGCCTTCTGAAATTACTAAAATTGGCAAGTTTTTTTTTGTAATAGTTCGCCACATTTACTGTACTGTTCCTGATGGTAAGCACAGTACAATCCAAACACAACGGCGACCACCGAGAGATCAAAATCCATCGGCGGTCGCCACTGTCATACCGGCAAAGTGCATGACATGACTAATGTGTGAAATTAACAAGTTTGACTAATATCAGAAATATATAGGAATAGCCAAAGTACTTCTTATATTATTTTTAAAATAAATTGTAAATTAAATTGATCCAGTTCAGGAGGAAACAGGGACTACGAAATTACGATTTCGTTTATTTTAGCTGCAGTTGTCTCACACGCATTCTATTCGATAGTTCGGGGGAATAGCGTAGCGTGTATGATTTATAGCCCATTGTTTGTTGACAGTTGCAGCGATAAGGCTTTCTATGTGTATGTCGTCGAACCTACGACTACACTACACTACACTATGATAATTACACGATATTTGGGGCATATTCCAGACGATTATTGAGCTTTCGGGAATGTCGATTCTTTTTCTATTTCTTTATTACTCAGACCGTAAAATATCAGTATCCTGAAGTTACAGAAATAACCATATATCAGAATTTCACTAAACTTCATATATGTTATATTAGAAATTCGGAAGATTAATCATATTTTTGTTTTTTTTTCAATCCTCTCATTGTATTATTATAAACTAGCTAATAATATAACAGCTGTCATGTTAGTAAAACAGATTGTTAATAGATGGATGGTGACTTGAGTATATTTTCATTAGTATCAATAATTGGGTTTCTTAAAAAAAAGTTTTTTTTTTAAATGAAAGCATAATAATTTTAAACTGTTCTTCATCACTAGCAGGGAATAAAACCTTTAAAATAATGTTTGAATAATTAATTTTGATGAAGAAATAATGGCGATATTTTTTATCGTAGCAAGGCAAAGTGACTGTACTAATGGTGAGCAAACTGCAATCCAATAACATTGGGATGTCATTGTTCCTGACAAAAGCTGGAGGATCAAGAAGGCGATGGAGAAATCGGTTTTGTACTCTTTGTAGCTTAATAAAGTTGTTTTTATAAATATGTACGAACGCGGCGCAACTATATGTTAAAAACGGACGGATACACATCTTGTACAGTGTAAGCTTATGTCTTAGGGACATTTTGCTTACCGATTACAATCCATCGTCAGTAGTCGCTGTTATGCCGGCCTGCTCAAATGAGTCCAAGTAATGTTTGAAGGATTCCATGTTGTATAATGGAGAGAACACACTGTTTCACACATCTCCATAGATATATACAAGATAAGACGTATCAAATTTCTTATATCATTTCTTAAATATGGCATTGCCAGGGAAAAATACCTTTGAAAAATAATATATATGATTCAGATATCTACGACCATCAGAAGATTTGTAGCTAGATATACCAAAATATATGATTTTTTTTTTATAATTCACAATACAATACTTTGGGTTGTGCTGCCTACTTCTATGAGGTGCGCATAATCTTTGTATGTAAGTAAAATATTACATAGGACTTAACATATCATATAACCTGGCAACACCTTACTAGCTATCAATACAGTAATGGTCGCATGAAATTGTTGTTACTTTTTTAATTGTAAAACAAGATAGTCCGGTACGGCTTAAGATCCGAAGGGAAATCCGAAATTGTCACTTTAAATAATCGTGTTCATTAGTAAACGTTTAAAGCACGCATTAGGGTCGCTCAGCGCAGGCGCCCGACACGATTACTATCTCACAAACGTACAAACATACCGCTATCTCTTTCCATAACAGTCGTGGCGTCAGGTTAGAGTAAGACAGAGAATCATACTGAGGAATAGAGGTGAGACTGATTGTATCGAATACTGGATGTGCACTAATTAAGGACTCGACTTAGGTCTATAAATCTAAGATACTTTTAGTACAGTACAATTGGGAGTCACTAGAGTGCGCTACTTAATGCTATTTGATGTGTAAAATAAATTTAAATATTACTTACTTCCATTAATAAAGTTTTTGTATTTATTTAGTGTAGTCCAAGTGTCTAATATTAAATTTGGATGAAGATAAATAATAAAACACATACAGTCAAGTGACGGAAGAAATATAAAAATGATACCGACGAAATCGCTTTGATCAAGAAAGTATACTGCATCTACAGTCAACGTGGACCTGGCGTATTTGACATCCATAGTCAATTTCTACTTAATTAATATTCGCTGGAAATAAAGACTTCGGATTCTATAAACGGCATTTTAATTACTCACAGACGTAACAACGTATTAAAATTCATAAAATCTATATTAGTTATCTAATAATTCGGTTATAATTGTTTCAATTAATAATGTCATTATGTCCGTACGCGCGTCGTAAAATAATTTGTGTTATGAGTCGGGAAGCAGGGGTCTTACCGATTATAAGCCGGCAGTTATATAATTAAATTAATTGGTAACTTTTGATAATAATTAATTCTGTCGTTGGTAGTCTTTCGGTTTCGTGATCGGCTGTTAATTTTATCATAATTTTGTTTATAAAACTCATACGTAATTATATTTTCATTGCTCTTTTTATTTTCGTCACAAATTGGATATCAAACGTGTTGGTGGAAGTGTACGTAGTTCCTGCATCTATTGACGTAGAACTGACACTTACAATGCCATTTCGATGTTAGTGAAGGTGAGGAAAATTCGAAAATCTGTTACCAAAACATGTCTGAATATGAAGTTTACTGTTGTGAACTTAGATGTCATATCGTTAATAAATTTATGCGAGATTGTGGTCACAACGGTTGCTCACAACAACAATAAAAAGATAATTTGAAGGTCCTATAAATAAAAACTAATTTTTATACAAACAAATCATTAAAAAATTTCTGTCTATTGCACAATGATTTAATTTTAAAAGTATTAATTGATAAAAATATAAGAATTCCTTTAACAATCTTTGTTGGTAGGTAGGTAGGTAACAACAGTCGTGTTCGACTGGATCGAGATCACTATACCCCAGGTGTACTTAACATACGTCATAGCTGTATGCTTAGGCGTGTCGTGTTCCCCAGTTGTCGTATATTCAGTAATCAAGTGGGGTGGTAGGGGTCTAAGATATGGATCGTGACTACCATACACATGGTAATAAATGCGTTCCAGTGCGACTCTCTTTTGCTTTCGGGATCAATCAATATGTATACATGTCTCGAGACGCTTACAGGCCGACATAACTGACACGGCCGTCAATGGATTACTGATCTCTTGGTGGTTGCCGTTTTTTGGATTGTATTGTGTTTACCATCACGCACAGTGGCTTTACTTTGCAGTGTTATTGTAAAACATGTATTACCTATAAAGTTTCGAATGAATCACTGCTCCGAACTGCGATTCCAAAGTCTTAAATGAGAATGATTTTAATGAAAAGTTTTTAATTACGCTACCGGAGGATAATTTTAAGCTTAATTTAATTGTCTCATATCATTTTATGTTAAATTGCAATATCATAAGATATTAAAAATTATCTCAACACAATGTAAACAAGACAAACGCTGTCACATCGCTAAAAACACGAGTTATAAGAAACGAGATGAGACCATACTTGTCTGTGGTGCAAGGTTTTCATTAGGGTTCCGAAGTCAACAAAGAACCCTAATAGTTTCGCCATGTCCGTCCTTCTTCTGTCCGACTAGCTTGGAGGTTCTGGTACTAGAAATCTGTAGTTTGGTATAGATATACATATTGATAACGCCGACAAAGTGGAAAAAAAATCTTTAAGAAAAATGTTTTTAGTGAATCTCCCCAACATGTAAATTGGGGATGACTTTTTTCTCGTCTATCGCATGGTATTAGATATCGTTGGATAGGTCCTTCATATATATTGCGGTTGTGTAAAAACCTTTTTTCGATTCAGGGATGCGTTTGGGAAATATTAAGCCTAAAATTGCTAATTTTTTTTGAGTCATGTGTGCAGCAGTGCCCATTAAATGGTTCTTTTTGGATGTGGGACAAAATTTACGGCAGTAGTATATATAACGAAGTTAGAAGGAAAACTATCAGAGGTATTAGGTTTTACAAGTTAACAAGTAATAGTCGACCAACCTATAAAATTTACTTGGAGAAGTAATTAAAAAGGAAAATTTAACACAGATTCCATTGAAAATTACTTAAAGCCCCCTTCTAATCTACATATTGTGACGTGTAACTACGGAACCATACACTGCGCGAGGCCCGACACGCACTTGGCCAGTTTTTCAGGAAATAATAGAATTAAATTATTTTTATTTCGATGAACTCGTCTAATTATTTTATTTGTAATAGTAAAAATGCTGTATAATTACAGCATTTATTAATTTATTTTATTTATTAATTTAATTCATTAATATAAAAATTAAAAGTCGGTTAAATCAAAGTAAGTAAAAAAGTTCAGCGCATAGCAAGATATCTCAAGGCACCGTTACTTCGGATTGTGAACATATTATAATATTTATAATAATAGATATATGAAGCTAATAACGACCAGTGACTTTGCTTTCATTATATGTTGATAATAGTTTATATCAAATGGTGCAGACATAATAATAGCATTTAAAAATTCTCTATCTAATATCCTTGAATTATTTTATAATTAATTACTTAAGATATCTTCTTCAAATTCCTAATTAGCAGACGTCACAGGATGAAATTGTTAATTTAAAATTATTAAATATATATTAACATTATGTAAAATAAACAAAACATTAAAGTTCGAATCTGCTTATCGTTAGTATTACAAAGTATCAATTTAAAAAAGATATATGCCATGAATAACTAAACGAAAACACATTTATTTATTTATGTCGGCAAGTTTTTGTGTCAAATTTTTCTTATTTATAAAAACTTTAACAAAATACAAAGAAAAAAGATATAAAACGATATTTAAGGTGTGATTGGATACATTTAATTACGAAATATACATATTAAATGTAAAATCGGTTATTTTGTTTAACTTCATATATTTATCTAGAAAGTGTGTGAAAACATTGCATTTCAGTAATCTCATGCGATCGCCCACACAGACGATCGCGTGACGGAGCGAACAGAATCAATATATCGATAGCTAAATCGATTCGTATCGCCATCAAGCGAGCTTAGGGAACATTCAGTACGATCCCGATGGATACAGATAAATGCTTTCGATTATATCGTACAATTATCGTATTAATTGTGCCCAGAGTAAATATAGATTTTGTTCTCGGTAAATATATTTCACGGCGTCTTTTTATATATACGTATAAATATACTTTTTTATTGCTGGCAATTTAAACATTTCCACGATGACGAATCGATTCGGCGTGACGGTTAGAATTCGATCCTAATAGAACCGAATAAATATTTAATTATCGGCCTTTATGGTGAATGGTAACGCAACGGTTTGTATAGATTTGTTAATTATTTTAATTTGCACTCCATAACCGATTCCGCGGTCTGGACAACGCGGTGTCGAAAGCTTATTGCGAAATCGTTCTATCGATTTCCTAAACAATCAAAATTAGAACCGATTGTTTTTATGTCGTATCATTTTAACACTAACATTATGAAGATTGTAAAAGTTATTTTACTAAACTGTTTTAGTACAATAAGAGAGCGTGTGAAATTTATTATCTTACATATTATTAGATGGATTATGAAGTAGACAAGCACGAGCCTGCGTTGAAGGCAATCTATGCTAATGATAGTGATCGTCAAGTATAATGTTAGTGATTTGTTGGCTGGTGATTAGGCTTGTCAATATGTCGATAATTTTATGAAGATTAAATCAGAAACATCTTTTTAATATACTTCTAAATCGTCTTTTTTCTAATGAAGTATTATAAAAAATATGTATTTAGAATGCGTGCATCATTATTAGTTTATTGAGAAATAATTCAAAGTTTTCACATAAGATTTTATTTATTTAGTTAGATTTTTAGTTTTTTAGTTATTTTTAGTTAGATCTATAATGTAAAAAAAAAACAACATTAGATATTTTCATAAAAATTGAGGTACCCGAGACAGTAAAAAATATCTTATAATATATAATGTCATAATAATACCGAGAAAAACAAATGCAAGCCTTCATAGTTTCAATTCAGTGTAAGCTGAAATCTGTATGTCTATAAATTTGGTAAAGCTTCATATTATTGAGTGGTTATTTTTAAATTTTTCAAAAAAAATCTATTCATTAATTATAACTAATATATGAGTCGTATAGAATCAAAAGCGGCAAAATTGGTCAGACCGATAATGTGGTAATTCAAGAAAAACTAATAAATTTCAATTGTATCCATGGCGAGTATTTTACTGATAGCTTCACTCGTATTTGTTAGTTTTTCTTGAATTACCACATTAATTGCTTGTCTAACTTTTCCACTTTTGATTCTATACGACTCATTTAATGAACACGTTTTATATCTTATAATGTAAAATAGTCTGAAGATGGGCTATGTGTGGATAGCCATAAGTCATTATATTTAAAATAGATAAGGAAATTATTGCTAACATAGATCAATCAAGCATCATTATAAAATGTAATGGCGATGAAGTTATTACCCCATAATAACGCCTTAAAACATAAAAAACGCCGCGTTTATTAGATCAACTTTAAAGTAATAATACAAAACGATTTATTATTACAATAATTATACATCCATAATCGGGCGTCGATTAATTGGAGTGGTCTCCTAATCGATCACACGGCGCGTGACGAATCGAGTTGTTTGGAATCGATGTTTTTTTTTATCGATTTTCACCGATGTTATGTGTTTTAATGGGTCGATTTAGTTATCGCGTGATCTCGGGGTAAATGAGATTTTTAAATGTTTCTTTTTTTTATGTCGATAAATGAGATGTTCCTTTGAACTTATGTGTATGAGATAGTTTATTTATTACGCTGTCGGTTATTTCTTGAAAGCGATTGTACATTTCCGCTTCGTTTGTACAGTTGTAATAATTATAATCGTTATCGCTTATCGTTTGCAACGATAATAAAATTTATCGTAGTTATATCTTAACGTCTGGCTACCGTTTAATACTTTTTATCTCACTTTATGTTGTTTATGTATTAGCGATGGGTTTCTTGCATGTTTACGTTTATTAGACGTCTGTGGGTGCTAGATTTGACTATAACATTATCGTCTTTATTCAAATCTATATAAATAAATATTTATCAAGTGCGTGTCAGGCTACGCGCAGTGTAGGGTTCCGTAGATGCCCGTTGCAATATGCAGACTTAGGGATCATTCATGTTACACCGGGCCGGAGAATGGCCGGGCGCCAGCCAGGACACGGCCAAACATTTATAGTATACTCTTGTATGAAGACCAGGCCCGGCTTCGGCCCGGTGTAGCATAAATTACTTCATACAAAAATATACTATAAATGTTCGACCGTATCCCGGCCGGTGCCCTGACCGGTGTAACATGAATCATCCTTTAGATAGGGTTCTTTAAGTAATTTTCAACCAGAAACAACCATTTAGCTGGCGGGGGCAATCTTGGCTCTAACAAAAATTAGTACTTTATAGCTTAATATTTCGAAAAACGAATCCCTGGATCGTAAAATGGTTTTCACAAACCCACAATATCTTTGAACGATCTATCCATCGACACGATGGGATAAACGAAAAAAGAGAAATCATTCCCAACTTACGTGTAGTGTAGGAGTCGTACCGTGCTTTAGACTGAGTAAGACTTATAAAAGTTTTTTAGATAAGAGTGTTAGGTTCTTTAATAAGGTCCTATTACTGATTTGCCAGACAATGAGTTCAATGACCATGTCAAGCAGGTTTTACTGTCAAAAGGATATTTTTAGGTGGATCATTATGTGTATGATAGTGATGTCTGGAAGTGACTCCCTCTGTGTACATCCACTAAATTATTGATATGATTATGTGTTAACTGTAAATATTATTTATACAGTTGGAGAAAAAAAAATAAGCACGTTCGAGTTTCTTGCCGTGTCATCTAGATGTCTGGAATGTTTTTCCGAACCGGTAGTAGTTTTTGACGTTCATAAGTTCTTCTTATGCCTAAATTGAAGAAAGCATCTTTTTATTGTCGTTTTCACCTTTGTAGTGTTAAAAAACAGTGTTACTTTGCTTGCCTGCTCCCCAGCTTGAACAAAATTCTGTCTACATTCTTAGAAGATCAACGGCCTGGTAATGTATGGTGCGGGAATCTGTTGGATGCGAGCAGCGCAGGACCAGTCGTTGTAGCGATCTTTAAGACAATTTAAGGTCTATGTCTATGGTCTAAACAGAATAAAGTGCTTTTTTTATATTGATTAAGTTTTTAAAAAGATCTACCATATCTCATCTTCTATTTTTTTCGGTTCCAAGAATTTTCTCAGTATGAAGGTAGATATTAGTAATAAATAAATAGGTTATTAATACCTTGAGGATTTAGATACTTACAACGTGAAATGTGTATTTGTTAGGTATATAGAGTAACAAGTGCATTAGGATTGTTCGAGAGTTGATCACGAGCATGGCATTTCACATACTGTTCCTAATGTGGAGTATAGCGACGATATACATTGGTCTGCTAGAAGTGGCACGTTTAAAACCTCATAAGCACGGATATTTTTCTAATGTGCATTATAAAGCGGTTTAATTTAGTCAAGTGTTCAAACCGATGTATTTTATAACCCGACGTTTGCTTTTTTTTATCCAGACACTCCCGATATTAACGCAACGTTTTTGTAACGTCCATACGTATGGGGATTTCAAGCCTGCTTGACCCTCCAGCCTTCGTTAGGAACATGGACCTGCACAGGGACATGAGGCTTCCCTCGATAGAAGCCTATGTGAAATATCTCACCAGGAGATACTTCGATAGCGCTTCGAATCATCCCAACCCGCTCGTAAAATCCACCGTGAACTACGTCCCAGACAACTCGATCCCCGTTGCCAAACGTTATAAACGCCGTCCGCGAAATCTCTTTGTCGATCCCGATGACGACATCGAGAAAACTAACAATTTCTACGCGTCCGCTCCCGCAACATATGCGTGCTCGCGCCCACGCCCGTGAAACCACCGTTCCCTCCGCAGGGGACGTACGGTTAACTTCGCTCCCGCACACCCGCCACGACCACCCTCCTCTGCGGCAACTCAACCCTAGGTCCGATCCATCGGCATGGAGCCCTTGAGTCAAGCAGCCGTTCGCGCGATACAGTGACTCTACATTCACTAGCTTTCACAGCCATACATGACACTGCATTATACACACATGCACAACACACAGGTACATAGGTTCTGTAAGGGACCTTTTTTTTTCTTTTTTTTGCCTAGTTAGATTAGACAAAAAATTTCAGACCACTAAATACACATACACATGTTCCTTCCCTCCTCCCAGGGGGCAGAAACATGTATATATGTATAGTTAGCTTAGATCGAATGATAAAGATTTAGTCAGATCGCGACTTAATTGCATACGCGCAACAGTCCGAGCCGAGGTTCGGCCACTTTGGCACCCTCGGATGTTGTTGCTTACTTTTCGTGGCTGAGTGCCCTAAGCGCTCGCCCCCAAGCCCGGTAAAGCTGTAAAAGCCGTAAAGGCTCCAGGGCCCCTAAGGCTAACAGTATAGTCAGTTCGAAAAAAAAAAAAAGGGATTTCAAGTAAAGATATTTATGAGTAAATATTTTATTGCCCTTTTCTTGCTTAGTACATTGGCGAACTTAGTGCTATAATAAGGCGTTTTCTTCTAGGTGACTAACGGTATTGTGGAAAAAATATATTTATAATCCGTATACATATTTCGAATAGTAATAAAACAAGCATTCAGAAAGGGACATCATTATCATACTGACCTGAAAATAACGTAGCGGGAACCACTCTGATTGCATTCTTTACTTTGGCATAAAATTAAATTAAACTAAACATATAATTGATACAAGTATAGTCGCATGTCGCATTACAGCTGGCCGTAGAGTAGGGAACTGTGAGACTCGAGGCGTTATTGATAGAATAATTTTATTGAAGTTGACAACGATTCAATTATTTAAATAAATATTGCCTTAGTTTTAAAGTTTTTTTTTAAGTTTCACTTGCATCGTGGTTTTATAAAACTACATTTTTTTTTAAAGAAGCTTGTACAAGTGAACGCATCACTTCTATTTATGCCCGAAATTTAGCTGTATTATAAAACAGGACATTCTGTAAGGGCCTAGAAACGGGATGATCCGTCTCTAGCGATAATTATCACGGCCTTTACCATATATTTGCTAGTAGTTACTATTCTGTGCTAGTAAGCACGAATGTTCTTTTATTCGACAATAATGTGTAGCGCGCGTACATGAAACTGACTTCGCTGCTTAAGATTTTCCGTATTCCTTAGTGGCTGTAAGCACGGGGTTTTCTCCAACGTCTTATATTAAAGCATTCTAATAGATCAAATAGTAAGCAATCTGTAGTTTTTTACAGGAGATTTACTTTGTTCTTTTCCAATGTACGTTTAAAAGCGCTTTCATGGGGTTCTAAATAGTCCCATATCAATCTTCCAAATACCGCTTTCTGTTTCTTCTATCATTTTTATATCCGTGTATAAGGTAAAAGGTTATCAGTTAAACGAGCGCTATTTTTAACCCGTTAGTGGAAACCTCTCATCTAGCGGGCGCCGCGCCGTCACGCGCCTGTAATCATCGATTAACCCTAAACAAGAGTTAGTATCGGTTATTTGTGGAAACTAGTACGTGCAAGCCTAGCCATTATCAGCTATACTAATATTATAAAGGTATAATATTTGTGAGTTCAGAGGTACTGATCCGATTCTAAAAAATGTTTCACAAATAGAAAGCTATATTATACCTGAGTGGTATAGCCTATATTTTATTGTTATATTTATACTTGATATTATAAAGTTAAAGTGATTGTTTGTTTGTTTGAACGCGTTAATCTCGGGAACAACCAATCAGATTTGAAAACCTCGTTTTACATTTTATAGTATATTTATTGGGGAAGATATAACTACAAATTCATGAATATAACTACAAACATACGAATGAATATAACTTCACGCTATGACTCTAAGGAGCGTAGCAGTAAAAATCAAAAAAATCAACATCTATAAAATGGTCATGACGAAGAAAAAAAAATATACATATACTTTTTTACCACCTATGGTGATCGTAATTTGTTTGGTACAATGACCTCTCACTCCACACACTCAACTTGATGATAATCAAATCAACCGGAGTAAATTGCATGTAATATAAACTAAAATTTTACTACAGTAACTAAACCTTTAATAAACTCGAATGGAAATGACTAAACCATGCAACCTTTGTAGATTTTATGTAATGGTTGTCAAAATAATATAAACTAGGCTAATTATTACCAGAAATGTTTAATAAGTTTCAACATTGCCTCCTCCAAAACCATGTGCCAACCACTTAGATCAAAATTCGAACGAGAATTTGAAAAAAGTCACTACTTTAAGTTAAACAAAAAAGCAGCTTAAAAGCTGTTTAAGTCATCATTTGACATAACTCTAAATACCTTTCACATATAAACGAACATTTCAATTTAATTTATAAAAGCGTACGATCAAGATAAAGGTTCTCGGGTCGAAGTAAAAAATAAATAAAATGTCTCCGTAACATAAAACATAACATTTAATTCAATCGGCAATAACATCTAGAATCAATTAATAAATAATAAAACGGTTAAATAACACGGAGACAATAAAACGCGGGGTAACGCCGCATAACGCGAGATTCCGCGGGATCATCCCAATAAATCGCGGCGTAACGAGTGTCCCACTGCGCTGCGATGTCCCTAGGGATGCGACGCTCGCTCTCTGTAAATTATACAGCGTCGTACTAGCTGACTTGTCCGTGTTGTGTATGAATATAGACGACTTTGGAGTCTCACGTTATTTCTCATTTTTTATTGTTTTTAAAAGTTTGGGCTAGAAAATTATGGCCATGGTTATTCATGTCGGCACCCTAAAGAAAAAGAAAGATTTTATTTGTTCATCTTCGGCAAATATACATAATCTATAAGATAGTTATTCTCACTTCTTTTTGAATCTATATTGCTTGAATACTTCCTGATGTCATCGGACAATAGCTGACATATTGATATAGATTTCAAAAGAACATATATTTCATTTATCATTAGCTAATAATTTCTACATTCTACCTTATTGCGGAGACATTCTACCATAATATAGAAGCATCCTTTAACAGTTTTATTACATGTATTCTGACTTTCACGTTAGTGAAGATTTTAGCTACATTTCCAAACAAAATCCGGATATTACGAATATTGTGTAATTTGGAGAATGTTAACTTGTGCTGACCGATTCATTCATATCGTAATAGGGTTTTCAAATAATTTTGGATTTGAATATGGAATTCGTTCTCACCCAGTGCATGTTAACAATTTTTTAAAGCTTACCATGGTCTAATGATGGAACTAGGCTGAAGAGGGATGAGATTCTACATATAACGGCTTATAAGCCTAAAGCGATGAAAACCATTTCGTATGTATATTAATACACTAGCTGAAACTCGATGCGCCAAAAAGAGACAATATGACAGGAGTTTCACTATGTGTGGTGGCAGATATCCAGTAAGGTGTAAGTAGTCTACCGCCTCTCTATGCAATGATAAACAGTAGGATAACATATACCGATGAGGATTGCTCTTATGATATTCGACCTAACTTGAAACATCAGATTTTCGTTGGCTTCGTTTAACAAAAAAGTAGATTGTAAATTTAAAATATGATAACTTATATCTACTCCGCGCGACATCTTGTTCTGTAAGCTAAAATAATTACATTAGTTTGGTAGCAATAACAATAATTTGCCCCGTTAAGAACGGCAGAGGTCGCCCGCGCCGCCGCCGTGCCGCGACGGTGAGGACTGGCCGCGGTCGCCCCACGGGGCGCGTACTGCGTTTCACAGATCACCAGATACGGACGTTGAATTACGCGCTGTATCTCCCGACCGTTTACAAAGTCATTTTTGAATTGGGACAAATGTTCGGATCAACGTGATGATGTTTATAACAATGTTCTTGACAGAATGCATGGTGGTTGGGTATTTTCTGATGCCCGCCTGGTTAGCTACTACCCTCAAGTTAAAAATCTGTCGCCGAGCACCTATAAGGTATTTTCCGGCAGCTGCACTTGAGAGCCAGTTTCCCCACAAGGTTTAACATGTCACCATCTTGGGCCACATCGTCACTTAACATTAGGTGAAATTAAGGCCATAACGCCAAACAAACTAATAAAGGTTAAAAAAAAATTATGAAGTGTTGTATTCGTTTCTTGTTCACTGAAAGATGTTTCAGATTGAAACAGATTCCAATAGTAAATCGTATTATTATGAACTTTATGAACTATTCTGAAATCTGATCATTGCCGACTTAAATGACTGAAAAGCCGATTGGGTCAATATTTAGAGATTCTTTTACGGTATGTAGACACAATGATATAGATTGTTAGGTCATAATTATGCAAGTTTAAGTTATATTTTACTGATTATTGCTTATCGTCTACAGTGTTAAACTCCCGCAAAAATAATAAACAAATTCCACAGTTTAAACGATTCACAGATCCTATGCGTGTCATTCAAAAAGTCGGAATTTCATAGTAAAAAAAATACTCGAAATAATGTTGTCTCTTTTCTTTAATATGAACAAAATACCTCATAAATTTTCATATTAATTTTAATATGTTTTTTTTTTCGAGCGTATTTAAACGTTCAGTTAAGATTTATGAATACTGGAAATGACACTGTTATGACACTTTGTTATTTAGTTCGTGTAATGCTGTAATGCAGAAAAAAATAGATGAATCTATGCGAGTTGTGCATCTATGTGCCCACCATCTTTACCGCGATTTGTGCTGGAAACTGCTGTTTTAACATATAAGTAATATAATTCAAAATGATAATTATTGTATTTTTAAAATACATTAGACAAGATTTTAACGAGCTGTGTATTTAATTGTTGTCATACACTAAAATAAAATACAAAATCCGTCAAATTCTACTCATAATTCTTTTATATATTTAATCAACATTTTTAACCTAATTCGAGCTCCCCGCTATGATAATGTATGGGCATAATGACAGCATGTCTTTGCTTAAAAAATGAACCGAAGCCATATTAGATCTGTGGTATTCAAAGCGCGCGCGTTCTTTACCTATTCAAATTGACATCTTACGTGATGTCAGTTTTGTTAATACGGTATATTTATTAAATAAAAAATATTAAATATCCCGTAATTATCGTGACTCGGTCTGTGTATATTTTTTTGTATTGAATTGGTATTTATTTAAATGATGTATTATAGAAAGTGTCTTGAAACACGTGGGAGGAAGATGCTAACCAAGCTAGTTTTGAAGTAGTTAAATTCTAGAATGAGTTTATCTTTTAGGTGAAGGAGAGCATCGTCATGAAATTATAACATGGTGGTAGGGCGTGTTTTAAATACTTGTCTAGCTAGCTATCAACCTTGAGTTGAAATCTGTCGCCCAGGTACTCAGGTATGTTCCGGCAGTTGCTTAGGCTTAGCGTGTTATCATCATCGGCCATACTGTCACTTAACATTAAAAATTATTAAAAAAACTACAAAGTGACATACAATGGAAAATCGTTTCATTACAATATTTACCTTCATAGAATACTCAGGTTTATCGTAGGATTGGAACCTACGTTTGTTGATGTGATATGCGAGCGGACTACCTCTAAGCCTTACATATTAAATTTTACACAAAGTTTATGTCTTGTTTTGTAATAGCAGATAATCGTCATAGAGACGGTCCGCCCTCGTTGCGATGACAATTTACGACAACATTACCATCACGACACGAAAGTAATCGGCGGTGGCCGTCGCCGAGGCTGGAGGCACGACGTACTTGATTTGTGACTCGTTACTATCCTGTTTTATGGAAATCTTACATGATTTTACATCGATATTGCAAGGTTGTGTTTGGGTTTGATGCATATCGAAGTGTTACAATAGATGTCAGACGTGATCACTTCAATGCTTGACTATCAGATAAGTGATGATATAGTTCTTTTTGTTATAGTTTACGGCAAAGTGATGGCATTCAGCAGCTAGTTGTTCCCGAAATGCGATAAACCAAAAAAGCGTCACTGTCACTGGTATGTTACCATGTGCATGATGGCTGTGACCTAGTAAGGTACAGATACACTACCACCCCACAAATAAAATTATAAATCTTACCACAGCTCATTTCTATGTCAATTAAAATGATATTCGAACTGTTGTGAGAGTTTTTCTCAACGACACCTACTTCCTACACTCCCTACTTATATCTTGCTTATGAATATCATTCGCTTTCTGCCAAAGGTCCGATAAAAATATTAAAAATAAGTAAACATAGTTTACGCCATCTTGAAACTATACTTGATGTGTTTTTCTGTAATCCAATGACTCAGGAAAAAAATTCAACAAATAGCTATAACATATTACGATATTGTTACGGAAAGACAATAAGTTAGGAATTACAATATTGTAAGAGAAAAAATTGGAAATCTTAAGAATCGTCCAGAATGTACCCTAAATATCGTGTATTTATCTTAGTGTAGTCGTATGTCGTGTAGTCGTAGGTTCGACAACGCACACATAGAAAGCCTTATCGCTACAACAGACAACAAACAATGGATTATAAATCAAACGTTCCTCTCGATTTAAAAGCGATGACGTAAGTTGTTTACAACATGTTAAGAGTTCAGGGACCTTCTAGAGATTTCGGGATCGAATCATTTGGATATATAAGCGAGCCGTATCGCGAGTCACGGCAGTTATAAATTTGAAAGCGAAGTGGCAACAATAAGGGAAATAAAAGAAGAACTACAAGAAGAATATACAGGCTTATTCTGTGAGTACATACAGGTTGATTATACGAGTACATTCGGTAAGCGATTCATGAGTATGTTTTGTTTTAATTTGTATTTCTTTGAGTACGAATACACTACGACATTTTACTACCCACTGGCGTAACAGTTTGCTTGTACGAGTATTAAACATTTTAAATAGTATAATTATATTTGAATTAAACAGCGTAATAGAATTAAAACTAATTAAGAGTAATTTGCGAAGACGTTAAGAAAAACAAAGAGTCATTAAAATATATAAGCAGCACTGAAAGGACACCAGCATATCATGTGCAACAGCGTTGGCTTACAGCTGGACCTCCACCAATATTGAGTAGTCGTCATACAGAAAAACCTGTAACAGTACAAATTAATATTTTAGTGACCTTTGAAAAAGTACTTGAAATCGGTGAGGTATAAGTGTGTATGTAATAAGTTTTTTTAAATATTAGGTCCTTACACATATGAAATTGGTGTTTTGTTGTACTGGCCACCTAGATCTCAAATATCTGGCGTTAGGTTAGAAATTCTAAATTCAAATTTAGGCTTGTGTAATTTGTGTTTTTAATTTAGTGATTCATTTGTTTTAGCACTATTTGATTTTTCTTTTCACCAGATGGAAAACTTAAAATATCGCGTTTGTTACGAATATGAGTTCCACCTTGGCATCAGCTCTGCAGAAACAGCTCGAAGGATTAATGATATATATGTGGAAGCTACTGTAAAAGAAAGCACGGTGCGTTTTTGGTTCCAACGTTTTCGTTCTGAAAATTTTGACCTACGAAACAAAGCCCGTGGACGGCCGGAGACCCTAGTTGATAATGAAGAATTAAAGATGATCGTGGACTGGATATACACCGACTGATCCCTAAACGTGACACGCCTAAGCATGTCACTATTGCGATTGTTACACCGTGTATGTTGTGGTCACGACTCCAGTCGGACAGAATTGTCGTAGGACTCGTCATACAGATATCGTCAATATGGATGATAAAAAAAAACTGTTTACTTGCAAATTAGAATTAAATGATAAATGGTTGAACACAGAAAATAAATATTAAATATAATTTATTCACACAAAAAACGAAAATCTAAACTAAATCGACAATAATTATCGATCGTTATGCAGATCAGATTGCATCGTGCTAATAACGATTCGTCTCGATTTAATTGTGCGAAATGTGTGCTGTAACTAACGGTTAGTTTGGACGGGAAGGGAACGTTATGTGAATTTCTTGTTTGATACGTAACCTATGGTGTTGCTATGTATAAAACTTAAAAATAATATTAAAAAAGAGACGTAAAAAAAAACGTTTTTGAAAATAACTAAAATGCATTGAGCAAAAATTCCATATTTTAAGGAAATATTAGTGATATTTAGTGTTGGACATTTGGAGTGGCTAGGTAATTAAACAACAAAAAAACGAAGACTAGCCAAATTTTTTTTGTTTTATGGTAATCTCTATCTCGACACGAACGAAAGTTCTCGATGCCATATCTTTTCTGTACAGGGAAACTGTGGAACCATTTTCCGGCCGGTGTGTTGTTCGCTCCTTCTTATGACATCGGGTTCTTAAATCGTAACGTGAAGAGATGCTTATGCAGGTCGGCATGACAGCGGCAACTGCCGATAGATTGCCGATTTATCGATATTTAGACCGTACTGTGCCTACAATCAATTTGCCGAGCTACTATAAAAAACTGACTATGATAGCTTGTTTAAATATTAGTAATAATTATTTATTACCCGGTATTTAATTCCAGTTGGGAAAAGACAAGTAAGAATATCCATATTATAATTAAATTAAAAAAATAGTAATGGATTACTAATGAATTTTAGATAAAAGAAAAAATGTGATAAAATCTTTTTTTGACTAGTTGCTCAATTAGCATACCAACATAAAAGTTTAAAATAAAACGCTAAGCACGCGTTAGTGTATTCGAAAACTGATACAAAGCTATTTTGTCAATATATATTCGGTCACATAAAGTATAATAATAAATATCTAGGAAATTCAGATGTTGCGTGACATTAAAGTGATCTGGCAACTCTTTAAGCGTTTCTAATATGATGACTTAATGGATTTTCGAAATATCGTGCGATATTGGTATTTCTTTCCAGCTTTATTGCTTATTCCACTACTCGGTGTGTTTCATAATTTTTGGTTTCTTTATTCCAGTTTACCAAAATGCTACGCTTCTGAACATACGTTTTTACATATAAAGATTAACGGCGACCATCGATGGTCACTGTCCTGCTGTTTGTAATACTACGGGTAAAGCTCGCTGGCTGGATATACCCCTGCTCATTCTGAAATGTGGCAGTATAAACATTTATTTAACTATACTCGTTTATAAATCTCTCGCTACTGGGAAAAATAAACTAATCGTGGAAAGACACCGGTTTAATTACCTTGCCAGTCCATGAAGTATTGATTATTTTAAAGGCCGAAATATCTAACTCTGTCCTTTCCTATTACGTGTCAATACTAAGAGAATATTTTTGAAGCGTCCAGGTTTCTTTACTAAATTTATTTAATTACATCTTCCGTCAGAGTTGATATTTAAATTCAAAAAAATAAAACTAATTCAGTTTCATAAAACTTTTCGGTACCTGCAGAGCCTCGATCATGCGATCATCGAATCGATATTCCATTGGTCTTGACCATTCAGTCATACCGTGGCAGTAATTTATAAAAAAACACGGGTTTTAAGTGATGGAAAACATCGTGATATAAAAGTTCTTAGAGTTCGCCTGGTTAGCTTTTTTATCGTAGTACGGTGAAATGACGACACTGTACTTGACAGTAAGCATAGTGCAATTTAACAACATTGGCGACCACGGAGAGACTTACAATGCATCGCCAATTCGTCACTGCCATACCGGCTGGCACAAATATGTCTTTTGTTATATAGAAAACATTAAATTTAACATTGCTATATACATATACTATACATATTACTATATATATACATTATTATATAACATTACATTTATATTTAGTAAATTAATGATAATTATTATTTCTGTACTAATATATTACGACGTGCAGTGTGTAATAATATTTGTGGAAACTTAATTGGTGTATGAGTTTGTTTCTTAAGATTAGCTATAAGTAAAATAATCTGTATGTTCCCAAAAACGAATAAATAAATAAATATTGAAAGGTCTCCATATTGTAGGAAGGGGGGAACACACCAGTCGGGAGATAGTTCCACAGCATTACAGTACCGTAAATATAAGACATAGCGAACTTCTTTGTTCGTGCGAAGATGAAGGTTACCACGCTATCACGCTGAAGTTGAAAATCTACCGCTAAGCTATTTCTATTTGTAGGCTTAGCTTGATAAACAGTTCAATCATTTTTTCATGTTAATATTAATTTTACGTGCGTATTATATTTTTTTGGTTTGCTTTATCCCAGTTATAAACAAACTCATGGTACTAATAATTTGGTATATCGAACGATTATCACTTTTACAGTATAGCTCTAATAGATTATTTCCCGGCCGGTGCAGTTTGCAGACGTGCACTCAGAATTTTTAAGGGTATTTTAAGGGTTTTTTTAACAACATTGCTTAAAAATATATGTACAGAATACAAATCTGTATTTGTGAACAGCCAACAATAATAATAGTAAGTGAGCACTCCATTTCATGAGAGTCCAGAAAGTCATATAACATATTTTGTCATGTTATTATTTATGTTATAAAAAGGGAGTTTATTTGTTTGTAACTCAATCACGCAAAAAGGACTAAATGGACTTAGATGAAATTTGGTACACAGACAGCTTATAACTCGAATTAAGACAGGATTCTTTTTATCCTGGTAAATGTCCAATTCTGAAGTCCACGCAGACGAAGTCGCGGGCACAGCTAGTATTCAATAAATTTTTTTTTTTTTATAAAAATTAGTAATTGAGTTTTATTCCGCCCGGTATAAGAAATAATTTATTTACGGAATATATAAGATGAAAACTATTTCAATTGAAGAAATATTCCTTTGCGAAAGTGAGACATTATTTATTTTATATGAAACTGTACATATAACATAATGACAATTTGCGAAGACTTGTGGCGAGGTGTCACTAAAGGTTTGGGGGTCTGATGTCCTAATCAACTATATCAGTCACCTTGGCTACATCCCTGGTAGTTTATTTAAATAATTATTATTTCATCTTTGAGTGTAAGCTGGTCCGTGCGGAATTTCCAACATTTTAGCGAGCGGTTAATCGATTATAATCTATGTTAAACTTTCTAAGGTGCGAAGTGTGCGTGTCACTAAAAGCCGAGTCGATGTGTGTGGTTTTATCAATTTGTATATGTTTGAAGACGTTTTTTAAATACATAAGTAGCTCAATTTCCGTTAAATTTTCCACAATACTCATGATTATCGTGTACATGGTAATTTTATCAAGTAACATAGAATGATTTTATTTGACCTATCGCTGTAGTGTCTTCGTTCACAAAATCACTGATTTCCTTCAGTTTGTGTGATGTGAATGATGCATATTTAAGAAGTGCCTGTATAATTCTCAAGGATATAATATCTGAAGTGAACCATTGTGTACTGGGTGGTAGAACAAGACAATTTTTTTCTTACTAGACGCTTAGACGTGTCGTGCTCCGGGATAAAATGGTATATCCAGTAATCACGAGGATGGTAGGGATCTGTATACGACTGAGTCGCGACCACCATACACATGATGGTAAAGCCAATACAGTGACTCTCATTTGATTTTTCGCATTTCGGAAGTCAGCCAGTTTATGTATAACCAGTTGCCGATAGGCTTTGATGGAATGATGGGAACGATTGACGCGAGTTCGAATCCCTGCAATAAGCCTGAGCTCTCGGTGAAGGAAAACATCGTGAGAAAACCATAGCATGGTGGTAGGGCTTTTTCTAAAGCTCGCCTGGCTAGCTACCACCCTAAAGGTGAAAAATCTGACGCCTAGCACTAATAGGTGTGTTCCGCAGCTGCACTTGAAAGCCAGTATTCTACTAGGCTTAGCGTGTTCTTGGGCCACATCGTCACATAATATCAGGTGAGATTGTGGCCACTACGCCTAAACCTATAAAGATAAATAGAAAAGAAAAAGAAGCCGGCATGACAGCGACGGATTGCCGATCTCTCGGTGGTCACCGTTGTTTTGGAATTGCATTGTGCTTACCATCAGGCACTGTGCCGTCATTAACGCATGCTACTATAAAAAAATCTGGCTGATATATATCTGGATGATAGGACTGAGTGAGAACATGTCATGTATCAGTGCGATTTGCTAACAACAACCCTTAATACTGGAACACAGCAATCCGCTCTGGTGTTTTCGCAGACAAATACTTCGGTTGTTCTACCACCTTCATTATATTCTATACTCATAAATAGATTAACTTTTCAAACTTTTAAATTATATAATAATAATAATAATACCAGCCTGTAAGTGTCCTAATGCTGGGCAAAGAGGCCTCTTTCCGAAGGAAAGCAAGTGCTTAATCGCCACGCTAGCACACGACGTCTTGAAGATTTTGAACGCCGAGAAATTCACAGTTGTATATTATTCCCATACAGGCTGTTAAAACGAGAACATTTCAACATTATAATGCTTGAACATTCAGGTTTAATCACGATTTTTCTTTCACCTTCAACTTATAGTGTTACCAATTTGAATTAGAAAAATTCGTTGCTGTATGTCTGGGTTCGAAGCTACGGACAGTGAATCGATTTTTGGCCTGTCTAAATAACACGACTTACCTCTGCTTTTAAATATATATTTTTAATTTTTAATCATTAGATAACCAATATTTATTCTTCATAAAGGAATCAATGATACTGTCATGTTTCTCTTTAGCATCCGATTTATTAAAAGATTCCTCAAATCATATTAAGAGATCCACTGACCACACGTGTTTAATTAACATGCCTACGATATACTTAGCTGTTAAATGGATTTGTAAGTGTGTTCTCTTCATTAGCTCTAAACGCTGTGGATAAGCGAACATACAGTTATGTAATCCTGTTAACCAGTTATGGGTTAATAAGAGGTGTTTGAATTTTTAGTAAGGAATTTTTGGATAAAGAGAGGTCTCGTTTCCAACTAAATCGTGACTGAAAATTGTTTACGAGATTACCAACGGTATACAAAGGATTAATCTGTAAAACTGTTGCTAACAATGATGGCTCAGTGGTAGTGTGTACGGATACCATGTCGATTGACGTGAGTTCGAATCTCTGCAATGAGCCTGAGCATTCGGCGAAGAAAAGATCGTGATAAAACCATAGTATAGCTTTTTCTAATGACCGCCTAGCTAGCTATCACCCTCAGGATGAAAATCTTTCGCCAAGTGCCTATCCGGCAGCTGCACTTGAGAACCAGTTCACCCACTAGGCTTAGCGTGTAACCATCTGGGGCCACAACGTTACTTAACATCAGGTGAGATTGTGGCCAAACGCAAAATCTACAAAGAATAAAAAATAAACTCAATAGGCCTAGATAAAATATCAATATAACTTATTAATTAAATTAAATTATTTAAAAAAAATATTTAAAATTAAATTAATTAAATTATTAATTAACGTATAAATTCTTTAGATATTTTTTTTAATAACAGCTTTATAGACAGCAATAAGCACTTCCTGATTGGATAGAAAAAGTTACATCGTATGGTGGTATGGAGGCTATCAGAAATCTACTACATTTGAAGTATAACATAAGCAGATTAATTCTATTAATATAAGTTAATATAATCATTATGATTATTTATAAAATGATCATCATCATTTCAACCGAACGACGTCCACTGCTGGACATAGGTCTCTCCTAAAGATCGTAACAACGACAGGTACTGCACTAATCGCATTCAGTGGCTTCCAGCAACCCTCACCAGGTCATCGGTCTACCTAGTGGAGGGTCTACCCGCGCTGTTTCTTCCAGTACGTGGTCGCCACTCAAGAACCCTTTGGCTCCCTTTGGCTTTGTGCTACGAGCTCCGTGTCCCGCCCACTGCCACTTAGGTCTAGCTATTCTTAGAGCTATGTCTTTTACTTTGAATCTTTTGCGGATCTCCTCATTTATGATTTGATCACACAGAAACACTCGGAGCATACGTGGCCCTTTGAGTGATATTGAGCTTTCTTATAAGGACCATAGTGAGCGATCACATCTCAGCATTATATGTAATCACAGGCAACACACACTGGTCAAAGACTTTCGTCTTGAGACATATTTATATAATACATAATTGTATCTTATTATACATATTAAAAAGGTGGTCCGTAATTAATCATTTACTTAAAAAGTTTGCACAAAATTGTTAAGTGTCATTTGATTTATTTGATATATTTTAGTGAACATAGATATTTTATGAATAAAATATGAAAATGAAGGAGCGAATGATGTCAGAATTAACCTGTTCTCGGGCCGCCTCGTAGCCTTGCGGTGCTTCTTCGGAAGTGATTGTACAATGGCTATTTTACTGTGTTCATTTTCTATTTAACAGTGAATTTGTTCCCAAAATGTTTACGTCTTGCGTTTGTTTTGTCTTAACAATAAAGGAGTTATCCTTGTGTTCTTCTTTGTGTTTATTTAAAATTCTATCAATGTCACTTGAACAGAATATTTTTCTATTTATTCTGGTAATCTTAAAACATAGCTGTAACAAGATGGCGCCTCCCATGTTAAAATTGTTCAGGGAGTTTTTGTAGCAACTTAAAATGCGTGTTCTTAGCTATTATTTATAATCCAGTTCACGTGTCCACTCACGAAAATTACAGAATATAGGGCCGAACAACATACGTTTATAAAAAAATAATACTACCACATGATTAAGATCCCATAAAAAACTCCCGTTATCATTTAAAATGTTGCGTATAAATCACTCTTTTCTAACGACTTTTCCAATGAATTGTCGGTTTTAATGTAGGAGATCTATTAGTAACGGTTCAGCATAGAGTTAGATTTTAAAATGTTTGCTCTTGTGCATCCTATAAAAATGCATTGATATTGTACATTGAAAAAAAAACGGTGTCTTACATGCTCGTTTGTCAAAAGATTTTCCGTGAGATAAAAAGATACATGACAAATTTCGTTTCCCTAGAGTGGATAGACTACGCTGTTCTGAATCGAATACTTCAAATATATCAATAAAAAAAAAAAACAACACAAAACATTTAAAAGCACAAGATATAGTAATAATATGTTTGATCATAAATAATATTACCTGACCTTCCATTTTATAGGAAGGTGCGCTTCCCAGATGCGCTGTTTCGCTCACGAACGTGGCACTCAGGGATGTATTCGGACATGTAGTGTGTTCTAAAACCCGTTTACCATGTTACTGTTTGTGTATGTTATATAGTTTAAAAATGTCACCTTTTTATTTTAAGGAAATGTTAGTTTATTAACAAGCTTATTTTTATTGCTTTTTTGTATTTTAGGTATTGTAGCTTAGGTCTTTCTAGTGTCGCTTCACAAAAGTTATATAAAACAATAACATTTGAAATTTAGGGTGTTTTAGAAATCAAAATTATTTATTAAAATAATGGTTAAAAAGTTCAAATGAGCCTCGGGGCCGATTTTTATAAAAATTAACACTGCATTATTATTATTTTTACATAAATAAAAAAATCATATGCCAATAGTATCGCTTATAAGTATTAAATTCGTGGAAGTAATGTTAAATGGCAAGCTAAAGGAAATGAAAATAAAAATCATATATACATGAATGAAGACGAAATAATAAAAAAGAGAACTATATTTGATAAGGAGCTCAAGGTCCCCAAGACATACCTCACTACACACCAGCAAAAGACAAGGTAAAGTCATGAATACGTCATTAAAACTTATCTGTGGGTATAATGAACCGATGACCTGTGTCTCCATTGAATACAATCAAACACATAGATAAACTAATAACTCACGGTTATTCCGTTATTTCATAACACAAAATTGTGTTATTTATACGAACCAACCAGTTTTAAAACAATTCATAATTTCAAACTAAAATAATTTCTACGTAAAGTCGAGCTTTCGATTTATCCAGTTCAAATGATTATTAATTTTCTAATAAACAATAAATATGTTAAAATCAGTAGTGACATGACACACGCAGAAATGTTAAAAATTTGCTCTCATTAACAATTAAATTTAAAAAAAGTGACAAGTTTAAATTTATTAGAATCGTATACTATAATATTTTGAAGCAGTAAAAAATATAAACATAATAGTGTAGGAATATTTATGATGTATTGGTAAGTTAAGCGTAAGGTTCTTCTTGATTTTTTTATACAACCTATATTATTTTTGTTTTAGAGTTTATAAATGTTTTTTACATTTTTAAGATTTTCTAACAATACAGGATTGTATATTTTCGAGTGTCAAATGTAATCTTAAATCAATGAAAATAATGATTGCAAGAATATAACTGATTTTTAAAGTTATACATCATTTGTCACGTTCAGTAGAGAGTAAAATTGAATGTTGCGCGCGCACGTCTTGTAGGAAGTGCGTTATGATGAAGCTAAGAATCAATGATAATAATGTAATTTACATTATCTATATATAAATACCAGTTGCAAAAGACCAAGTCATCATTATAACAAAAATCGATACCCACTTTACAAAATGAGAATAATTTTTATATTTGAGTAGATTTTTTTTCTAATTTTCGAATAACAATGTGGGACAAACAAATATTAAAAAAGAAATGCTATTAATTTTAGCTTATGGGAGCTTTACAGGCGTGCGCCGCTTAAACCATTAGAGTTATATGTATAACTCTGCTACCCGTGCGAAGCCCGGAGCTAGTGTATTTATAAATGTCAAAAAGTATATATATTTAAAAACATTGTATATGATACTTATTGGTTTTTTTAAATATAAAATTAATTTTTAAAAAGAGTGTTTTACACTGTGCACTTAAGTATGTAAGTACGTAACAAGTAATATTAAATTAAATAACAGGGATTGTAGACAGTGTGGCCTGATGATAAAACTGGTATAGATGTCACTAAAAGTTGTTATTGGAACTAAATTGGAAAAGTGTCCGCCCCTACAGAAACTAAAAGAGACAAACACATACTACATATATGTGATAGTTTTTCGTTACTATATTTATCATTTTATATTCATTCAAAGACAATCTTTCTTAAAGAATAAACTACATTTGCGCGTCGGGGCTGACACTCATATTTTTTTAGTTGGGTCTGGTAAACAGGCCTGCAGACCATTCATTGTTAAGCGGTCAATGTGATGTAGAGCTATTTATAATCAACCTTAAAAAGACTGCAATTCTAATTGGGATTAGTCAATCATAGGTTTCCCGTTCTGAGGTCTGAGTTGATATGCCTCATTCGCCAGTACGTGTTTTCAGTTACAAGTAATAAATAGAAATATATTTATTTTCTATTTACTTTACCGAAATAGGTATTAGATTCTATTGATATTGAAACTTTTTTACCTTTACTTGATAATCTTAATTGAGGCAATTTTGAACATAGGCACATTTTTTTAATAATATTACAAACGATTGATTTAAAACTGAGGTTTACTTGTAATATGGATAAAGAAGCTGACATGTGTCTATATTATTTGTTGTAGTAGAAATACTCTAGATTTAGTATATAGTATTTAATTGCACCACCTTAATTCTGAGTCACAGTGCATGTGCATAGGAATGATTAATGTCTATATGAGATGCATAAAACAAGAAAATTTACATATTTGAAAATAAATAATTTAACCAGTCAAAGAATTAATCTGCTTAAAATGGCATTCATCAGATGTGCCAGGTATCGTCGCTTTGTTGGACGTATTTTTAAATTATATTATTATAAAAATTACCTACCATAATCGAGATTTATGTCAAATTTCGTTAATTCCGTTTGACCAGTAGAGCATACTTGATTGACAAACATTCAAACAAACTTATTATCATCACATTTATAATATACTGGCCGGGTCCGAAGATGTTGTTTTGCCCTATCCAATAATAAAATAACTCGACCACAAATAGCGCCACGTATCACGGTCAGGGATAGAATAAAATCCTTCTCTATGGAAAAACATCTAAATCGACTAAACAAATCGTCAACTCGGTGATCGGTCAAACAATGTTGGGGTTTATCAATCTCTTCTTCTTCTTTTTATTTCAAGACAATTGTGTTCATCCAAACTTCTGCTAACGTTACGTAAATATAATAATCTTCGAATTATTATTCTTGTAACCTTTAAACTAACAAGATGGA
This sequence comes from Saturnia pavonia, assembly GCA_947532125.1. Lineage (NCBI taxonomy): Eukaryota > Metazoa > Arthropoda > Insecta > Lepidoptera > Saturniidae > Saturnia > Saturnia pavonia. Next base: position 16,356,124 of record OX383907.1, on the reverse strand, counting down.
AGCTTAAATTGCATGTAGTCCTAGTTCCAAAATCCATATAAATATCATATTATATTATATACCAACATACATTTTTATATACCTATTATGTAGATAAAATAATTAAGTAATATAATCGAATAATCTTGATGTTTTATTTATAAAGGTACCAACACTAGTGTGTAATTGCGCACGTGCCATTTCAAATATTATATGAAGTTGTGTGTTGATTGCGTCATATTGGCGACGCGACGCAGTGCCGCGGTAAGACGAATGAAAAATTGACTTGCTATTTTACTTTAAGTTAATTTAATCTTCAAAGTTTACATTAATATAATACTGAATGTCACCTACTGGGTAAAAGCTGAAAGCACAGACGGTCTTAATGATCACACCAGTCCACAAACTTATTCAGCACGGACTATTAAATGTAGGTACAGGTAGTATTTCTAGTTGAATTTATTGACGTAGTCCTGATTGGTTATGCTGTGTTTTTATTATTTGGTTATTTTACCTTATAACTTTCGAGGCCTTTTATTTGATAAGGTTTGGTTCACTTATTGTAAAGAAGTAAATGAATTTGAAATAAGATATAGATTAGATGTAATTTTCGAATTGTCACAAAATTATCCTACATACTTTATTTATTTTACTAACGCACCCGTTTACTATAACATAATTTGACTAAACATACTTGCACGATTGCGATGCCAAATTGAACTTGAATTATTACTTACTTGAAAATAAAACACTAACACTGGCAAATGCTTTCGCGACGCTAATTAAAGAAATATAACAATAGTTAATTCTACACGCTAGATGGAGGTAATAGAAGAATTTTACTCGACTGTCTACAGTTTCTGTATTTACCAACGGTGTTGCTTGTTTAATGAAAAAAAAAAAAATTCTCTACGAACATTCTATGAACGTTTATATTATGAACGTAAAAGTTTTAATGATGAAAATTAAAACAATAATAAAAGGATTTATGTACCGGAAGTATTCACGTACAGTGTAACCGAACAATGATACATTGAGACCCCACTGTGAATCTTAGCGCTGTAAATCAATTATTGTTAAGGCCTCCGATATTAATATTTATTTTATTTTATTTATCGGTTCCTCTTATATTGGTAAGCAATATAAGAAGTTTTAGCGTTATATTATAGCAATTTACTAAACAATGTTCCTAGCTGATTTACGGGGCTTAAACTAACTTTTAGAACGATTATGTATGAGAGTTAATAGATTACTAACAATCGGCTACAGCTATCCTTGATGTTAGATCGAATAATAGGAATAGCTACTTGTATGAATGAGATAATCGGTTACTTTAGCGTGAATGAGTATAATCCAGTGACCTGAAAGAATTTATATTGGATGGTTATCAATACAATATACATATATTATAAAGTTTGTGAATATGTTTGTAGGAGGTAATATCTGGAACTACTGATCCGGATTCTGAAAAATTTATTCTCTGACAGCTACGTTCAGGCAAATGACAATAGGCCAGCGGTGTCGCACCTATGGCACGTGTGTCACAGGTGGCACGTATGAAAATGTTCCTGGCACGTTATCGATATTCAAATTGCATCCACATTTTATAAGAAATATTAAAAATAAGGAAATTTTAAATATTTTTTAATGAAATGAAATATAGTATGGAGTCATAGTCAAATTGAATTAGCATTTTAAAGATTAATATTTCTCAAACTCATCCATGGATCTTTATGTTAACATAAAGATTAAAACATAAAAGGAGACTGCAGAGAGGGCTCGCGAGGATCATCTTCTAAACGGCCCTCTCCGCCAAAGGAGGAGGCATTTTGCTCGCCTTCTTCCGCCACCATAACCGGACCAGGGAGGACGGGTCGGGAGGCCAGTCTTCCCATTGCACAGGTGCGGCGGACGGGGGAGACAGAGTTGTACCGAACTGTCTCCCATTAGCGCCGGGGGCCCGGCAACTTCCCGGGCCTGCCGCCGGGGCGACGCGGTAGTATGCTACGTTAAGGCAGATGGTACACCGTGGAGTTTTAGTGAGTAGGAGTCTCACATAACCACTCGTCCCCCCATGGCGGGTTTCTCCACGTTAAAAAAAAGGTTGATTATTGTAAATAATTTTTATTATTTAATTTACGCTTACTAAGTCTCTGGTCGTTTCTGGTAATGTATGTAAATAAGAATAGAATTTTGAGAAAATGAGATACATTAAGGCGATTAACAAAAGGTGGGATGAGATAATCATAGTATTTTTATATTTTTTATAGTAGCGCAGCAAAGTAACGGAACTGTATCTTATGGTAAATATAGTCCAATTCATAAGCAGTGGTGACTCCAGAGAGTTTAATTAGCCATCGCCAGTTGCCGCAGTCATGCCAGCCTGCGTAGATAGAATCTGGATATGCATCGACTGATCCCGAAATACGACACGCCTATAAGCGAATCACTCAGTCGGGCTTTACACTGTGAGCATGGGGTTTGTGATCCAGTCGTGGTGTACAGTCTTACCACTCCGCTGTAGCAATTTCCTCGTTCGTTACTCAGCAGTGTGCACTGCATGCAAGTTTGTTAGTTTGGCTTGGGTGTCTTAAGTCTTAATATATTATTTTGAGCCCCTTAAACTCTTCTTTTACGACGTATGTGGAAACTTTAAAGGTAGGTATGCATTTGCAACTATATTGTTCTCTAAACGATGCACAATAATTAGTTGTCACTTAACTAACATTGTCAGTGAAATTCAAGTGAAAGGCTAGACAATAAAACAATACAGCAAAGTCCACAAATGGCCTAAGAAAATCCCAACGGCTTATTCGTATTCTGTATCTTAATGTGTTAAGTGACATTAAATCACTTTTAAAAACGATTAACGTTAACTTTTCGCAACAATATAACATTAAAAAGAACGCTGTTTTTTTTTTAAATAACGAGTTTGGTTATGCGTGTGCGCCGCATGCGTTGATTTATTACGACAACATTCATAGATCACACCGTGGGCAATCGTAAATGTATTGGAACCCTTTGGTCATATTATTGTGTTTAGGTAAGTATCAATAATAATGCATTTTCCGGGTATAAAATAGCTTTAAGATTAAAATAACACTTTTTAAACTATCGTGTTTTGTATACATTATGATATATATATATATATATATATATATATATATATATATATATATATATATTTAACACGGATCTAGAAGGCGTCTCACTTATTTCTGCTGCATATTTGGCGAAACAAAATGCACAATCGCGGAAAGGGTCACAGAATAGAAGATAACTGAAGTCAAAAATTGACATTCACATAAGTCGGCCTAAGCGAAATACCTGCTCGAATAGGGTCCTAAACATTAGATTGAATTATAAGAGCCAAAAGTCCTCTGCATAGATTGCTTCTGCTATCCTGCGGTAGTAAGAAAAACGATTGAAATTAAAAAGTATATAACATTTTATCGGGATGACGGACTCAAATTACCTTCAGAATAGAATGGGTAGACGGATGTCGCATTGGATACATTGAGTTTAGTGTGCCGGAACAGTACTAGTGACATACATCAGATGAGCTTAGTTACTAGAAAATGCCCTTGCTAACGAAGAGACCGCAACGCTTCAGTCGGCTCGTGACCACGGCATGTATAACCAGCCCAAAACGTCGAGTAATAAAACAAAGACGCGTTCTAGAGCCGCATTAAATAATCATAAATATTTAGAGATTTAGATGTATAGAGATTTTCAACATGAGGGTTATAACCAGCGTTATAAAATCTTACCATCACGCTGTTGTACCAATGATTTTAGGATTTGACCTCACGACCGGTACGGAAATACTGCGCACTTCATTTATAATTTGTAAACAAACTAAACTGTTTATTTAAAACCAAGTTTTTAAAATGTTTAAAGTTCAGAGGAACGATGGAGTGAGCCAAGAGGTTTTCTAATAACGTATTCAGACGTACAAAATGACCTATAACACGGCGGTTATTGTGAATTTACTACTGTTACACAAGTGGAAACCACTTGCGTCGGTTCCACTGCCCGTTCGGATGTAGAGCCGTCCTAGATGTGGCATGTTTGATCGCCCTTTTGGTCGTAATTAGATGGATGTTTTAACTCGCACCGGGCTCTCAAATAAAGACGATCAATGATAAGAACAGCCGGCAGTGTTATTAATTAAATCAAATATTAGTAAATTTATGCGATTACTCGAGTAAGTTACAGTACAATGTCAATATTAATATTATATTACAAGCGCGTTGCCGACCTTATTATTATCTGATTAAAAATTTCGTTTCAATGAATACTTTGCTACATCGTCGAGTCACATAAAAAATATTCTAGATTACTCCTAGAAAAGTATAGACTACTGCCAAAGACAATCCCGTCAAAATCAGCTTCTTCCTTACGAAGATAAGCCCGGGTAAACAAACAGACAAATAGACAAAACATTCTAAAAACTGGTTTCGGTAACGTGTTAATACTTTGCGACATATTTTTTTTAATTATTACATATATTGACATTGTTAGAATATGAGACGCGTTAACGGGAAGGAAGGTGACTCTTATCAAATAGTGGTTATCTCTAACTTAGACATTAAAAAAAAGTAATGACGAAGAAAAGCGTGCAGATATCTATATGACTTTAAGAAAAAGCCTTTCTTTCGAAGACGCAGGTGGTTGCTTCAATTATATTTATTTGTATAGATTTTAGAACTACGTATAAGTATTTTTAATTATCTATTTATTCTACATAGATAGATATAAAACTATCCCCCGCGCCACCGCCAAAGCACGCGTGTAGCTTATTTTCTCACTTCCTATACTTGCTAAATTGTTTGACGTTCCTGGTTAATGCTCCACTCTTTATATATAATCTATAACCTGCCTTAATAAACAAGCTATAAAAAGTCTAATCAGACTGGTATTTCCAGAGATTAACGCGTTCAAACAAACAAAAGAATAACCGATCTTTCTAAGCTTTATAATATTAGTATAAATGGACCAACAATATAACTACCATCATTAGGTTCGTGGAGTAATTATCTACAACTGTAATAAGTAAATAATGTCACTTCTAGCGGCTATATGTTCTCGTACGGAGATGAGCCCGTGCTCGTAAGCCGCGCCGCGCCACCGCCGGCGCCGGGTCAAGGATCGCCCGCTCACATGCGACTGAGTTAACTGTTCGACGCAACTCCATATAATTCCTTAGTTTCAAACATTTTCATGTGAAAACCTTCGGTTAATATTAATAAACGATGACACACATTGGTGGCTCCATCGGAATAAAAAATCTCTATAGGTTTTAACTTTTGGCTACAATTCAAGTGATTTTAAGTGATAAATTGACCCAAGATGGTAATATAGTGGGAGGACTGGCTCTCAAATTCAGTTGCCGAAGCACAACTATAGGTGCTTGGTGTCAGATTTTTTACTTGAGGGCGATAGTTAGCCAGGAGAGCATTAGAAAAAGCTCTACCACCTTGCTATGATTTCATCACGATATTTTCCTTCACCGAAAGCTCAGGCTCAGTGCAGGAAATCGAATACAGGTTGATCGACGCGGTGTCCGTACATGCTACCACTAAGCCATCATTGCTTCATCATCAATATACATACATATAAAAAATTTAATTGTCTGTTGGTACTTATAACAAAAACCATTTTTTTTCTGTCTGTTTTTTTATTTGAGTAATCTCAGAAACAGTTGAACTGATTTTGACAGAATTTTCATTGCTATATAGCTGATGTTATAAGGAGCAAATAGGCTACTTTATTTTAGAAAAATAATTAGGGTTCCGCGCAAATGTAAATTATTGGGAAAAACGAACACGATATGCGCGTGTGGCAGATCGACGGCATTATGTAATCTACGCAAGCCCAGTCTCGGGCTCAGCTAGTCAAAAAATAAAAACCAAAGATACTTTATTCAATTTGGGCTCCTAAAACCACATATAAACATGAAAAAACTACCAGCAGGTCGAGGTCAATTTATCGCGAAGAGCCAGCAAGACACTCGATTGGCTTTTTTTTGCTTTCTTGATTACGTTATTATTGTAATTATATTATTTTAGTGGGTTTACAGAGAAGGATTCACTTTCAGACATCACTATCATTTATTTAACGATCCACTCCGTAATAATCTTTTACCAGTAAAAAGTACTTGACATGAGCCTTGAATTTATTATCTGGCAAATACGGTAATGTGCTTAGAGATCTTATAGAACCTAACACAGTTACCTAAAACACTTTTATTGGTCTTACTAAGTTTAAAATACGGAATGACCAATTTGTGTTTATTTCTAGTATTAAAGTTAGATATGTCGGTCATTTACGAACATCGCAATGAAGCAATGATGGCTCAGTGTACGACTTCGCGTCGATTGATGTGAGTTCGAATCCCTGCAATGAACCTGAGCTTTCAGTGAAGGAAAACATCGTGATGAAACCACTACAAATGGTGGTAGGGCTTTTTCTAATGCTCGCTTGACTATCTACCACCCTCAAGTTGAAAATCTGTCGCTAAGCATCTATAGATATGTTCTGGCAGCTGCACTTGAGAGCCAGTCTTCCACTAGGTTTAACGTGTTATCATCTTGGGCCACATTTTCACTTAACATCAGGTAAGATTGTGGCCACTACGCCAAATTTATACGATAAAAAAAATCGCGTTGAAAGATGTGGGTTCAAAACCTACGATGATTATAAATAAGGACCATTTTGCTGTCTATCATGTTTAGATAACACCTTCAGTGTGATAATCAAGCAAGGTTAGGATTTCTGTACTCGACTAGATCGTGACTACAAGGCGCTTGATGATAAACTAATCATAGTTGCTCTCGTTCGTTTTATCGCGTTTCGTGATCAGCCATTGTATATCCAGCTGCCGAAAGGAACTGAGAGAAACAACTGTACGTTGTTTTTGCATTGTACTTTGCTTTTTTTTTTTGCTTTTTTATCGTTATAGGTTTGGCTTAGTGGCCACAATCTCACCTGATGTTAAGTGACGATATGGCCCAGGATGGTAAACGCTAAACCTAGTGGAAGACTGGCTCTCAAGTGCAGCTGCCGGAACACACCTATTGGTGCTTGGCGACAGATTTTCAACTTGAGGGTGTAGCTAGCCAGGCGGGCATCAGAAAAAGCCCTACCACCATGCTATGGTTTCCTCACGATGTTTTCCTTCACCGAAAGCTCAGGCTCATTGTAGGGATTCGAACTCACGTCTCATTCGACGCGAAGTCGTACACGCTACCACTGCGCCATCAGGCATATTGTCGTCACTTTGCCGTAGTATTATAAAAAATAGCCTTAACGAAATTCGAGGAACAGATGCAAGTTCTTATTAAGAACTAGTCAGACACTATCATCTCGTTGTCGCTATATCTTCTTTTGTTGTTCAATATGATTTATTACATATAGTTGAAAATGATTTGGATGTCTGATATGTAGCTTAGCACTTCTTATAAAGCTTATATATATACCATACATTTTATCTTACTTATTTCATACTAGCTGTGCCCGCGACTTCGTCAGAATTGGGCCTTTACCAGGATAAAAAGTATTCTATTTCTTAATCCGGGTTATAAGCTGTCTGTGTGCCAAATTTTATCTAAATCCATTTAGTCGTTTTTGCGTGATTGAGTAACAAACAAATAAACTCACTTTCGTATTTATAATATTTTAAGTAAGGAAGTAAGGATGTTCTATTTAAGTATGTTTTTTTTAATTCATAAGTGACTGGTGCTGCTCGCTCGCTTTGCTGGCCGATAAAAAGTATCCTATACAGTATTACAGGACATCATCGACTTCTATGATAATTTTCATTTGGATCTGTCCAGCCGCTTGAGCGTGATTGATGGACAAATTTTCAGACAAACGTACTTTAAATTTTATGAGTAATAATAAGTGGTAAGCACACTGCAATCCAATAGCATCGGCGACCACCGAAGAATCTACCATACATCGTCAGTCGTCGCTACCATGCCGGCCTGCTCAAATGTCTCTCCACGTTATGTTTGAAGGACCCAATGTTGTAGGAATGAAGGAACATATGAAACGACTCGCGAGCTTCATATTGTGAACTGATTGTACTAAGAACTCGTCAAAGTGTCATTAAAGTTAGATGAGAGGTTTAGGAACGCATAGGGGTAAACAAAGAAACATTAATTTTGCATTGACAGAGAGATAACGGAGTAGTACTTGCATCCGTGCGTTACAAGAACCAGAGACAACTCTGGAGCTCTCAACCCGACAGCTCAATAGAGTTACGAACATTACTCTACAAGACCTGTCTTTTTCCAGTTATGAGTGCAAGTAACTTATCAACTCTTTGTATTCCAGTCAACTTTTTCTATGAATATTATCAAGACATCTTCCTCATTGTACTTTTACATTTGTCATATTATTTGGTAAACGAGATTAATGTACTAGATTGAGAACAACACTCTATTTCGGAAACTAAGTTTTTATGGAAATAATTTGAATATAAACTTTGGTTTTCTGAGAGTGAGTTAACTTTTAGGTAACAACGGTAATTTTTTCAATTATTTAACTATTAAATTACGATTATCAAAATGTTCTTTTTTGCTACATCGTCAGGTATCAGGTGAGATTTATTTGAAACTTAATCTATAGAGGACAAACTAAGCAAAGCAAAGCAAAAGCCACACTAAGCAAAGACTACTGAGTCTCAACAGCAGCACCGCGGAACACCAATAGTTCTTTTTAAGGGAGCACTAAAAAATACCTTACAGCCATTTCATCGTTGCGTCATGAAGTCTAATTACATTTCAAAATTGAGTACCCAAGATTCACTAATTAAAATTCCTTTTTTCGTACCTATATTCTGTCGTCTGGTATATAAGGAGTTAAAAAATAAACAAAATATCGAGTGCATGTATAGTTTATTTTGTACGTCTTTGTGGAATGTATTCGTTACATTTGTTTTAAAACATTCTACTTATAATTATATTTACAAAAAGATATATACGTTATCTCTGGTAGTATTATCTACTTTGAGTATAAAATTGTGACTAATTTCATTATTTAGAGTAACACAGAGTCATATAAAGTTACTCTTTATTTGTCAATCTTCACTTTGCGGTACGGTTTTATACAAAAAACAAATTGAAATATATCTTATTAATTAAATATTAATAAATTATTATTAATATATTAATATTAATCTACTATGGATAATATGTAAAGATTAATATATTAATATTAATAGTAATATTTAATTTACGAAATGCGTTGAAACAACGCTTACAAGGAAGTTATAATCACGATGGACATATAATTTTGTATTTTATATGTATAATAAGTATCGATATTATTTCTCACTTTTATTTATAACCAAATAAAGAAAAGAAATTGAGCAATATAGGAATGTTTGTTTTAAAAAAAATATTTCAACCGTTTTCATTTATCTATTATTATATTTTTGTATGCAATTTGTTATTAATTATTGCTCAGTGTATATATTAATCACGCAATATTACTGTGTATATAGAGAGTTCTATCAAATAGCGTCGCGTGTACAAATGAGTGAACAATTCTTTAACGTCTTAATATATTATATATTACATTATATTCGAAATACATATTATTTTTATGACGTTGGTAGGGGAAAAAGGAATAGCAAACTTTCTTCTTAAAATATTTATTTTTCTTCTTAAATTGCTGCCGTAACCAAAAGAGAGTAAGAGAAAGGGATTAAATCGTTTGTATATTTTCCCTAGAAACTCTCCGTGTAAATTATGCAATAAATTATATATATATGGTTGAGGTACATATAACTGATATATAAGAAATTCCATCTTTAAAATTCAAATGGAAATAATACACTTTCGAAATTAAATACCTTGCCGTTGTAGAGATTTATGAACACCCACAACGGTTGAAGTATAAGTTCATATTTAACAATAAAATATCATAAATTGTGGCAGTTTTGAAGATATATTTTTTCTATGATGTTATTATATAAATAAAATTAATATTAATGATCAGAAACAGTAAAAGTTAATTAAATAATAACTTAGCAATAGTTAGAGATAATACAAAGATTATAGTTTCACAAATCACAATGCACCCGAAGTTAACCATTTTATATTCCTCAAACAACACTTCAATCCAAAAAATTCTACTAAACTGAATAAATTATATTCAAATTATTATTATACAAAAATATAACTTTTTATTTATTTGTTTAAAAAATATACTTAAAATGGAATGTCTCAACACCCGGTCGTTTTCCATTCACAAACAAAACCGTTAACTATACCTTATCTAAAACTTAATCTATACCAAAAAAAGAAATAATTTATTATTTACAATTCACATTTTTGCACAAAACCATCAACCGGGCTCGTTAAGTACCAATCAACATTATTAAAAAAACTACTTATATTACGTATTTGGATAGAATTTTTTTCTTTCAACTATAACGATTCACAACACGAACTCCATGTAGTCATTGTCTACTTATTAAAAAAATATGTATATATAATCACAAACCGATTTACTGGCCTTATTTTATTTCCACTGGATTTCTATAAAGTTCTAAACATCACTTGATGACGATTGTGTCAAACTTTCGTCGTAAGATCTAGAGGATGTAGCTTAATTCTTTTTATTTGGGAGAAAGACACATCTTCTTCTTCACTGGCTGAGCCACCACCGCTCCCAGACTCTCCTTCATCATTATCAGGGACTATAACCTCACTGTCATCTGATCTCCGCCGCGCAGAACTTGATCTCCCATCCGACTTAACAGATAAGTCCATCGGGTTCTCTTGTAATGGAGATTCTGAGGTTCTCCGCTCTGCAGGGGGAGTGGGTACGAATTCAGGTTCAGGGACAACCTCCTCTTGTTGTGTTTGCTGTGTAGCTCGTTGATGTTTCAGAATCTCATCCAAGAAGAAACGCTTCGAAGTGTCTGTGTTGTGGTCGTCAATGCGGACATCGTTGTTGTTTTCTGCTGCTTGACGTAATGCGGCGTGGTCGAGCAGATGTCTCGAGTAGATCGGGTGGAGACCGTGTGGGAAAAGTAAATGATGATTTCCTGGGAACGGGCTGAACGGCGGTGGCGGTAAGAATGGCGAATGTGGGAAGTGGGGCAAGGAGGCAATATTAGCTAAGGGCAATTGGAAAAGCGAATCTCGCGGTGGAGTCAGCGGTCTATCGGGAGGCCTCGAAGACATTCTGGTCTTCTCGTCTAATTTCGGTGAAGATCCACTGCGGTGAGAATCAGGAGACCCGGAGCAGGGTGGCTTGTAGTCATCGAATCCTAGAAGGGCAAATTCTTCTTTCGTTCTCGGCCTGGCGAGACCGGGAAAGAGATGTGGGGGAAACGGAGGAGCTAACGGGTGAGGTGAAGATGGGACCCGGGGTGGAGAGTGAGACTGTGCGGCTTGCTGCTGTTCTTGGAGGAGGCAGTGGATTTTGAACCAATTGGATCTGCGGCCGTAGCGTGAGCCCGATTTAGACATGCCGACCATTAGGCACTTTCGCAGTCTGCAGGCTTTGCAGGCTGTCCGGTTCTTTTTATTGATGACGCACTCGCCGTTGTTCTTGCATTCGGTTATGGAGTTCAGATTGTTGTACGATCGGCCGAAGAATGACTGAAAGAAGGAAAAATTTAGGTTAATTAAGATTTCACAGCGAAAACGTATCATGTCATCTGTTAATTATTGAAATATTATTATCAATACGCTCAAGCAGACAGGTAATATTTTTGAACAAAATTACTAAAAATCGTTATTTTTTATTATTTATTTTACGACCTCGACCTCAGGTAGGTATCCTTAATGATAATAGATGACTAAAGGCAAAATAAACTATTTTCAGCTCGAAAATTAATTCAAACCTAGAACTAAGCAATGGGTTTATCTTTGTATAAAATTCTCTTGTAGATTTTGAATCGTGATCATCCGAACCAGATGAATGTAGTAATAAGTAAAAGCTCTAAAAACAATGATTATTTACAAACAAACAGTTAAAGTTTTACTATCAAAACAGTTGTTCTAAGGCTTGTTTACACGGGTGGGTGGCGACGGCCGCCGGACCGCGTAGCTCTGACAGTGAAAACGCTAAAGTCTCGCCGACGTCACTTCCGGTCGCAGGCACTGTTCTGGCCGGCTACGCGCGTTTAACTACGGTCTTATTTTTGAAGACCTTGAATTTTCCGTTGGATTCGTTACGTAATGTATTGTGTTTTGTTATTGGCAGTTTGAAATTGGTTCTAATTGCAGGTGTACAAAAAGTTAATTATGTTGACATGAATATTAAATTAATTGTTTTTATTCATCTTCACAATTGTATGAATATCTAAAGGTTTTAATAATTGTAGTTGATGGTTTCCATGGACAAACAAATAAAAAAAAAAGTATATTTATATTAACAGATGGTGCTGTATTTCAATAATCTTACAAAAACGTACATAGTACTACATCGCACTAGTAAACTGTATAAATATCTGCATCGTTCTTTAAGATCTCTTAGAATTGTAATTTCTAACAGAGAAGGAAATAATATTTGGAAATAACCTGAGTCTTTTGATAACACATGTAAATTGGTAGTATTTTCTTTTTTATTGACGATGTCATCACTAAATATTACATTCATACAAAATCAGCCCTTAAGTCGTTACACTTAAGGTAAAATTCCCATACTGCATCGCCCATGGTCACCCATAGTTGCCGAATTCGCGTCACGCGCCCAAAACGCTTAAAGATGGCATTGTTTCAGTTTAAATTCTTTATCTATGACGCGATATCTCGTAACATGCATTACCATTCAGCCGGCGCGATGTCGTTTTGCAAGTGTTTTGGTAATGTTTAAAATATGTTTAACGCTTCGTTTTTAAAGCGAATTGATTTAAGTAAAAATTATGACATCGAAAGCTACGAGATTATTGAAGGGATACTGATTTTGGGCGCGTTTAGTAGAGAATAAAATTGAAAGCTGCGCGCGAATCATCATGTGGCTGATTTGCAATATGATGCCTTTTTGAGTATTAAAATAAACACAGTTTTATTATCTTTTTAATTTTACACCCAAATATAATATCTTTACGCTCGTAGAGTGTGTAGAACATAGGGTTCTATAAGTGCTATAATTTTTTTGTCTTGGAGAAGCACTGAAGGCATTGATGCATAATAATGAATAAAGTCGTTTAAAACCGACGTTTATCTGAACGAGATGGTTTCTTGAATATGTCCAATGAATTAGTATGAAATTATACTAAATTACGGGAGCTATATAACACTTAAGTAATAAATATTTAACTTAAATCATAACATTTAATAGGTTTTGTCTCGTAAAATATTATAATATGTACATGAAATGACATTAAAAACTGATAGGTATGATGTTAAATATCACTGGTACTGGAGTGTAATTTATTGTTTTATATACGTGGTTACAATAATTACAAAGTGTGGTTTGTTTATACCATATGAATATAAAATACTAATATACTAGAAGGGCATATTTCAGCTAAGCAAGGCATTATTAAACAAAAGTCTACACCTAACCTATCGGTTCAACAGTAATAATGGCTACTAGTTTAATATTAGTCCTGCTTTATGAGGCCAGTGGGGCAAAAATTTTTCGATATTTCTTACTTTTAACTAAAGATTAGATAATCAGATATAGTGTC